>OY726527.1:16771315-17371315 GCA_963383655.1 Bathymodiolus septemdierum | reverse complement strand
GAAGTTACGATTGCGCTATTACTGTGACAACGTCAGCATTTCATATTCGTAGATGCGGTAAATTATAAGTAATTGTAATATGGAGACGCCAAGGAAACGGCTGTATAAATACTGATGTTTGGTACCGCAGTATCTGTCTGATATTAGAAATATATAAAGGCAGATTGTTTTCGTTTCATAATGCTGACAACAGCAAATAAAGAAAGAAAACAAATTTAATTTTAAAGAAGTAATTGTCTCTGTATTCAAGTCTTTGATACAAATAAAATAATATAATTGATATCCGTCTTTCACAGAAAATGCTAGGATTTTTTAAAGCTGAGGATCGAACGTTAAAACGGCACATATCGATTGATGTTTTTGTTGTGCACATTGACACCAGAAGTCTATTGCTATGCATTCCCAAGTCGTAACTACTCGGCCATATAATATGCATAACCTCATAAGTAGGTGGCGGATAAATATAACTACGTTTCACATGTCAGTTACATGAAAATTTGATAAAGTTATATTTTAAGCAATTTTCTATATTTCAATTATTTTCATGGCTAAAAGTTAAAGATTTAATTAGTTTTGCATGATGAGATTTTACTTAGTATGTCTTCCATATTGGATTGTTGTGGACTATATTTTTGTGCGGCTTATCTTCCGACACACAATTTAAGAAGAATTTCTTTTATATACCTACGAGGTTATTGGAAGGGTAGCGAGAATGGCCGAGTAATTACGATTGAAGCATTCCATCAAAATCACGTGATCTGGAGGACAAAAATAAGAACATTTTAACGGAATGAAAATAATTCGAAACAACCGTATTGGAAATCCATAGAAAACAACGTGTTGTTATTTTTTGGTTCAATACACCCGAAAATGAATTAATTTTAATCATTTAAGTCATAAACCAATAACATTATGTGTGATATACTCAAATTGAAAAAAAATTATATTAGGAATCAATCACAGAGGTCACGTGATCACATTAAAGAGAAAGTAGCATCGTGACCACTAAAACCGAGCAGAACAACGACATAGCGATGTTCAATACAAGTAATGAAGGAACCGGCGGATTGGGGATATCCTATTCTTCAAGTTCTATATTCGAGTTCTATGGAATTTGTCTTGCTAAGTTCAATCCCTGTATTCTTTGCCATATGAAAATATCGTATTTAATGATAAAGTCTGTTGACTGTTAAATTTTTTTCCAAGATCATTTTTTTATATTTAATAAACAAATGCTAAAAAACGATTATTTTAAAACAGTTAAAGGACGTAGGGTTTTTGTAATATCGATTGCGGACGTGTAAATATTCCGGAAAAGTTACATCACATTAAACGTCATGTAATACACTCGTCGCTTTCATTTTCATTTAATAATCAGCTTAGTACAAATTGTCCTTAAATACATGTTTTATAGACGTGCTTCAAAAGCTTCCTGCTTCACAAATTAATTTGTATTGTTTATCTGCTGAAATATCTAAACACCAACGTTACCGTAGCATTTTACATGTGTAGGCCCTCTCTAGTGCTTCTTGGATAATAACAATAGAAGCAGGGCTGTCTTAACAGCACCACGGGTCCCGGGAAAAGCAGTGCACTGGAGCCCATACATACACAACCACTCATAGGAATAAAACTGTAAATGTATATAAAATTAAACATATATATATTGCATTGGTATTTCCAACAAAATCAGTGTTTAAACCTTTGAAAAACATAGAGTACACAACATACATAGATAAACATGGGACCCCTGTGCTCATGGGCCCCCATGCAACTGCCCCGTGTGACCATGCGTTAAGACGGCACTGAATACATACCTCTCTCCATCCCTCCAATGTTAATATTAAAGATTTACAGACCACGCTGGACGCAATGTGAAGATAATACCTTAAACCCTTTGGATCTGGTCATGGTCAGGTAAGCGTTCATGCATGTGCATTTTGTATAAACATGTACTATGTTTGCACGCGCTACAAAATATTCCCAAAACTTGATGACGTAGAATAGTTAAAGCGTTTGGTTTTGCAGTTTCTAAAGAAAAGATTAAAGGAAAAGGCCAGTCAGTTGAACAATTGTTATAATTCCATACATTGTAATTTTTTATTTGTAAATAACTAATTATAAAACAAAAAACCACCTTTATTAACATTAATATGCCCAATTAAGTATATGAATGTTTGGTATTTCCTGTTGTAGTGTAAGCGGCCATGACACCTCTTCATGTGACGTCACGAAGTCAGATCATGTTAGTTGAATAAATAAATAAATTTGAACTCTTCCCAACATCGTGTCCTTTTGGTTATGTTTAAATATCAGATCAATTGCAATACAATGTTTACAAATGTATATCGTCCTAATTGTTTTCTTAATATTCCCATCCCATGTTACATTTTCATAAAACATATAACATATGCATCTATTTGTAGTTGGGGGGGGGGGGGTATCTACGTATAAATTCATGCTTTACATGCATGTGCGTAGGTTAACTAACTGTCAGTGTTAACTTATTTTATGCGTACAAATGCTTTCCTTTTTGTTGTCGCCAATGTTATCGTACTTTCCCGTGTTTTTCGTGATCACTGGTCGAAGTGTTGACAAGGATATAGTCCTGACCGGTAATTACAAAAAACATTTTTCTCACACTCTCCCTTTTCGTTATTGCAATAAAATGCTTGACATGAAGCCATAATGATATTGTAAATATCAAAAGATAACTATACGACGTTATTTTACGATTTAAATAATGGTTAATGATACAATTGCACCTGATCAATGCTGATATATTATACCATACCGGTTATACGACATCACGGGCAGGATCCATCCGAGAATGGATTATGCCTTTTGTCTCCTTAATATTGAAGAGTTTTGAAAAAAGGCGATCCCCATTATTTGGTGCTACAGGCAACTTCAATCACCATATTCTACCTTACGGTATACTATTTTTAGCATTCATTATCACAAATGTCTTTTATTTACTGTCATTTAAATTTTCACGCTAACTTGTTAAGACCATGGCCTTTTCCTATGCATATTAATATGAAAAGTTATGGATAACAGACAACAGATTCCAAATGATAATAATTCTACGATTTCTCTATTGAATGTTGGAACTGTTCCGACAGTGTGATATATTTCTTTTTCATTTTATTATAGGTTATGAAAGAAAAACACCTGAGTTGCAATTGTAAAAAGAAATATGGTTGTGATCGTCTTCGTAATTAAAATCGTCAAAGTGAAATACAACCGAATTGATATCAAATGGTGACATAATTCAACATCATTTAAAATATACCTTGACATTCTTTCATACTTTTGCCTCACGTTCTCGATATTCTATTACAACACTATTTCGCTCTTGACAGTGTACATTTTTTTTCTGTTCTAGTTAAAGGACTTTATCAAACAGAACCATACAGTTTACATGTAATGCAGTTAATACGCATTTAAACCACAGATAAATATTTCTATTTTCCACACCTTGTGGTGTTGGGTCGCTATTGTGCATGCGAAATATTAATTGTAAAACCCACTGACTGGCTATTTGCTGCCTGTCTAGAATATTTTTTTTTTTTTTCGATCGACAGTTCAGAAGCTAGAAAACAATATGATGAATATTATCTGTCAATCATGCAAACAAAAACGTATGCACATGACAGAACGCATATACGGATTCTGATTGCCCCTTTGGTATCTTCAAACTCTTCTTAAGGATATGCTGGATTGTGCCCAAAAATATCTACTCCTTTTGGATCAAACTAATTTACTTCATGTTAGAAGTAACATTGATAGACCATTAAACCTATCTCAGAATCCCGGTCGTAAGAACTATTTCAGTATCCCGGAAGAAAATATATAATCAATAATTGAGGGCTTATGAAAAAAATACTATTTCGGATGAAGTGGTGTTTATTCTATTTTTATGTTATATAACTATTACGTGCCGACATACCATCGTTTATGACGGCAAAGATTGCTTTTCAAATGATGTTTTAACAGTATTTGTGTTTGATTTATTTTAATAATCTGGGAGAATATGTTCTGGTGCACGACTACTGAGGTGCTTAATTTCTTCGAAAACCGTCGAAATATCGCGGGAAAAATTCCACGAAATACAGAAAACAAATAACGCTCATGACGTCACATTGACGTCAAATACGTGTCAATTTTGTTGTAAACAAGTTTAACATCAACAGTATGATGTCGTTTAAAATAAAGCACATCAAATTGTAATCAAGTATTTTCTAAGATAATGATTCATTAAATATGGGCCCATATATGGCACTTATAGTTCCCAGGTCTTTTTATCGCATTGACGCCTGACTGCATGTGCTGGGTTTTCTCCTGGTTTCAATGTACACAAACTGTATTTAAATTAAATACAATTATTTACAGAAACAAGTTATTTACTGATGAATTTCATTACTTGAAATGAATTATGAAATGTACAGAGATTGTGTATATATACATAATGTTCTCATATATACAATCAGAAGAGTGCAAATATTGATATTAAGGGTCTGACCGAGGATATCAATTAATTAATATTTAACAACCTCCACAATCCTCCACCAGCAAAATATGTTGATACAATCATTAACCCTCTATGCTTAAAACAACTGCTCAATTTGGTACGGAAGCGTATTAGGGCCACTTTGAGACTTTTTGATTTTTGATTTTTCAAACTTTAATCTGTAAAATTTACACTTTAATCTGTAAATTTTATACTTTAATCAGTAAAATTTACACTTTAATCTGCAAAATTTACACCTTAATCTGTAAAATTTACACTTTAATCTGTAAAATTTACAATTTAATCTGTAAATTTTACACTTTATTCTGCAAAATTCACACTTTAATCTGTCAATTTTACACTTTAATCTGTAAAATTCACACTTTAATCTGTTGAATGCACACTTTAATCTGTAAAATTTACACTTTAATCTGTAAGATTTACACTCTAATCTGTAAAATTTATACCTTAGTGTGTCTAAATTCCGGGCGATTTCTTATTCATGTTCCAATATAAGGCAATGGACCGTGATTACTTAATGGGGGAGTATTTCAAACTGGGACTTCAATACAGTGAAATAATTAAATGTTTGGAAGAATTACACGGATATATCATAGGAATTCTCACACTCAAAAGGATTACAAAGAAATTAGGACTTTACCGCCGGAAATATAAGAGTGATATTATACAGATAGCATTATTTTTGCTAGAACAATGTGAAATGCATGGCCAAATGCACGGACACCGTTGGTTGCACTTGAAGTGTCTTGATAGGGGATTAGTTGTTGACCAATAAACAGTTCGTGGATTGCTCCATATTATAGATCCGGAAGGTATTAAATACATAAAAAAGAGAAGAATCAGAAGACGGGTATACTCTAATAAAGGTCCAAACTCAGTCTGGCATATCGACGGATATGATAAACTTTCAAGATATGGAATACAAATTCATGGCTGTATTGATGGGTTCTCACGCCAAATGATTTGGTTGAAAGCTGGTGTGTCTAAAAAAAATCCAAATATCATTGCTCACTATTACATATAAAGTATCAGGAAATACGGAGTGTATCCAAGACGCGCAAGAGCTGACATGGGAACCGAAAACGTTCACGTTGAAACAATTCAAAAGTTTCTCCGACGAAACCATGGCAACAGGTTTCCCTATGTACAGTATTTTCCTGTAGATCTCATGGACCTTTTATTAAATCCAGAAAAAAAAATTTACAACTGCACCTTAACAGATCTAGAGATATCTTATCATTTATAACAAGTATATATTACAAGCATTCCTTAAACCTTACAATGTCCCTAGTAACCAAATATTATCCCTAGCAACCTCAGAAACTCGTCAATGCTGAGCTCAGTAAATTGCTTTTTTTAAATCTTTTTATAACCGAATGTTGATCATTTTATTTCTTAATTCATGAGGGGAAATTATTCTCAGTAATTAGATTGTCAAAGGAACCAAGTCAACTGCATAACATGGTAAAGCAGCGCTACGGCGCCTGGAGAGGATATAATCCATGTTGAATAATTAAGAAATAAATCATGGAAGCCAGAATGTGTTGGGAGTTTTAACATGGATTGGCGGATATTATACGTTATTAGTCTCGAGATGTTATATATCCCTTTAAAACGGGATATATAACATCTAGAGACTAATATCATTTTTATCTGAATGTTCCAACATTAATAAGTATGCCCTTATTATAGGAAAAACATAAATACGTGAATCTTTAGACAAAGATCACAGAGAGCGATTATTGATTTTCTGTCATCTTGAGAAATGTGTGTCGTCTGCTGTGCACAATGTAAATGGACAGCACATAGGTGAGAGCGATTATTGATTTTCTGGCACCGCACGGCTTCACTGAAGTTTTAAAAGTACCTTTTCAGCCAATCAAAATTCTACTTGCCACGAGAACATCAGAGAATAGTATTTTATCCCGAGCCAGAAGCGAGTGATAAAATTTACTAACATCCGCCAATCCATGTTAAAACTCAAAGCACATTCTGGTTTCATTGATTTATTTCGATTCTGATATGTCTAAGAGTACAAATACGGTAGTATACTTTGATTGGAAGACGGTAATTTATATTTACGGTATCTTCAATTTTTTTTGTTGAGAAAAGTAAAACGTGATAGATTATATAAATAGAATGCTTGGTAATACTGTATTATCGGTCATGGCCCATTAAAGTAAAATCATACCACTAAAATTCCAAGTAATACTACACATTTAGCACTGACTCATAAACGACAGACTATATCAATGAAATTCTTAGTAAGGATAACAAAAAGACAATTATAAATAAAACACCGAATATGTAAATCAAACCTGACATCCGTGTACTATGTTAAAACATGCACGTTATATCGTTATATGTACTGTATTAGATGACTTATGAATTATCAAATATATTGTTTGTTTTTCCATACTTTATTGAAATAAGTAAGAATAAAATATTGATCTCACGATGTTGTTATCGGCAGTCATGTGTGCTAAACCATTACGCCACTGCAACGTTAATATTAAGCTATATATAAATCAAATTTACGTTAATACAATTATTCATCTGGAATTCACTTTGCGAAAGAGCTAAATAAAATATATTTGTTAAAGGAAAAAAAATAAGAAAAAGTAAAGGGACTACTAAAAATAGAAGTTTCCGATGCGTTTACATGTCCAATGAATTAATTTCTAAGATAATCTGACGTACTAATTTTCTTGTTGGTTGTTTGTTTTGTTTTCTGTACATTTTGTGAATTGTGGGGATAATGTTAAAGTATACTTTAGTATAGTAACACATGAGGGTTAGAAGAAAAGCACGTCGGACTCAATGCACAATTAGGTCGGCAGTAAATCATCTCCAAAATGTATTTAACGCCAAAACTGTTTCATTAAAATTGTTCAAGTTTTACTCCCGTAGCCAAACAACTACGATAACCAACTTTATTTTGGATGGGATTAAAAGGTCGACTTCTATTTCTGTCTATTACGGATGAAAACGGTCAATAAAAATGACCGCTGACGAGAAATCGACCTTAAAATTATTTGTTGATTGCATATTTCATACTCTCCACACTCGGGTACCAACACAAAAATTTAATGAGATATGTGTTTATGTATATTAAACATCATACTATAATATTCCGTTAGTACCTGCTTGTGGTTAAACTGAAAATTGACATTAAATACACATTTCTTGTTAGATTTCATATATTTTCACGAAACGATAGACTTTTCATTGAATAGTGTGTCGTCATCGTACGTGCAAATATGGAAAATTGCTACCAAAATAGTAGTTTGGGTAAAGGTCTTATAAAATCAAGAAACAACGAAAGCTATACGTTTCATTTATGATTTGTCTATTTTTAGGCCAATTTCTGCCCTTATCATACCTACTCCTTTGTAAATTTTTCTCAGAAAGGATATCAGAAGCAATTTATGACTACAATTATTATGCTGAGCTTGTAAAATAGTGCATGTAGATATGATAAATAAACTTTGATTTCTCTGTTGTAGCATGGATACTTCCGGAAATCTGTCGTATATTGAATACAGCTGTGGATGATGATTTGAAACATACAGCAAGACACGGTTATAAAATAAAAAAATTCCGAAATTCGAAATTACAGGAAATTTAGTTCTGCATATGGCCATTTCGACAATGTATATCTCATCAGTTCAGATAAAGCCAAAAAACGAAAGTTTTTGAAGGTCAAATACAGAACAGATAACCAAAAGGGTCTAAAAAGTAAGGCCAAATTGAACTAAAGACAGAGCTTTGCACGAGGGAGATAACTCCTTAGTTTTATAAATTTCCAAATTTAAGATATTGTTCATTTTCAAAATAATATTGGTAATTCGTGTCAGCACCGAAGTACTGGCTACTGAGCTGGAGAATACCCTCAGGGACTAACAGTCCACCAGGCAGAGGCATCGACCCAGTGGTAATAAAATAACAAATACCGAAATTACTTGATATTGTGCTTCTGCATTTGGCCATTTCGACAATTTATGTCTCATCAGTGCAGATAAAATCGAAACTTTGGAAGATCAAAAACCGAAAGTGTTTGAGCTAAGGACAGAGCGAACAAGCCTATTAAGATTTCACGCTTATTGCGAAATATAATGTATTCCCCAAAGAGAGGGAAATAACGAAAAGTTGATTGGTTAGAACGAATTTTGTTGATAACGAAGAGTCTTTTTTATCTGGCCTTGGGTGTTCCTTATAACCGTGTTGTACTGTAATTAAATTTAATGGGCAGAACTAGAAATGTTGGGTACCGTTTTGATAAATATCGGTCAAAAGCAGAACAAAATATATAAAAAAATAATTCAATTAATATGTCATTGATAATGTCTTTTATCATCGTTCCAACAGTTTAAATCTTAGCTTAGCAACTAATTGGAAGAATAATATTACTTATCAGAATTCAGATATATGCAGTGAAATGCATGGAGCGCCAAATTAATATAAAACTGTTGTCGTATGTAGGTTGCATAGTCTATTGGTATCAAAGAAAGTTCATATATCACGCATAAGGTAGCTGGATGCATTCTTGTTTGTTTGCTTTTTTGTTCCCAGACATTTACAAAGATTTTCGAAAATGCTGAATATGGAATGGGTTATTATTATAGTAAAGGTTTCATGCAATGCATTGCAAGCACATATTGCAGACTATATGTTTACCTTTCGCTTCCCATGACATGACCTTTAAAAGTCATCATTTCAGGTCTTTGAATAAGCATATGACCATTCAATCACCATGATAATACTCTTGATGTAGTCATTTATTAGCTTACCTGGACCAAAGGGCCATGTGAGCTTATGCTATCACTTGGCATCCGTCGTCGTCCGTCGTCTGTCGTTAACGATTTCTTTAAAAATCATCTCCTCAGAAACCACTGAGCAGATGTTAGCCAAACTTTGCAGGAATAATGATTGGGAGGACCTCTACAAACAATCCACTTTTGATTGAACAAGATGGCCACCAGAGTCAATCTTAGCTTCTGATTGGCCAATTTTCAAAATGTAACTTATCTGAAACTAGGCTCCAATGCTTTGAAACTTTATAGGATTGTTAGCAACAATGGCTTCTCTAAGCTGTCAACTCTTAGAGCTGCTCAGAAGGCTCCTGTTGCAGCTGTGGTCATTCAACGTTGTCATTGAAACCATGTTGGAAAACTCTTATTTCATAAAATCTCTACAATGTTGAGTGTTGCTGTTCTACTAATATTTATATACATCCAGGTTAGCGATTCAGGCTCCCAGGAGCCTCTTGTTAACATCTCAGTTAGTATGACTTACAACCTTGAGCCAATCATCCTTTTCTGTATCATATGCATAACACCATGATATGACCTTTCAGTTACAATGCTACGTACGGAAGCCTGCTAGTACCATAGGTAGTTTTATTTTTAACTTGTTATAGCAACTTAACTAACTCGTTTTAGCAACTTAATAAACTTCATTGTATAAGGTCTTGAATTCTAACAAGTCTCATATGAGCCGGAATCGCTCCCCTGGCTTGATATTGAAAATAGCCATGTCTGCCATGATGACAAGAATATTATATAAGCAGTGAAAGAACATTAGTGAACACGCTCACATACCACACGCACCCACTTATTGGATACTCAAAAGGGACAACAGTTCAATGGAGCATAACTCCTGGAAAAATCAAGATATCAGAATTTCCAGTCAATATGCATATCTACATAGTATATCCTTACTAGCTACCAAGTTTCATAAAATTATGCTGTGTAGTTTCAGAGAAGTAGCATTCACCAACTGTTTCGGTAGTTTATATTGCGAAATTTATAAGTTCGAAGGGGCATAATCCAGAAAAAATTATGAGATCGAAATTTCTTGTCGAAAGCACATTTACATATTATGTCCATAATAACTACCAAGTTTCATGAAATTCTGGTCAGTAGTTTCAGAAGTAGTGCTCACAAACTAAGTAGTAAATATTGTGAATTTTCTAAGTTGAAAGGGATATAGCTCATAGGAAGATAATCGGATCAGAATTTCCTATCGCTATGCACATCTACATATTATTTCCATAATAACTACCAAGTTTCAAGAAATTCCGTTCTGTAGTTTCAGAGAAGAAGCGAGCACAAACTGTTGCAGTAGTACATATTTCGAATGTTCTAAGTTCAAAAGGGCATAACTCATAGAAAAATAATCGGATCAAAAAATCCTTTCGACACGCACATCTTCATGTCATGTCCTTAACAACTACTATGTTTCAAGAAATTCCGTTCAATAGTTTTAGAGGAGAATCGATCACAAAAACATTACCGACGGACTCTCGGACTGGTCAAAAACTTCGTTGCGTTGAGTATATGAATTTCAACATACGAGCAATCTGACAAATTTGACATTGGCGGCTCTTTTTAGTTCATCATGGTAGCCAGAGTGAGCTTTTGCCATCACTTTGCGTCCATCGCCCTTCCGTCCGTCCGTTCGTCGTAATATTTTCCTTCAAAGATCTTCTCCTCTGAAACTACTGGGCCAATTAAAACCAATATTGGTCACAATGATCCTTGGGTGGTCCCCTTTCAAAAGTGTGTCCGATAGATCCGGGTCCAATCCAAGATGGCCGTCAGCGGGAAATATAGTTTAACATGGGACGTATGGGAAAACACATTAAAATATGTTCTCCTCTGAAACCAATTGGCCAAATGGAAAACAACTTGGTCACAGAAGTCCTCGGATGGTCTTCTTTTAACAATGTGTCTGGCAGGTCCAGGTTGGATCAAAGATGGCCATCAACAGGGGTCAATGGGACAGTCAAATACTCATCATCCAGGTGAGCGATACAGGCTCTTGATAAGGATTGTGATACGCTGGTCAATGTTATAATTTATTAAGCTTATGCTCTAACTCTTACGGTTTTCAATCTAATAAAGCAAAAATATGATGCGAAATCAGGAAATTTCTGTATTTAAAGAGAATTAACTCTTACATGAAAACGAGCAATCTGCGTATATAGCTATCAAAGCTGTAGCCATGATTACTGTGAATTTCATTTTGCTGTACACGTGTTTCAAGGAGTAACCTCTAATCGGCAGCATTAGATCCGAAACAATTGGAAGGTAGAGATCCAAAAGTATTGTGAAAGAAGCATTCATAACCAAACATTTCAAAAGAGGAAGTCAAGTCTGACAACTAGGCTGGTGATTACCCTCGGGGACCTCTGGTCCACCAGCAGTGGCATCGACCCAGTGGTTTCAAAGTATAAGGCTATCAAAGCTGTATCCATGATAACTGACAAATTTGACCTTGATGAATTTTTTGTAGATCTTGATGAGCTGAACAACTTTGCAATTTAAAGTTGGGCTCGAGCTGTTATGGTTTTCAAGATATAAGCACAATTTAGGCAAACATATGTGAAAATCAGAAAATGTTGGTATTTAAAGAGAGATACATGTAACAAATCTGACCCTGATAACTTTTTGTAGATCTCGATGAGCTTAACACTTTTGCAATAAACTAAAGTACACCTTTATCTCTTAATGCTTTTGAGATATAAGGCAAACAATTTGAATTTTTTGCAAATTTTATGAAAAAAAGGCAACAACTCCAACACGGGTATTCAGAATTACTTCAAAATGTCTGGGCATGTAAATTTAGTCATGCTAATCATGTTTACCCCCTGTCAGATTTTGTTATATCTGTAACGGTTTTTGAGTTATTTGGCAAACTCTACAATTTTACTCCTATGTTCTATCATAGTAACAGTGGCCATGTTTTTCATTCAACCGGAACAAAGAGAAAATAGTTTGTAGAGGATATGCCAAAGACCATTCATTCCTGCCAAGTTTCAAAAGGATTTGATTCAGTTGTTTACAGACTGACGACGGACGCCAAGTGATGAAAATAGATGTAGCTCAAATTGCCTTTTGACAGCTGAGCTAAGTTGTTATAACAAGATAGATAAGTTGCTATTGCAAGTTATTAAGTTGCTATTGCAAGTTATTAAGTTGTTATAGCAAGATATTAAGTTGTTATAACAAGTTATGGAAGTTGTTATAACAAGTTAGCTAAGTTGTTATAGCAAGTTGTTATATCAAGATATTAAGTTGTTATAGCAAGTTAGCTAAGTTGCTATTACAAGTTCAAAATAAAACTACCTATGGTACTAACGGACTTCCGTATAATACATGTATATTATCATGTCAAAAGTAAAACAAAAATCATATCGTGTACACAAATGTTAATCATACAGCAAGTAATGCCAATATTTCTTGAATAACAATAAATTGAAAAGCCCATATGTCTAGTAGACCTAACATTGTATGAATAAAATAAAAAAAAAGGAATCAAATGATAAGTAAACGTGAATAAACAAAGAAAAGGTAAAATCCATAGATTTACAACAAACTCAAAGGGCACCCTTTGAATATAATACAATGTATTTATGTTTCTCTCAAACAATGGTTGAACACAAGATTGATCTGTATTACTTTAACTGCAATAAATAATTGCATATGCAATATCTATTCAAAAGTATGCTGTTGAAATAACGTAAAATCCATAGATTTACAACTAAAAGGGTTTATTTTCTATATTAAAAAAATCATAAAATCTCCAAAGCAAAAACTTGTTTTGTCTGTAGACAAAAAAATTAAATTAACGGCTAATCTTCAATTAAATTTTTGGTTGGAATTGTGTAATTCAAATTTATGCGAAATCCATGACCCAGATATTGGAATTCAGCACAGCATTCATTTCGCTCTTGAAAATTTGGTAACTCTCGTACATCCTAGGCAGGTTAAGAACTCTTCCACAAGGATGCGCTACCAGTTTCTAGGTCTAGGTCAACTATTTTGACTTGAATTTTGAAAACGTTTCCCTCGGATTTACACAACATGAGCTCACTAGCTGTTAAAATTCGAAGCAAGGTGCGCATCATTTTAGTATCCATGTCAATCTCGCGGATATATCGTTTTAGATTCTTGAAGGAATCGGATTCTGATTCGTCGCATTCGAGAGATGAAATTAATTTCTTCGACGTTGGTGTTATCTTCTGGAACTCATTTCCAACATTAATAACCAGTTCATAAGATATTAACACCTCAATCCCTGATGAAAGCTGGTTCTTGAACCATTTCCATATGTGCGATTTGATCAATAACGGCACCAATATTATCTTTCCTAACTTTAACTTTGCATTCATCTGTTGATAGGATCTCGGGAAGTTCGTCCATTTCAGCGTTTTTGCATGTTTTCAAGAGCATTTGAAATAATCTTGCTTCCACTCTGGGGAATAAACTGAAGAAATTATTCCCTAATACTGTCATTAGCCATTCCATACAAGGAGGAATTTACAAAATTGGGGGCAAGTCGAATGGGTAGTATCTTTTGTATAATCCATCCTAAGGTTATGACCCTTCCTACAGCTTTCCAATCTGCCGCCTCCATATCGTGGCGTAGACATGGAACTTTCAAAATCGTGCCAGTGGTGCATTGTTCATAAAAATCATCCCATAATTCAGTTAGCATATCCCTCATGACACCCCCACTGTCGTAGGCTTCTTCTCTTTCTCCATTTGGAAGAATTATGGTGGCAGTTAGTATGTCTCTTCCAAAGTCAACGTCTGGGTTTTCTTTGAATATTTTGATTAGCTCTCGCAGAACTGTGGACTACCATTCCGAATTATTTAGGCTTGCGAACAGTTTTTAATATTGGCTCAGTTTGCGTGAATGCCACTTCCTCTAAACTGTCTTCCCAAACTGGAAAGAAAAGATGGCCCGGTAGCGATGAGCTGTCATCTGCTGAATCAGGAATTGAAGGATGTTCGTTTGAACCTTGTTTCATCAGGACATCATCTTTGGCACCTTCAGTGATCTTCACTGGTTTGTCAATCGATTCAGTAGACTGTTTGCTAACTTTACATGAAATTGCGGATGGCTACTAATACTTGAATCTGAGTCGTGTTCATCCTCTTCGGCACATTCAGTTATCATCCCTGGTTTGACATTCGATTCTGTAGCCCGTTCGTTAACTTTACAAGAAATTGCCGATGTGCTACTAATACTTTATTTTTGGTCGTGTTCTTCCTCTTTTTACCTAACATCATCATCATCTGAAATTTGCGTTTCGAGTCTTGTGCGTAAGTAAAAGTGAATATATTGTAGCTTAACCTTGCCTATTACATCACCCAATGTTGTTTCCTCGTCCTCTAGAGGTTTCAGCTGGAAATCTGTTAACTCAACATCCATATCCTTCAGTTCTCCATGCTGACTTTTGCCGTTTGGGAAGAAAAGATCCAGGCATTCTTGAATAATGGAGTGTTTGTTCATGTTTTTGTTTAACAACAATGTTGTTTTACCTCCTCCTGTCTGTGCTTTTACATGCAGATAAATCTTCTTCTTTTCTTCGAAGTGGTACCACCGAAGGTGAACTTTATGCACTTGTCTCTTTGCACTTAACCTTGGAATTTTCTTTACGGTAGAATCTGGTTCATCAGTACATGTATCTGTAGAGCTAACCCTGTTACTTTTTAAGTCTGTCTCTTAATCGATCCATTAGGCTCGTTTTCTTGATATGGGTTTCATGAGTACTTCGGTAATAAAGTCTGAATCTGACATACCTCTGACAGCATCTTCGTCTATCTGCAAATAATGATAATATTATAAGTGTGAGTAATTTTCTCATCAGACATCAATGATAATGAAAACAAACAGGTATCGATGGCGTGTCGTATATCCTATGTAAGACGCTGAATTAGATTAACAATATGTTTCTACATCAACGGTTATATAAACAATATGATGCAGCATCACAACATTTTATAATTTACCTTTGAATATAGTACTTCATATCTCATTAGAGTATACAGTACATGTATTATGGTACTTGAATTTAACTCAAGAATGCAGTAACAGAGATTCAAAATTTCTTGATGGTGCCTTCAATTACACGGATTTCTCTTACGAAATCGTAAGGTATTCGCATGCATTCGTAAAATACTCGTAGCTGCACGTTAATTGCTCATAATATGTCGTAACAATCCGTAAAGCCATCGTAGCACGACCTGAATGAAATCGTAAACAACACCTACATGTAAGCACTCGTAACAATCCGTAAGCAAATCGTAAACTAACCGTTACATAGTGTTTACGAGTTAATTATGGATTCTTGAGAACAGTTTACGAAGGGTTGCGTGCTGTTGCGACCAGTTTACGATACTTACGGATTGCTGCAAGTTATTTACGAGTTATTTATGAAAAAATCATTCCGTGGACAATCATACAACAATTTATGACATGTCCAAAAATGACCTCCCCTCTCACGGATCAATACGGGTTTCTGCAAGTTATGACGAGTTATTTACGGATACCAGCGAGTTATATACGGATGCTTGCGATTGACTACGATTTGGCAATTCGTATGACTCGTAAGAAAAATCAGTGTATGTTAAGTAGGTATAAGGGTTAAGTACGTTTTGTCGCATACAATCTATTTATGTTGAATAAAAATCACAATTACACAATCCGGTACAAGTGAATATGAATTACGATATTCTGTATTGACCATGGCTACATGCTACAATTATCCATGCTTTTTTGTCTGATTTGTACGATTAAATATTACAAGGATGACATGTTCATTGATATTGAATATTGACTTGCTAAGTACATGTATACTTGCAATCTAATTAAAATAAGATGTTATGATGAGCTACGCTTCCCTACTCTCTCTAACATCTGAACCAACTCCATTAGGGGTCATTTCCAAGTGGATTTTGAATTCAGCCAATAAAATCACAGCTGGTAAAATCATGACAGGAAAAAATTGTTTTGATTGGTAGAAAAGGACAAGACCCTAATTTAAATATTTGAATATTAATGTTTACTTGGACCTGACCCCTGATAGACTTGCTTCGGATGCTATAGAGCGTAGGGAAGTGTAGCTCATTATAACACGAGATTTTAATTAAATTGTGCATACTTGCTTTGCCACTTCAAAATTGATTAAAGATTCAGCTTCCTAAGTAAAAACACAGTGAAAAGCCCGGTAAATTAAAATCGTTGCAAAGTCCCGGAAATCTCGTAATAACAAAACAGTCAACAAAAACTTGATCTATAAAGACTCACTACATACCAAATTGCATTGTTCTTGATCATCATAGCACATAAAAAAATGAAAAAAAGTTGCGACAGAAGGACAGGCGAATGGACAGACAGACAGACAGACAGAGGAGCCTGTAATCAACTTCGTAAAAGCCGGTGTAGAACTAATCAATAAATTCTGACAAAATGTCATGTAAACCCAAACTGTTGCTAACTTATGTCTTACAATACATGTATATTTAACATTTTATATGAAATACATTTTATTTGATTAGAGACTAGGATGGTTTTTATGTAACTTATTACTCTAGCTAATATTCGAATAAATTTTACTAGCATAATAATACATGTAAATCTCTTTACATGAATGACACTAAATGCTTCCAAAATGCACAATTTGAGGTTACTTTTAAAAAATGTTGAGGGACACAGGAGACTTAGGGGATGCCTCAGTGAAGCCTGGTGTCCGAGGGCAACACCCCACCCTCCGACTGTTAATCCTGGATCCGCTTTAACACATATACAAGTTATTGTAACATCTACTTACAACTTCTTTTTTTTAATTCACTTTCATTTCAATTAAGTTACATGTATATTTCAGCATGTTGTTATCAACAAGGTCAAATAGAATACCTTCTGATCTCAGAACTTTTAAGGTGTCTTCGTGAACGCCTCTTTTCCGTAGGAATGGCTCCATGCTTCTGCAAGTTGTCAAATAAAGAATACATTTTACAGATTAATGTGTAAATTTTACAGATTAAAGCGTAAATTTTACAGATTAAAGTGTGAATTTTACAGATTAAAGTGTAAATTGTACAGATTAAAGAGTAAATGTTACAGATTAAAGTGTGAATTTTACAGATAAAAGTGTGAAAAATAAAAAATAAAAAGGTATCAAAGTGGCCCTAATACGCTTCCGTAATTTGGTGTAGGTGGAAGACTGTGAGGGTATATAAAATATCTAAAATGTACATTATTTTTTTTATTTATATGTCGTTTACAGTCCATTTTTAGCATTATCCCTCTAAGTATGATGTCATTATGACGTCATAGCGCCCCCAATCTCACGGAAAGATATATTTTTAGAAAATTTGTTTATATAACAATTAAATTAGTAAATTGTTTTTATTCTATGTCAAGCATTACTTTTTAATACAATGTGGGGCCAATTTTGTACCTACAGCCTGTCCCTCTTTGTCAAGTGTGTCGTTCTCCTCCACCCCAATAAACAACACTTCCTTATATACACTGGATCTAGACCAAGATATTGTTCTTTTCTCTTTAAAATCGAAATTTTGACATTGTACTATATACAATCTCCCTCCTTTTTATAATGTTTGTCAAATAGCTATTCCTCTGTCAGTTATTTATTTTGTTGTTATAATCTATATTCAGTTTCTCTCTACAATATTTTCATCATCATAAGCGAATTAATGCTTTATATAAATATCGTTAATGATCAAAATAATAATAATAATAATAATAATAATAATAATAATTGTTCTGAATATATCACGATAATTCAACTAGAACGGGGGGTGTGTACTATATAATAGTATATTGATCGCTTACTTGTAGGCTAGTATGACTCACCAATGGAACTTTATGATAATGTCTGTGGACACTGCAAGTAGAACACCTAGTCTAGCATACGACCACATTTCGGGTCATACTCTTCGCAGAAAATTACGTGAATCGGGACCTCGAGCAAGGCACCAGGTGGTAGGACCAATATTTAAGCAACGCCATAGGACCGCGAGAATAGCCTGGGCTCATGCACACCGTCGTTGGAGGGCTTCACACCTGGCAACACATCCTTTTTAGTGATGAATCCCGATTTTCACTTCCTTCGTTTAAGCAGTGGACGTTATCGTGTGCACTGCAGGCATGGATAACGTTTTTGCAGACCAGTGTGTGTACGAGTCCGACCATGTTGGAGCCAGAAGTGCTATGGTCTGGGCTGTGCTGGAATTTGTCAAGATGGTCGCACTCAGCTCAAAATTGATCAACGGCCATTGAGTGACGTAAGATACCAACACGACATTCTTGATCCTATCGTTCTGCCCTTTCTTCAACAGCGAAACTGTGATCACGTCTTTCAACAT
Organism: Bathymodiolus septemdierum; assembly: GCA_963383655.1. Classification (NCBI taxonomy): domain Eukaryota; kingdom Metazoa; phylum Mollusca; class Bivalvia; order Mytilida; family Modiolidae; genus Bathymodiolus; species Bathymodiolus septemdierum. The sequence continues at coordinate 17,352,601 of OY726527.1, read as the reverse complement.
GACAATGCAAGGTGTCACGTGGTCCGTGTTTGTCAAGACTGTCTGAACCAGAATCACATCCGTGTTCGTCCTTGCTAGGGTTATCTACCTTCCATTGTGAATATTTGCAATGGACGTTAGCATAGCACTATAAAGGAAACACCATTTAACAATGGATGGTATATTAAATTGACACAGACGCCTTTTCATGTCCATGATAGAGTGTAGACAGGAATGTGTTAAGCAATAAATATTTGATGATTCAACTTTGTGTATTGTCATAGTAGATTATGGCATGAGAAATGAAAAATCGAAATATAAAACTGTGTGTCAAAAACTTCCTTCCATACATCTCTAGATGTCATTGTAATTATTATTGAAGCTAATGTACAGCACCCTCAGACATAGGCAGCCATATCAATAAACCTTAGAGAAGAGATATTTAAAAACAAGGGAAACTGACAACATATGGTACACAAGACCAAGAAAACAAAAACACAACACAATATGCGTTGGACATCACTAAGTGGACACCAACGCAAGTAACGTACAAAGACGTGCGGCCTTCTACAAACAACCGGAGGTAAATACGAACCGAACATAGTTTTGTATGGAACAATCATAACGCAAATCACAACATGGAACTCAAAGCGTAAAATCACAAAAATAGGATAACACACAAAACTAAATTGGTGACCAACACCAAATTATTCGGGTTTTCAATTTTGTGAATTTGAGCGAACCTTATAATGCGTTTTTCCAGAGTTACGTTGTGAGCACTAAATCAGCTATCTACGTTTGCCTTGCATAACACAATATAAATATGTTATAATGAAGAAATGTTGTAAAGAACTAAACCCCAAAGCAGTAATACATATGACTGAAAGAATATGATATATAATATGTACATAGCTCATAGTTTCACTATTAGTGTAAATAGTCCACAATACATAAAGCGTTATCATTCATAAAAACTTAATTTTATACTTCCCCTTACAAAAATCCAACCAACAAACAAACAAGCAAACAAAAACAAAACAGAAACCAAAACAATACGATGCAAAACAAACCAAAACAAAACAAAGCAAAACAAATCAAAACAAAGCAAAGCAAACCAATGCAATACAAAACAAAACAAACAAAACAAACCAACAATAAAAATAATACCGCTCTATTCGCAAAGCAAAGAGGGGCCTTGGTGGTCATGATCGTATGGTAGTAGGATTTAAAACTACCTGTGCAATCAGTGCCTATCACCACCAAAGTTGGGAAATACCGAAGGGTCAATCAAAAATGGACAGTCCAGAGAAACTGGCAGCATGGGGTATACAGGACGAAGAAAAACAAAACAAAAGCACACCAAAATAAATGTACCACTGTACGAAAACAAACACGAATCACGTAAATAGAACAGTTGTAATATGAACGATGATCAATACACGTGTTACAACAGGGTTACATTATCATGTACAGTAGTCCAGACAGAGTTAAGCATGCTCGAACCGTTCTGATTATGCTTAATCAATAAAATCACATTCAAGCTAAATGCATCAATGATTCGATTTTTGTATATATTGTTTTCCAGTTTCTCTGCATTATCCAATTTTGATTGTCATTTCGGTATTCTCTAATGTTCATTAACTATATATGTTTGCGTAGATATATAATTCAGTGCGCCTGACGTGTTTCTAGAATATCAATCATCAGGTAAACTAAAGGTTGAAAGATTGGGAAAAATAAACTTTAAAAGTCTTTGGTAGCAGGAAAAATAAAGGACATAGTCGCTAAACAGTATAGCCAATGGGTCACCTATGCCACTCGTCGTAAACACTTCCCGATCCTGTCCTCATTCATGAATTATTACAGGGTTTGTATCTAGATTAACACGATGAGTGTCACTAGTGGAGCAGAAACTGCTTACCTTTCCGGAGCACCTGAGTTCACCGTCGGTTTTAAGTGATGTTCGCGTTACTCGATCTTTAGTTTTATGTGTATGTTTTGTAGATCGTTGTTTGTCCTGTTGCATTTTTCGCTGGTCATTGTATTGTCTGTCCTTCGATTTACGAATTCTGACTACCCCGATGGTATCTTCAAACTCGTCTTGCAACTATCGCCCCGATCACTCATCACTCAATATTTACTCAAACTGTTGGCAGTTCATGTTACCTCTTTAGTATCTTCTAACTTTTCTAACAGACTTCACATTCTTTTAGCTTTCTTCACTTGTGTTGTTTTGTATTTACGAATTGTTATTTGTTGTGTTCCCTCTTGCTAGTTGGATGTTTGTGTTTCACTGGGTTTATTTTGTTTACTTGTATCTGGCCTCTTATTTTCTGTCTAGATGCACTGTCTCTTCCTCAGTTTTCTCAATATAATGTTGAATAAATAAACGTTAGAGAAAACCAAAGAGGCAATCAAGAATGGACAATCTAGAGAAACTGACAATATTTGGTACACATGGCACAGGACGAAGACAAAAAAAAATATTACACATAAACCTTAAAAGATGAGATACAGACTGACCCCCACCAACAACCGGACGTGAACCAAGGTGCCTTGGGAGAGAATGAGTGAGTGATTGCTGTTTAATGCCAACTCAGCAATTTGTCAGCTATATTATGATAAGAACAAGTTATTTCCAATGAAGTGATGAGGAAGTCCGCTTTGTCTTACACCTACACACTGACTTGGATCTTTATAGAGATAGCTCACTGGAACAACTGTCCACAGATAGACATGTCGCTCCCTCTGACACATTATCCTGATTCCGAGCCAACCAGTCTTTGCTCTTTCTCTTTAAAGCTGGGCGCTTAGCGCAGAAGCAACAAATACCAATTTCATAGTTTTTGGTTTGCTCGGACCGGGGCTAAATTCCATACTACCACACTCGTGGAAAGCACACTAACCATTACGCCATCGATGCGAGTTACCGATTGGTGCGGATTGAATAAAAGAATGATCTGCATGCATTCACTAAAACAATCGAAAACGATAACAAGCAAAATTATAACAGTTTGCATCCCATTATGAATGAAGAAGCGAACCTCAGTCAACAACGACTGTAGTACAAACATGAAGCAAAAACAACAAAACACAAACTCAAATACTAAAAGCTCTAACGATGAAGAAGAAGTGAGACCGGGTTCTCTCCCCCCATTAATGATAATATGTTATAAAATTATAATTCTCAAAACAAACTAGGGAAGCATAGCTCAACAAGGGTCTATTGAAATTTTATCTCCAGCCATTAGGTAGAACTGTATTACAAGTACTTATTATTAATCCCATTGAATAATTGCACACACAAATTGAAATAAATTAAAATGTACATTCTGCAGAAAGGGAAGCAACTCGCATTCAATTCTGAATATGTCTGCTAGGGTTATCTACCTTCCATTGTGAATATTTACAATGGACGTTAGCATAGAACTATAAAGGTAACACCATTTAACAATGGATGATATATTGAATTGACACAGACACCTGTTCATGTCCATGATATAGCGTAGATAGGAATATGTTAAGCAATAAATAGTTTTTGATTGAACATTGAACTTTGTGTATTGTCATAGTAGATTATGGTATGGGAAATGCAAAATCGATATATAAAACTGTGTGTCAAAAACTTGCTTGCATACATCTCTAGATGTCATTGCAATTATTAGTGAAGCTAATGTACAGCACCCTCAGGTATAGGCAGCCGTACCTGAGTTTGACCATTGTGTTGAGGTTGTTTGGATTGTTTGTTTCACAATCCTTTTCAATAAACCTTTGTGAAGAGATACTTAAAAACAAGGGGACAATCATGAGAAACTGACAACATATGGCACACCAGACTAAGAATGCAAAAACACCACACAATATGCGTTGAACATCACTAAGTGAAAACAAACACACATAACGTAAAGAAGACGTGCGTCCTGCTACAAACAACTGGAGGTAAATACGAACCGAACATAGCTTTGTATGCAGAAATCATAACGCAAATAACAACATGGAACTCAAAACGTAACGATGCATATCAATAAACTCCGGAAAAAATGCGCTTAATCCTTATAATTCTGTTACTAAGTTTTTTTTTCATTTGTTTTGAAAATGTACCTTTGGGGATCCCCAGTTTGCACACATACATTCCATTGATGTGCGTCGGCCATGAAAAACAAAATGAACTAACCTTGTTTTCCTACATTGCTAACTAGACAGTGATGCAGTTAAGTTACTGAAATTTTCCAATTTGATGGCATTATGCATTTAGCTACTCAAACAAGTAAAATGCCCACAAAATCGTAAAATAAATCAGTAACCAGCTTGTGTCAATCAGCGTCCCTTGTCACATGATGACGATATATTACAAAAATCAAAGTCGATAGATGGTTGTCTTAAGTTTTTTTTTCAGAATTGTTTTCATTGGCATTTATTTTTTTATTTCATATATAACAATGATTGTCGATTATTAACAATAAACATTGTTTCCTTTATCTTTTTTTATTATCTGGAATCCAGGCCGCCATTTTGCTTACATTACGAAAAAAGTAGTGCGTTGAACATCGTCTATCGAAAAATAAACTAATAAAACCCCGCTTCCATAAGCGCCTATAGCCAATCAGAAAATAGAATTTCTAATTATGCAAATCATATAAGAATTATAATAGGATAACACAAAAAAAAACTAAAATGATGAGCAGCACCAAATTATTCGGGTTTCCAATTTTGTGAATTTGAGCGAACCTGATAATGCGTTTTTCCCGAGTTACCGTTGAATAACACAATACGTATGTTATAATGAAGAAATGTTGTAAAGGAGGAATGTTACTTTTAGCTGGTCCCGTTTTTTTGTCTAAATTGTGAATGTATGTACCGTTTCTTCGTCAGTTTACAAAGTATATTTTTTAAAATAAATAACGGATAAAGAAAACCGACGTAACAATCCAAAATGGACACTCCAGAGAAACTGGGAAAATGTTATACATAAGACAACAAAACATAACACAGAAACCTAAAAAGATAAGGAAAACAAACATCGGATGCTAAACACTACACCACTGATTCTCGGTAAATGTAAAGCATGAACCAGTAAGGATGACTGGACTGTCAAGAAGACCACAATGAAAACAAATTAAACTCTTTAAATGGACAACGAAAACTGAATTTGAATCAAACCGATTCACGGGCAATGTCCTCATTGCGATTCACTGTAAATAATAAACGACACGAACGAATCACATCTGCTAAGTTTTTTTATGTTTCAAAATACCTTCATACGAAATGTTACCATTAATATTTATGACAATAGTGTGCTGAAAATTGATTTATATTATAATATAGTGCATAATAGCATGGTGAATATTTCCTATAAGTGTCACATGTTTTAACACACATTCAGGACAGGTTCCAGTTTTTCTTCTGTATATCTCTGGGTTTGTCCAATTCATACAGTTGGATTTGTCAGCTTGTATCCGTACTGATGTTTGCTTACATTATCAACAAACAACAAAACAACTTTATGTTACCATGTGTCAACTCACTGTAATACGACGATTGAGCAAACATGATCGTATTCGAGCTATTTTGGGTTGTACATGCTGGTCCCGCCGAAAACATTGTTGCTAGAGGTTTGGTGTACTCCCACATACTATATGATTCCATCGGAGACGCTTTCAATTGGCTGGTAACACTTGGGATTATCATGGACCCAGATGATCACGCGTAACATCACCTCCCCAAGACCCTCATTTTAGGTTGTTGCACATCATAGATCGTCTCCATAATTTTGTTCAAGCATTTTATTTGCCAACATTTTATTGTGATGTATAGCTTGCTTTAAGCATACTCTGTGTATCATATCTTATATAGAATATCAACAAACATATATTACAAAGGTACTTAAATCCTGACCTACACGTATTATTGTTTAGATACCTCCAATTTGTTCTTTAATCTATTCTTTATCATATTCCCCTAGATATACCCTGAAGTGTTTTCAATATATATCTTACACAAAGTCCCGGATTATTACCTGTGATGGACTTTGATCTTTTTACTTCAAGTCGTCATGCAGACATCACTAGGTACATATTCACCTACAATAAAGACTTTCTAGTGTCAATGCACGTAGATTAATAGAAGTAATTACATTAATGCTTAAAAATAACAAATAAAGAAATAATTAGTGTAATCTTAATTGACAAATTATCTATTATAACATGCATTGATTACCTTATTGGTAGCGTTCGATTAGAATTACAGTTGTAACTCTTGTAGGAAATTTGAGAATGTGCGTCGTTTATGTCGACACCGTTATCATTACCGAATAATTAAAACCGAACCAAAATGGACGACATTAAAATGTCTGCATTTAATTCCATGGTTATACTTGAACATGTATTAAGGAAAAACAAATTATACATATCTCCTGCCAACTAATCATTTATTTTAATTATTGCGATGACATATTTCAATTATTGTAGACCCTTTAAATCTACTGCTTTAACTTTTTCATTATGTGCTGGGACACAAACTGATCGCATTCATAACACAAATTAATGCAACATCTGTTGCAGCAGCATGCTATTAGCCAAGACCGCCCACAATTACATCAAGTTCCTCAAAATTATATGAAAAGGAATACAAGACGTACATGATAAACACAAGTTATCATTAACACACCCTTGTATGTGGTCATAATTCAGAGTAATGTTTCTGGGGGGAGGACGATTACAAATAAAATAATATGAAAAACACCGGCTTAATAGCTAATAGCGTCCATTAACAAGATCGACTGAAAATAAATTGCATACTAATTATATCACTTTTTACAATATTGTTGTGTATTTTTTCAATATTTATAACTCTCTTATTAGTATGTATGTACTATAATTGTTAGGTTATCTAAAATCAAATCATGGGTTAAAGAAAACAGAACGAATACTTAGCATTCTGTTCTACCGCTTGCTATCTTTTTCACATATGTTCTTACAAAAACATGGAGCATACATCTAAGATCTAAATTACCTTGGTATTTGGATTAAGTTGTTGCAGTTTAATGCCACTTTCAACAATATTTCAATATATCGTGGCGGTCAGGTTTATGTTTTTTTTTTGTAATATATATTTTATTCTGATCAATTATGCATACATCACAATACAAATAGAAAAACAATCATGGATAATGTCACCATACTAGTATAAATATAACTTGAAAATTATTCACATATGATTATATTTTATTAAACACTAGTCCAAATGTTTTGCTTAGTATTTATGACCTGAAATAAGGCACTGAAAACATCACACTCATTGAAGCATTGAAGAAATAGAATTCCACTTGGGGGACACAAGTACAGAGAATCAAAATCATTTTTTTTTTACAATACTTGATATATTCAACACAGTCTTTCCATACTGGGATTTGATTTTTCAATTTGCAAACATAAATGAAATACTTAACTATAACTATTAATGTATTCAATATATTGAAATATTGGCCTCTGAGTACACCAAGTATACAGATTTCTGGTGATATAACAAAGTCAATATTACACTTTGTTTGTAAGCAATGTGCAACCTGCAGTCAAATAAAATGGACATGAGGGCAGTGGAAAAATAGGTGTACCAAGCTTTCTCTAGTTTCAAAACAAAAGCTGTACATTTCAGTTTCAGATAAATTACTTTTCATCAACCTTTCATTAGCAAAAATAATTCTTATCTTAATTTTATACTGAAAAGCTTGAAGTTTTGTACTAATAAGAGTTGCGGTCAGCTTTATTGGTGGAGAAGACCGGCGTACCGGTAGAAGCATGTCAAGAAATATAATATTTTCTTTCCAAATTATAAATAAATTGATCTTGAAGTAAAAGGTCAAGGTCACATATAATATTATATTGTAAATTATCTTAAAAAAAAACTATGAGCAAGATATAATATTTTCGTATTACAATCAGTAATTTAACCATGGGATCAAAGGTTAAGGTCACAGGTAAAAACTATCTACGAACATTGAATTCAAATGGATAAAAAGACATGCCAAATATCAGTAGCCTAAGTCAAGCAATAAGAAAGTTGTAGATCTGAGAGTGCGATATGCTACATTGTTGAAGACCAAGAAAAAGAATGAACAATGAGCAAAGTTTATAATGAGGCTAATATATAAAATGGCCATATCTCGAAAAATAGTTAAGATATTATCATAAATTGTTTACACAAGCTTTATTGATATAGCAAACAACTAAAAATGCCAAAATATCAAAATCTGATTTTTTTCTCATCTGGGCACCTTTTCTGAGCCATGGTCACATATTATGATACCTGTATTAGCAATATCTGCTCCAAAATTAAGCTCCAATTTGAACCCATAGGAATAGTTTTATTTAGTTCTTTTGTAGGTAAAATGGCAACATCACGAACAATAATATGTGTAATATGCGAGGCTCAATATATCACAAAACATGCAGATCAGTGGTTCCCCGAATACGATGAGGGTCTATGCTCCGAATGTGGAAATAATTGTCGCAAAATTTGAAAGCCTAGCAGAGATCACGGTGTTATTTCTCTAGAAAATTACCATCATCTATTTCAGAAATCGGTAATCACTGTGAATATCATGATATGAAATATACAGATGTTTGTCAACACCATGGCAGACCTTGCTGTCCAGATTGTTCTTCTACAAACCTCAAAATCTGTGTTGGGCTTTTGTCTATTCGTGAAATAATTAAAACATTCAAAACATCGACATGGATTGACAACATTGAACAGAGATTAACATATATCAAAAACAATATAGACAAAACAACAAATGATCGACAACAAAATATATCGGAAATTCGACAACAACGGTAGAAGAATTCCTTGTGGTTTATCCATTTGTCTTGTTTTTGAATGACAATAACATATGTTTAAGGTAACGGTAGATGCTTAAACACCAAATTAAACAGATGCGTGTTAAAATAAACTCACATTTAGATACACAAGAACAGAATACTCTACAAGAACTGGATGATGCTGAAAATAAGATTAAGTCAAATATAGATAACCTGTTACAACAACTTTCTAAGAATGTAAAGACCGTATAAGGATTACAAAGGAACATTATAACTGTCAAAGAGTATGCATCAGACCTACAGAGTTTCCAAGAAAGCAAGGTCATTGAGGAAGAGGTAAAGAAGTATATAAACAGACAAAATCAGCCAACAACTGGAAAACTGAAAACCGTAATGACCCTTATTTGGTACAGGCATTTCTAGGTGGGTTGAATCATATTCTAAAGCGCCAAACCTCCCGCTTTCATTACGGCTCAAAGGTTCCGGCTGTCATTATAGCCGTATTTATAACAATACTGGAACAAAATAGGTAAAATAGATGTCAAAGCAGTACCAAACCCAGTGAAACAAATGTCAAAAGCAATTTTACGTCACACATTGAGAGCAAAATATTTTTGACATTTTTGTTGACTTCCTTATCTTTATACATTTTCAATATATGAAAATGCATCGTTTATCATCGTCTCTGCAGAGACGGAATATATTTCGACAAGATCTTGGTATCGGAATATAAACTTTTTAAGAGATCGAATAAGGCGAATCTTTGCATAGCCCTGGTCCAGTAGCCTGTTTCTCAGATGAAGAAAACGTTTGAGAAAATCGGAATAATTGCTACTGTCCCATGCATAGCGAATCCATTGCGAGATGTAAACACCATATGCAGGAGAAGCTGGTGTATTGCTGCGTATATTTGGAAAATTTATGATCTTAAAATTGAAGTCGTCCCGTTTATCATAAATTTTAGTACTGAGTTGACCACTGTCGTCAAATTCGAGGTATAAGTCCAAAAATGATGCGGACGAAGCTGCATCTGTGGTCTCTTTAACTTCCAGCTCTGGAGGATATATCAATGGAAGAAATTCTGCAAATCTAGAATTATTGATAGATAAAACGTCATCAATATACCTGTATGTGAAATTAAAGGCTCTAGCCTCATGAATCTTCTTATCTTTTACAAGCTTTTGAAGAAACTCCGATTCATATGAGTATATACAAATAAATCGGCTAGAAGAGGGGCACAATTCGTACCCATTGGTATGCCGACGACCTGCTGAAACAGTGTCCCTCCAAAGGAGACAAATATGTTATCGATGAGGAACTCCAGCATGCTGATCACTTGTTCCTCGGAGTAGCCTGTTTTACCTTTTTGAATTTTGTTTGAAAAATATGTGGAATTGTAGCCTAACACAACAAATTTTGAGCCAAAGTTGCTATAACTGAAAGCTTTGCGAATTGTTTCTTTTAAGCGGGTTTTTAATATGTCATGTGGTAGGGTGGTATATAGAGTTGAAAAATCTAAAGTTTGATTGAGGATACCTGAGAGAAATATCTTGATTTAAGGTTATCCAAAAGATCTTTAGAGTTTTCCAAAGCCACCTGTGATTTATGCCAATACGCGAGTAAACAGTTTCACAATATTTCTGTTGTCCCTCTTTTACTTAGCTTAAGATGCAACATTAATGCAAAGATAAAGGATATATTGCCTACTCTAAAAAAGTTTGGATCAGTATTTATAGGAGCAAGTCCACCATCAGTTGTTATCAAGACAATGAAGGCTAAACAGGCACAGATTATGTCTGTTATACAGCATCCATATGTAAAGTGAATCAATGATATTAAGTTTACTTTCATACTACATCTAACATCCTAAAGAGAGAAGGTAGCACTGGTATAACAGGAAGCATCGTTTGCCCGAATGTTATAATGATATTTGTGGAGAATTACAATGAGGACGGTATATTAGATAAAGAAATACATTGTTCACTGAGGCACCCGTTTGACGTTGCATGCCTAGATGATACAACTGTAACTGTGTCAACATACAATGGAATAGAGGTAACACTAATACCGTCACATGCTACACGATGAAAGGGGACAAGTTGTGGGAATAAAAAGACGTATCAGTGCTGAAGGATCCACGGGATGTAACAGTCGGTAATAATTCTAACGCTTACGTGACGTCATACACCTGTAATAGTGTGGTTGTCCTAGAATCAGATGGTAGACAAGGACGACAACTTATTAGTAGTAATGATGGATTGAGCGGTACTATTCGATAACATTTTGACAAATCTAATAAGAGTGTGTGTGTTAAATCTTGTTTTAGAGCTAAAGTGCTATTATATATAGTAGGTGCCAACAGAAAGCCTGCAATTTCTTGCAAGTATCTTATTTTAGGAAAATACTTATTCTATACCAAATTGAACCAAGGGATTTAATTATACAGTTATAGTTGATCAATTATAATTTAAACCTGTGAAGGAAAGAAAAATGGAAAAACTATCAATAAAATGCACTAAACAAGTGATTGACAACTCTACTTACTTAGCAAAATATAAACAACTTATGATATCAAATTAATTAAGCTTAAAAAGAAATAGTGGAAATGTTGTAGTGGACCATTTTAGTAGATGGATAAAAAAAATATTACTTGTCGTTTCAGTGACCTAACACTATGAAAATCCAACTCAGCGTGTTGGCCTAGAACAAAGCGTACCTCTTCATCATCTCATTGAAAATTAATTTGCTCTCGCCATGATATAGCAGACACAATGCTGAATTGTCTTTAAACAATAATCACTCACCCACTCACTCCCAACCGATACTCGAATTCCGAACTCTCTGCTAATCAATATAAAAATGGTTTGACATGGCTATGAATTTACAAAATAACGGTATTAAAATCTATCCGGTTATTTTCGCAATGAATTTATTCTCCAGTGTCGATGAATTGTAAATAATACTCTTATCCAAGCCAAACCGTTGCTATGGGGAATAACTTTCCATTCCCGATCTTTATAGTTCAGGAGCCATCTAGGTCTTGATCGTATGGTAGTTGGATTGACAACTACCGATGCAATCAGTATCTATCACCACAACGTTTTTAATTCGAATTCCGCTGATGACGAGGTGTACTCGATACAACATTATGTGATAATGCTGCTCAGTGAGTTGAGGAAGGTCGATGGTTTTCTCTGTGTACTCCAGTTTCCAATACCACTGTCAATTTGTCCATCGATTATATATATAAAGGAGGGGGGGGGGGGGGGGCAGGGGATAGTCTTCTCCTTTCTCCCACCGGAAAAATAAATCTCCCTATGAATAAAAAGTAAAAAACAAGCTTTGTTCATTTTTCAATTAACTGATAATATTTCATTACCTTTCTGTCATTTTAGATCATTTTTGTTTTTGCTTTCTCATATTCTCCTTTTATCTCCTTTTTCTCCTTTCTCCCGCCCTTTCTCTCATTTCTCCCACCCCTTTCTCCTTTCTCCCAACCCCTTTCTCCCTGTCTCCCTTCCCCCTCTCCATCCCTCATAAGGTAAGTAGTTAAAATGAGAGCTGACACCATTTTTGGTACGATCACTAAAGCAAATACAAAGGTGAATATTACATCAACAGGAGATCAAATCTTATTAAAGTAAAACTTTTAATTTTTCTAAAAAAAAATATGTTTTTATATATTAATGCGTTGTCATACAATGTATTAGGTAGTATATAATATAATATGTATATTATATTAATATAATCATTATACACTAGATATCAAGAACAACAAATCACAAACACATATTTATATACTGACCTACAAGCATATATTGTTTAAATCAAACCAATTAGTTCTTTAATTTATTCCTTAAGCATATGACCATAGATATACACTGACAAGTTCTAAATATATATCTCACACAAAGTCCCCGATTACTACCCGTAATGGACTTTGAATTGTTTTCTTCCGGTTTCCTCCATTTCGTCATGTAGATACCAGTGGATACATTTTGATCTACAATAATGACTTTCTAGTGTCAATGCAGGTAAATTAATACAATATTTTAAAATAACAAATAGAGAAAAAATTAGTGTTATCTTAATTGACAAATTATCCATTACAAAATGTATTATTTCCATTATTGGTAGCGGTCGATTGGAATAACAATTGGAACTCTTGTATCAAATGTGAGCATGGGCAATATTTTCGACGCTGCCATACTTTCCGAAAGAAATAAGCAAAGCAAAAATAGACAATATGAAGAATAGGAATGGAATTGTCCATATCACCGTTTTAAGCTGCTGTACCGCTAAGATCACAACAAGTATTCCTTAATTTTTCTTTACACGTATTATATTACTAAAAATATTGATTTTACACAAAGTCCCGTATTATTACCTGTGAGGACAAATTATCTATTATAACATGTATTGATTACTTTATTAATAACGTTCGATTAAAATAACAGTTGTAACTCTTGTATGGAATTTCAGAATATGCGTGTTGATGTCGACACTGTTATCCTTCCCAAATATTTAAAACCAAGCAAAATGGACGACTTTAAAATGCCTGCATTTAATTTCATGGAAATTCTTGAAAATGTATTAAGAAAAAGCAAATTATACATATCTCCCTTCAACTAATCATTTTTTATAATTATTGCGATGAAAGTTTGTAATTGTTGTAGACACTTTAAAACTACAGTTTTTACTATTTTCACTATGTGCAAGGACACAAACTGATCGCATTCCTAACACAAATTAATGCGACATCTGTTTCAGCAGCATCATATTACCGAAGACCGCTCCACAATTGCATCAGGTTCCCCAACACTATAATAAATGCCATTTAGGACGTATACGATAAACACAAATTATCATTAATACACCCTTCTCTGTGGTTATAAGTCAGAGTAATGTTTCTGTGGGTAGAACGCTTAGCATAGACTAATATAAATGATGTCGGCTTAATAGCTAATAAAGTCAATTGACAAGATTGGTCTGAGAATGTCTTTTATACCAATTGAAACACTTTTTACAATATTGTTGTGTATTGTATCAACATTTGTAACAACGTATTAGTTGTTATGTATTATTATTGCCAGATAATCATATATTAACTGATAGGTGAAAGCAAACTGAACGAATGTTTATGATTATGTTCTACAGCTCACCTTCTTTATCACATATATCCTTACATGGGGAGTATACACAAAACACAGGTGGGGTGTACTGGTGTTGATATCGTGTTACTGGAGTCGCATAACCGAACGCTGTAAAGATGCATTACTACACTCAAAAACACTGTGTTGCGGTGTTAGCCAAGACAATTGCATACATTTTTCCTCAAATCAAGAAAAAAATACAATCCGTATTAAAGCACCTACAATCAGGCTTTAATAAAGACAAATAAACACAGATTGGTTTAAATCAAGATAAATAAATGCGTCCTGGCTTAAACCAGGAAAATAAACACAACATGGTTTAAATCAAGATAAATAAATACAACCTTGCAAGGCAAATGTTACAACTGGCTTCAATCAAGAAAAACATGCAACAATCCTGACATAAACAAAGAAACATGGAATAAAGCTGACCTAGGCAAAGCAAAGGACAGAATTATATGAAATTAAATGAAGCCATGAAATACAAAGCAAAATACCAGAAAACACAAGAGGACAATTTCTGAACCATGATCTAAAGCAAGATACATATAACTTAATCAAAGAACAATACAGCAATACATTATTTAAGGAAAGACAAATATAATAAACCATGATTAATCCCAAAGAAACTTTAAACAGCATTTTCATAAACACACAGAACAATATTGACTTTGATACAACAGACATCACTGCTTACAATTAGTACAGAGCTTAGCTGACATTGTTTTGAAAACAAACTTAATTCACATGATATACAGTAACATAAAAATCTAATATTTTATTTAGAAAAAACAACGGCATTTTAATTATTGCAAATTTATATATTATATTATATTTCATATGTAGATCTGAAATTAAACTTTCATTTGAACCTATAGAAATATTGTTCTTAACATGTTGTTGTAGGTAGAGATGGCAACATCACGTAATATATTATGTGGAATATGTGAGGCTCAAGATATCACAACATATGCAGATCATTGGTGTCCCGAATGTGACGAGGGTCTATGCTCCAACTGTCAGAACTATCACAACATTTCAAAGGCTTCTAGAAGTCATGGCGTTATTTCTATAGAAAATTACCATCAATTGCCGTCATCTATTTCAGAAATCGGTAATCATTGTGAATATCATGATATGAAATATTAACTTTTCTGTCAATTCCATGATAAACCCTGCTGTCCAGATTGCATTTCTACAAACCACAAAGACTGTGTTGGGTTTATGTCTCTCCGTGAAATATTTAATACATCCAAAACATCGACATTGATTGACAACATTGAACAGAATTTAACAGATATCAAAAACAATATAAACAAAATTACGAAGAACAGGCAGCAAAATCTGTTAGAAATTCTACAACAACGACAAATGTTTCAAGATCAAATTAAACAGATGCGTGTTAAAATAAACTCACACTTAGATACACTAGAACAGAATATTCTACAGGAACTGGATGATACAGAAGACAAGATTAAGTCAAAATTCGATGAGTTGCTACAACAACTTTCGAGGAATTCAAAGGCCGTTGAAGGATTACAAAGTGACATTATTGCTGTCAAAGAGTATGCATCAGACCTACAAGCCATCCTAGGAAGCAAGGTCATTGAGGAAGAAGTACAGAAGGAGAAGGAATACCTAATGGCTTTATTATCTGATGATGGATGTATACAACTTAATTTAAGATACACCATTGATACAAAGATAACAGATATATTGTCTACTATAACAACGTTTGGATCCGTATATATAGAAACAAGTCCTCCATCAGTTGCTATCAGGACAATGGAGGCTGAGCAGGCACAGATTATGTCTGTTATACAGCATCCATCTGTAAAATCAATCAATGATATTAAGCTTACTTTACATACTACATTTACTATACCAAAAGGAAAAGGTAGCACTGGTATAACAGGATGCATTGTTTGCCCGAATGGGAAAATGATAGTTGTGGACAATAGTTACAACGGGAGACTCGTTACACTTAATGAGGACGGAACATTCGATAAGGAAATATCCTGTTCGCATTACCCGTTTGACGTTACATGTCTAGATGATACAACTGTAGCTGTGTCAACAGACAATGGTATAGGAATAGTGAACATCGACTCTGCAGAAACAGAAAGATTTATTAAGACTAGTAAACCATGTCGTGGAATAGCATATCACAATGGAGTATTATTATGGTGTGAATACGAGAGAGGTATACAAATGATGCAGCTATCTGATGATAAAGTTACTACTTTAGTTAAGCAACATAAATTGTACTGTTGCTATATAACAACATGTGGAGACAAGATATATCAAACAAATCGTGACACTAATACCGTGACATGCTACACGATAAAAGGGAAGCAATTGTGGAAATATAAAGACGTATCAGTGCTGAATGATCCGCGGGGTGTAACAGTGGATAATATTTCAAACGTTTACGTGACGTCATGCAGCTCTCACAAAGTCGTAGTGCTAGAACCCAATGGTAGACAAGGGAGACAACTTATTAGTAGTGATGATGGATTGGCCGATCCTAATGGAATATATTTTAACAAATCTAAAAACAGTTTGTTTGTAACTACCATTGGAAAGGCTTTCCTGTATAATATGTGTTAAATATTATTATTGGTTAGACGTGAAATACATTTGTATATACTAATTGACAGAAAATATATCAATATCTTGTAAAAATGTGATCATGGCAAACAATAATTCTTTCAATAACATATTGAAAGTAAATAAAATTAAACTGATATTAATGATAAAATATTGGAAAGTGTAAAGTCATTGACAACTTTACTTATTTATCAAAATATCAACAAATAATGATAGAACATTAAATGAAATGAAAGCAAATAGTAAAATTTTAGTAGATTGTTTTATGAAAAGAATTGATGTAGATAAACGTATAAACAGATAATTACACTGACCTTACCAATAAAATACAATTATACTTATTTTAGCATCATATCATAAACGTATATGAGAAATTATACTACGTGTAAGAGTGGACGATCACTCCATGCCACCATGGGTGTGGCCATATGATTAATTTATGACATCACGAATGACTCAAATGGATGTAATTATGACACCACTGGTGACACTAACATCTCCATTTATTGAAAACATTAGTAAGACCATGTGCATTATCAGAGACACCACGAGTGAAACCAGATGTTTCATTCTTTTCCACCATGACTAAGACCAAGTGGTGAAGATCTGACACAATAAGTGATACAAGGTGCTCAATATATTAACACCATATAAGACAACAAAATCTTTTACCAAAGTGATGAGTGCAACTAGATATTGCATGTATGACATTTACAACACTTTGAGTGAGATCCGGCGATTAACTTATTGCACTATAAATGAGACAATATCCACAGAAATGATTACAATTATAACTTCTACTACAAGAAAAGTCTAAAGATGCCAGATTGGTAAATTAAAGAAGGACAGACAATGAAATGGGAAACGAAGAGACAAAAACATAAACCATATACAAAACACTACACGGAGAACAAAATATTGAGCATACACGAACCTCACAAAAACGGATCTGAACTCATGTGCTACTGAAGGGTAGGCAATTCTAGGAAATATACTTTGAAGTGTGATGCAAAAGTACATGTATGATTTTAAAGTTTTCACAGAAAATGTATGTGTCTCATTTCGATTAACGTTCTCTCTCATTGTCAAACAAAACATGTTCAATCAAACTGAGCTCGATTGCAGCTAAACTAATAGTTTAATCACTATATAATTACGATTTCCTCATAAACACTATGTTCCGTTCTTATTTACCTCCATTTTTTTTTGGTATAAGGACTCATGTCTTATTTACGTTATTTGTGTTTGCTTAAGTATATTAGTGTCCAACACATAATGTGTTGTGGTTTTGTTTTGTTTGTCTTCGTCTTGTATTCCCAATGTTCCCAGTGTCTCTTCATTTTCAATTTGTATTGCCCCTTCGGTATTCACTTAAGTTTATTTACATGTTTTAAAATTGGCTATGGTTGCCTATATATGAGGGAGATTGACGTTAGTTTCAATCAATTACATAATCAAGGCATTCTACATTTCAAACATAAACATATCTAACCAACTATGTCAGTGCAGAATAAGCGGCTATTGGGTGGAAAATATCCCCCGGGATTAATATTCCACCAACATAGGTATCGACTGAGCAAGACGAGCTTGTAGATACAAAAGGGGTAATCAGAATACGTATATCGAAGAAGCACAGACAACACAATGGCCAAAAGAAAAAGCACAAAAGGACAAACAATGATCGACAAAGCATACATATAAAACTAAAGATCGAGTTACACGAACCCACTAAAACCGAGGGTAAGCTCAGGTGCTCCGGAAGGGTAGCAGTTTCTGCTTCACTAAATAAAAATTAAATAAAGGTAGATATCTAATTTAATCCACACGACGTGTTTCTAGAATAACCTACATCTGGTACGATCAAGGTCAACGTCATGTTTTACCTACATGGTTCATGATAAATGTGAAAGAACTAATGCTTACCGGATGTTAACCAGCTAACCAATGAAAACACAAGCTTCAAACGTCAACAATGGAGAACAAACCGACACATTACTGTGATATAACCTTATTTTGTGGATCCAAATTTCGTCGATTGGTCAGAAAAGACATATATGAGGACACTTTAAAATGGGTGTATTCTTAATATCCAAAGTATAATTAAAGTATTATTAAAACAATGTAAAAGCGTTTGAAGACATACATCAGTCGAACAAGGACAAACAATGGAATGCGCTAGAGAAAAAGGACAAACAATACATAGAAAACAAAAGATCGAGCAACACCGATCTCACTAAAAACCGGGGATGGACTCAGATGCTCGGGAAAGTTAAGCAATTCCTGCTCCACATGTGGCACCCGTCGTGTTACTCCTGCCACAAACCCGGTGACATGTCATGAGAAATGGCTACGATTGTGATGAAGACAAGCGGAGCATGACCTTGGTCATTTGTGACACAGATATTTCCATAAATATTAACTCAGTAATATAGGAATATATCAGAATAACTGCAGATTCCGTTCTTCATCCTTAGTTGAAATTCCAATGGAACACAATGCATACCTGCGATTCTCCAGATTTCCTTGTTCGTACATTTCGTCGCGGTGTATGCACGGTTGTTATGTGGGTTGTCCATAACTATCTCTTTTATCAAGGAAAACGATGTTGTTAGATGCGTTGTCTACAGGGACAACACCATATTTGTCATGGAGGTGAGACAGATGTTTGCAACATTTGGGTCTTTAAATATCTATCTTGCTGGAGTGCAAATTGGCTTATTTATTTGCTTAATAACCTTCATCAGATGTGTACAAATTCAAAGCAAATTGGAAGGCCAATTAAGTAAATTGTTTTTGGAATCAAGTAAACCAAAGTTCCTCAAAAGAATGGCCAGAAAAAAAAAGTATATAGGGTCTAACACCGGGAGAAGTGCAAGATAGTAATATATGTGACACCCTCGGGCACGATTATAATCTTACCCGAGGGTGTCACAGATTTTACTATCTTGTACCTTTCACGGTGTTTGACTCTTTTTCTCACCCCTTTCTACCGTGTCAATGTTCGTTTACTTTTTGTGTAGTGTGGCGCATTAATTTGTGAACCGTAAATGCCACGTCATCAAAGAAAACAAGATTGTCATTATATAATTTTAAAGGTGTTAAAAATAATAAAGCTTACAAACTTGTGATAGATTCTACAATAAAAAAAATCTTTCACCTTTGACTCTTTTTCTCACACTTTTCTATCGTATCAATATTTGTTTACTTTGAGAAATATAGAGTGCTCTCCCTTGTTAGTAACTAACGTAAATAATGATAGTACCTCCCTTTGACCAACGTCAAATAACTTGTTTAACGGTATGTATCGCTGTTGTAGTAGCATTTATAATATATTGATACAATGTATTGTATTTGTGAAATACATTTAAAAAACTTTCAAGACACGGATGTATATCTATAAATTGACAATTTAATTCAACAATGGAAAACAATTTTGGGGGAAAAAGAGCGTGTTGCTTGTCTTACACAGGAGCCTGGGTCAGATAGAAATATATTTTTCACCTAAATTAACGGACTACTTTATCCAAGGGGTATGAGAAGTTTATCTATGAGATAGATTAACCTGAGTTTTACAAAATTACAAAATTACTAAATATATCCAATAAACCATGTCATGTCATATAATGTCTTGTTCTGATAATGTCGTAGTATTGACATGATAATATATGCATGAGTGTTGTTAAATCAACTTCTAGGCCCAAAAACTGGACAAATACGTTGTCATAAACCACATCAAAATGTGTAATTGTATATATTTTAATTGATTCTACTCTCGAGTGTTGTTGGAGGAGGTGTTATCCTAGTTTTTGCTTTAATGTTTAATTTTACCAGTGTAAAGAGATGCTATTTTTTCATCCGTTTTTCATCCGTTTATTTTTCAAAACTCTGTTTGCTTTATGATATTAATCTTCCATTGCTTCAATTTTCTTGGAAATAATTGATATAACATGATACACAATATGAAAACAGTACATAAAGTGATATTTTCTCCTTGATGTAAACACAAAAATCAGGAATTATTTTTTGTTCACTAATCACGATCTTAACACAGAGAAAAAATAACAAAAGCTGATCGAAATCTACAAATGTAATTGTTAAAAACACCGGAATGTGATTGGGGTTAAATCTTTCGATTTTCTGGCCTAGAAAGACATTCATCCAGCAAGCAAAACTGAACGACAATATACACATAATTATTTGACTTAAGGGGTCAATCATTTAATTTTAGAGGGGGTTTCCCTCCTCACCGAGTCAAACAATTTATTTCAAAGGGAACAAAATAAGACTTAAAAATGACAAATCAGTATCTTTTCAAACTGTGACAAAATATTTTTTTCTAAATTGCAGAGTAAACATATTTCTATTTTTAAGATATTACTCTTCAAATTATTTTGCTATTCAGCCCCATCTCTAGCTTAATCATGCATTATGAATTGTGGGTTCGACCCACACAGAGTATTCTCGAAACAACACAATTTCCCATGGGCAGGAAGTATCAAATTGTTAACATAGAATGAATTTACTCACTGATCGTGTTATTTCAGTATTGTTCCTATTCAGTTTGATATCTCCTGAGATTGAGTAAATATGTGTATCACCTTAATAATTTAGAATCTTCATAATTCGACATTTTGGACTCCATAAATTAAAGGTCATAATAGTTTTCATTCTTGAGTTCCTAAAGTATTTCAACCCTGGATTTATCGAAACAAACTTAATTCAAAACTCAGACATAAGTCTGAGATTTTACTCAAATTTGAAAAATCTCAAAAAAATGCATTTCTCGAAAACAAATTAGCACAAATTTTAACTCAACTTGAGAAAAATCTTAAGTTACGTCCCCACCAAACTTAAGTCAAAGAATAAGGTCTGCATTTTATATAATTTTTTTTCTTACCCATACCCATCACTATATATCCCCCACTGTTTCCAATAATAATATGTGTGTTTCCTGTTACATCTAAACAAACAAATCATCGGTTTGCCGTTGCATACTCAGATATATGATTATATTGGGTAGGTGGGTAGGTAGGTAGGGAAAAGATACAATTTGTATACCTTTAGTTGGGTAAAATATAACATTTGCTTTTATGGTTTAGGAACGATTTACTCTCTTTCTGTTATCAAAACCTTTAATAAATTTTATTATTTTATTTTGCATTACATGAAGTTCTTTGTTGACAGTTTTATTTACACTACTAAAACACACAGTCAAAATGACATTGTATGAGTGCGTATGAATGCCATGCTCAACGTTTTTCTGGCATTTTCTGACAAGCATTTAGCATTTCTGTTGGTTTTTGTGTAATACTTTTAACCATAATGTCCCAGAGAGCATAATATATTCAGTCAAAAACAGTCTATGGACTATCCAAAAATTAATGTGCAATTTGGACGGGTGTATGTTATACCCATACATTATTTGACATATTGGAGGTCAGCTTCCCCAACAACAAACAGTGAGATTTGGATGAACACAGGAAATAAATATTTGTCAGTTCGCAAATTTCTGGGTATGTGCATAAATCATAAAAGGGGGCATTATACTAGTGGTGAGGGGAGGAGCAAAGCAAAACGAATATATATATATATCAATCATTTGTCTTCGTTGCAAAGCCGCCGCAGTATTATACTCAGTATATCCGTTTTCAACCATATTGTGAGGTCCTCAAGAATAGCTTTAACAGCTGTCCTTTTAATTAGTTTTTACATGGAACCGTCTGGAATTCATAATACTGTATGTGTATTTGTGTGCGTGATTGTAAACATCCGGTACCGGCTATTTATATACATTGTACCGGGTAAATGATAACAATCTACAAGTACATTACTATATATAGTTTCCTCCGCTATCTTTGGAGAAACTTACGAACACAAGTCGTATGCGCTGTATGTTATTCAACAAATCTTATGTGTCTGTACAAGGACGTTTACTTGGAATGGAAACATTTTGCTTATTCTCTTTTAAAGGCGTGATTTCTATACATATGTGGATGGGCAAATACAAACCTGTTTATCATGGAGGCCACCTCCTCCCAAGCGGTCTCTTTTAATTTTGTCCCCATGGCCCTAGCCCCCGCAAATTTTACAAAGAGACGACCCTCTCGGTCGTTCACCTCTGGCCATCATCAACGTTTCCTTCTACGACCAATTCGGCTTCCTTTTTACAGTTTCCATGTTGAAAGCTACATAATTTAAACACAACAAATAAAAATTGATTGTATATTTCAACTAAAAATAAATCCTAAAAATAAAATATCCTCGAAAAATTAACCACTCATAATAACATAATGAGCAAATAAACAATCAAAATATAAACAATTCCGAATGTTTTGGTGTAACATTTGTTAAAATATATCCAGAAATGACTTCATAATATTTTTTTGAAAAAATATGGTTTTGGTTGATTATATACGGATTTTTTTTATATTTCCGAATACTTTTGACAGATGATGGTATTTTTCAATCGGAACTACTCGGCCATTTTAGCTACCGTACAAATAACCTCGTATGCATTAGGCGTATAAATCGCACTACTTTTCACATGTCAGTTGCATGAAAGCTTGATAAAGTTATATTTTAAACAATTTCCTATATTTCAATTAAAGTTTTAATTAGTTTTGCATGATTAGATTTTACTTAGTATGTCTTCTATATTGGATTTTTGTGGACTATATTTTTGTGCGGCTTAACTTAACTTAACTTCCGGCAAACAATTTATGAAGAATTTCTACTATGTACGTACGAGGTTATTTGCAGGGTAGAGAGAATGGCCGGGTAGTTACGATCGGGTATTTTTAGCAGACGATATTTTTGTCCCGGAAGTTAGGGGATTTCCAGGTTGGCCCCTTACCAACATAAGAAGTATTCTCAAACTCAAACTCAGTTGTGTTTTTTCTAAGTTTGTTTCGAGAAATGGAATTTTAGAAAAATTTCAACTGAGATATTTCTTTGAATCTGACCAAAAACTTAAATACATACTTAAGTTTTTTTTCGAGAAATGCAGGCCTGATCTTCCAAAAATTCGCTACAAGAACTATTTCCGGATGTCCTGAAATATTTAAAGATATGCTAGTCACGAAATATGGAGTTTCAAATATACATCACGGGGTTCTTACTGGATGTCCTTAAAAATGTCAGATTCTGCAATTGAATTGTGCAAGATCCGTCAAAATTTGAGGACCTCCTTACATGTAAAAACAATGTTTTACAAATTTAATAACAGTACTGGCGAATGATTTTGTAATCTCTGTGTAAATATATATTTGTAATATTTACATGTAACTTGATAACCTGATTAACGATGTACTTTACCAATTACTCTACTGTATTTATTTAGGAAATGTGTTTCTGAACAAATTTGTCAAATGTGTCGTTCTCCTCCACTGATCAAAGGACTGGGAGCTATAAGGGCCATAATCTGCCCCACATCAGATGTCGATAAAATTTTCTCCAAAATGTATTCACAATATGAGCTTTTCAGAAAAAAAAACCAGTTAGTGAATATGTGCATACAATTCCTCACAGCTGACCGACAAAGTCAGGTAAAGAAAAGCACTGAACGTCATTTGTTTTCAGAATACAGAACGTACGTATTATTGTATTATAATGAATATCTTTAAAAAACAAAAACAAAAGAAAAACAAAGGATAATAAAACTCACTAAGCAAAGCATAAATTTGACTTAATATGCAATGTGGATTGATTTCAGGAATAAAAACATGTTCCGAAACTGTATTATGAAATTAAAGTGAGCGAATAGTAATGTCGCAACGTCACCCATTTTCCACACCGGGTCTCCTGTTTTCGACGATTTGTTTCACGTGATAAAATCTCTCATTATGTTGATCACTTCATTTGTCAGAGGTTATATTATGATGCTGAAATTGCATGAATAATCTCAAGAAACCTGATCTAAAAATGTCATCTTTAAATGTAAGAACTACGTACCACATCTATTATTTCACGTTCAAACTGTATTGTTTCGTAATTCATTTTTTCGTCACCTTAACAAAGCTTTAATCATTTAAAAAATATATCTCATGCAGACCAATTTTGGTTTCATCGTCTGCTATGACATTGATAATGTACATATTGAAGTCATATCAATTCAGAAACTTGTTAACATTGATTGTCGAAAACTGGTCGAAGCGTTGGTAATAACCTAAAAGAAGTAATAGATATATGTATTTGGAAAATATAACCTTGCCATATTTGAAATTATTTTAAACACTGTGTAACCGTACTTTATTCTTAACGACAACCAATACGATGATATATTCCAGTACATTTTTACCGACCAACATCATCAATCTATAAAAAAAACTGCCAAGGTGCGGGTTGAAAGAAGTCCAATATTTGAAGATCGCTTTCTATTATAATATGGAAATATTTTGGGAAATGGTGTGAAGCAAAATGTTTAATGTGTAACGATTTTAGCTACGAGTAGGAACCTGTGAGAATTATTTTAGTTTTTTTGATAAACTGATAACAAGCCATGGAATCAGATATCCCATGGAAAGTGGTTGTCGATAGATAATTGTATTACAATCAAGTATTTCATATATATTTATGATGAGAACAAGCTTACAACCATATGATTAATCGCGTAGGTAAAATGTGTGTCGCTACCATGAGTCTATGTATGATTGTTTTCATTGTCACTAGAAAAAGAGGAGATGGTAGATATTATTTTGCTTTGTGACAAAATACACAACAACACTCTTAATAAACTTTTGCTATCAGAATCTGCTCTAAGTTGTCTTTTAAGTGTAAGGAGTGTGTCCTTTACATCCCACGCTAAGGGATGCATTAAATTCGTTCCTCACAGCTGCATGGTGTCCCTTTCACATAAAGTCGTCGTTTTCCTAGAGGAAGCCATTTGTTATTTTATTTGTGCCAAATCCGCAGTCATGTCACTTAAGGTTGTCCATCAATACGGTTGTTTCGAATCATGGGAATTCCGAGCACGTTCCGTCTTTTTCGTGTCTTGACGTCTGAAGTGCTTGGCAGACGACTTCCGGTGTTTACGATATTACTCAATCGTAGCTACTCGCCATCCTCGCTACCCTGCAAATAACCTCGTCTGCATTAGCCGTTTAAATCGCACTACTTTTCACATGTCAGTTACATGAAAGTTTGATAAAGTTATATTTTAAGCACTTTTCTATATTTCAATTATTTTCATGGATAAAAGTTAGTTTTAATTAGCTTTGCATGATTATATTTTACTAAGTATGTCTTCCATATTGGATTTTCGTGGACTATGTTTTTGTGCGGCTGAACTTCCGGCAAACAATTTAAGAAGAATGTCTACTATCTACGTACGAGGTTATTTGCAGGGTAGCGAGAATGGTTGAGAAGTTACGATTGCGCTATTACTGTGACAACGTCAGCATTTCATATTCGTAGATGCGTAAATTATAAGTAATTGTAATATGGAGACGCCAAGGAAACGGCTGTATAAATACTGATGTTTGGTACCGCAGTATCTGTCTGATATCAGAAATATATAAAGGCAGATTGTTTTCGTTTCATAATGCTGACAACAGCAAATAAAGAAAGAAAACAAATTTAATTTTAAAGAAGTAATTGTCTCTGTATTCAAGTCTTTGATACAAATAAAATAATTTAATTGATATCTGTCTTTTACAGAAAATGCTAGGATTTTTTAAAGCTGAGGATCGAACGTTAAAACGGCACATATCGATTGATGTTTTTTGTTGTGCACATTGACACCAGAAGTCTATTGCTATGCATTCCCAAGTCGTAGCTACTCGGCCATATACTATGCATAACCTCGTAAGTAGGTGGCGGATAAATATAACTACTTTTCACATGTCAGTTACATGAACATTTGATAAAGTTATATTTTAAGCAATTTTCTATATTTCAATTATTTTCATGGCTAAAAGTTAAAGATTTAATTAGTTTTGCATGATGAGATTTTACTTAGTATGTCTTCCATATTGGATTGTTGTGGACTATATTTTTGTGCGGCTTATCTTCCGACACACAATTTAAGAAGAATTTTTTTTTTATACCTACGAGGTTATTGGAAGGGTAGCGAGAATGGCCGAGTAATTACGATTGAAGCATTCCATGAAAATCACGTGATCTGGAGGACAAAAATAAGAACATTTTAACGGAATGAAAATAATTCGAAACAACCGTATTGGAAATCCATAGAAAACAACGTGTTGTTATTTTTTGGTTCAATACACCCGAAAATGCATTAATTTTAATCATTTAAGTCATAAACCAATAACATTATGTGTGATATACTCAAATTGAAAAAAAAATAATATTAGGAATCAATCACAGAGGTCACGTGATCACATTAAAGAGAAAGTAGCATCGTGACCACTAAAACCGAGCAGAACAACGACATAAATGATGTTCAATACAAGTAATGAAGGAACCGGCGGATTGGGGATATCCTATTCTTCAAGTTCTATATTCGAGTTCTATGGGATTTGTCTTGCTAGGTTCAATCCCTGTATTCTTTGCCATATGAAAATATCGTATGTAATGATAAAGTCTGTTGACTGTTAACATTTTTCCAAGATAATTTTTTTAGATTTAATAAACAAATGCTAAAAAACGATTATTTTAAAACACTTAAAGGACGTAGGGTTTTTGTAATATCGATTGCGGACGTGTAAATATTCCGGAAAAGTTACATCACAGTAAACGTCATGTAATACACTCGTCGCTTTCATTTTCATTTAATAATCAGCGTAGTACAAATTGTCGTTAAATGCATGTTTTATAGACGTGCTTCAAAAGCTTCCTGCTTCACAAATTAATTTGTATTGTTTATCTGCTGAAATATCTAAACACCAACGTTACCTTCGCATTTTACATGTGTAGGCCCTCTCTAGGGCTTCTTGGATAATAACAATAGAAGCAGGGCTGTCTTAACAGCATCACGGGTCCCGGGAAAAGCAGTGCACTGGAGCCCATACATACACAACCACTCATAGGAATAAAACTGTAAATGTATATAAAATTAAACATATATATATTGCATTGGTATTTCCAACAAAATCAGTGTTTAAACCTTAGAAAAACATACAGTACACAACATACATAGATAAACATGGGACCCCTGTGCTCGTGGGCCCCCATGCAACTGTCCCACGTGCCCATGCGTTAAGACGGCACTGAATACATACCTCTCTCCATCCCTCCAATGTTAATGTTAAAGATTTACAGACCACGCTGGACGCAATGTGATGATAATACCTTAAACCCTTTGGGTCTGGTCATGGTGAGGTAAGCGTTCATGCATGTGCATTTTGCATAAACATGTACTATGTTTGCACGCGCTACAAAATATTCCCAAAACTTGATGACGTAGAATAGCTAAAGCATTTGGTTTTGCAGTTTCTAAAGAAAAGATTAAAGGAAAAAGCCAGTCAGTTGAACAATTGTTATAATTCAATACATTGTAATTTTTTATTTGTAAATAACTAATTATAAAACAAAAAAACACCTTTATTAACATTAATATGCCCAATTAAGTATATGAATGTTTGGTATTTCCTGTTGTAGTGTAAGCGGCCATGACACCTCTTCATATGACGTCACGAATTCAGATCATGTTAGTTGAATAAATAAATAAATTTGGACTCTTCCCAACATCGCGTCCTTTTGGTTATGTTTAAATATCAGATCAATTGCAATACAATGTTTACAAATGTATATCGTTCTAATTGTTTTCTTAATATTCCCATCCCATGTTACATTTTCATAAAACATATGCATTTATTTGTAGTTGGGGGGGGGGGGGGATCTACGTATAATTTCATGCTTTACATGCATGTGCATAGGTTAACTAACTGTCAGTGTTAACTTATTGTATGCGTACAAATGCTTTCCTTTTTGTTGTCGCCAATGTTATCGTACTTTCCCGTGTTTTTCGTGATCACTGGTCGAAGTATTGACAAGGATATAGTCCTGACCGGTAATTACAAAAAAACATTTTTCTCACACTCTCCCTTTTCGTTAGTGCAATACAATGCTTACCATGAAGCCATAATGATATTGTAAATATCAAAAGATAACTATACGTCGTTATTTTACGATTTAAATAATGGTTAATGATAAAATTGCACCTCATCAATGCTGATATATTATACCATACCGGGTATACGACATCACGGGCAGGATACATCCGAGAATGGATTAGGCCTTTTGTCTCCTTTACATTGAGGAGTTTTGAAAAAAGGCGATCCCCATTATTTGGTGCTACAGGCAACTTCAATCACCATATTCTACCTTACGGTATACTATTTTTAGCATTCATTATCACAAATGTCTTTTATTTACTGTCATTTACATTTTCACGCTAACTTGTTAAGACCATGGCCTTTTCCTATGCATATTAATATGAAAAGTTATGGATAACAGACGACAGATTCTAAATGATAATAATTCTACGATTTCTCTATTGAATGTTGGAACTGTTCCGACAGTGTGATATATTTCTTTTTCATTTTATTATAGGTTATGAAAGAAAAACACCTGAGTTGCAATTGTAAAAAGAAATATGGTTGTGATCGTCTTCGTAATTAAAATCGTCAAAGTGAAATACAACCGAATTGATATCAAATGGTGACATAATTCAACATCATTTAAAATATACCTTGACATTCTTTCATACTTTTGCCTCACGTTCTCGATATTCTATTACAACACTATTTCGCTCTTGACAGTGTACATTTTTTTTCTGTTCTAGTTAAAGGACTTTATCAAACAGAACCATACAGTTTACATGTAATGCAGTTAATACGCATTTAAACCACAGATAAATATTTCTATTTTCCACACCTTGTGGTGTTGGGTCGCTATTGTGCATGCGAAATATTAATTGTAAAACCCACTGACTGACTATTTGCTGCCTGTCTAGAATATTTTATTTTTTTCTCGATCGACAGTTCAGAAGCTAGAAAACAATATGATGAATATTATCTGTCAATCATGCAAACAAAAACGTATGCACATGACAGAACGCATAAACGGATTCTGATTGCCCCTTTGGTATCTTCAAACTCTTCTTAAGGATATGCTGGATTGTGCCCAAAAATATCTACTCCTTTTGGATCAAACTAATTTACTTCATGTTAGAAGTAACATTGATAGACCATTAAACCTATCTCAGTATCCTGGTCGTAAGAACTATTTCAGTATCCCGGAAGAAAATATATAATCAATAATTGAGGGCTTATGAAAAAAAAACTATTTCGGATGAAGTGGTGTTTATTCTATTTTTATGTTATATAACTATTACGTGCCGACATACCATCGTTTATGACGGCAAAGATTGCTTTTCAAATGATGTTTTAACAGTATTTGTGTTTGATTTATTTTAATAATCTGGGAGAATATGTTCTGGTGCACGACTACTGAGGTGCTTAATTTCTTCGAAAACCGTCGAAATATCGCGGGCTAAATTCCACGAAATACAGAAAACAAATAACGCTCATGACGTCACATTGACGTCAAATACGTGTCAATTTTGTTGTAAACAAGTTTAACATCAACAGTATGATGTCGTCTAAAATAAAGCACATCAAATTGTAATCAAGTATTTTCTAAGATAATGATTCATTAAATATGGGCCCATATATGGCACTTATAGTCCCCAGGTCTTTTTATCGCATTGACGCCTGACTGCATGTGCTGGGTTTTCTCCTGGTTTCAATGTACACAAACTGTATTTAAATTAAATACAATTATTTACAGAAACAAGTTATTTACTGATGAATTTCATTACTTGAAATGAATTATGAAATGTACAGAGATTGTGTATATATACATAATGTTCTCATATATACAATCAGAAGAGTGCAAATATTGATATTAAGGGTCTGACCGAGGATATCAATTAATTAATATTTAACAACCTCCACAATCCTCCACCAGCAAAATATGTTGATACAATCATTAACCCTTTATGCTTAAAACAACTGCTCAATTTGGTACGGAAGCGTATTAGGGCCACTTTGAGACTTTTTTATTTTTTTATTTTTCACACTTTAATCTGTAAAATTTACACTTTAATCTGTAAATTTTACACTTTAATCAGTAAAATTTACACTTTAATCTGCAAAATTTACACTTTAATCTGTAAAATTTACACTTTAATCTGTAAAATTTTCAATTTAATCTGTAAATTTTACACTTTATTCTGCAAAATTCACACTTTAATCTGTCAATTTTACACTTTAATCTGTAAAATTCACACTTTAATCTGTTAAATGCACACTTTAATCTGTAAAATTTACACTTTAATCTGTAAGATTTACACTATAATCTGTAAAATTTATACTTTAGTGTGTCTAAATTCCGGGCGATTTCTTATTCATGTTCCAATATAAGGCAATGGACCGTGATTACTTAATTGGGGAGTATTTCAAACTGGGACTTAAATACAATGAAATAATTAAATGTTTGGAAGAATTACACGGATATATCATAGGAATTCTCACACTCAAAAGGATTACAAAGAAATTTGGACTTTACCACCGGAAATATCAGAGTGATATTATACAGATAGCATTATTTTTGCTAGAACAATGTGAAATGCATGGCCAAATGCACGGACACCGTTGGTTGCACTTGAAGTGTCTTGATAGGGGATTAGTTGTTGACCAATAAACAGTTCGTGGATTGCTCCATATTATAGATCCGGAAGGTATTAAGTACATAAAAAAGAGAAGAATCAGAAGACGGGTATACTCTAATAAAGGTCCAAGCTCAGTCTGGCATATCGACGGATATGATAAGCTTTCAAGATATGGAATACAAATTCATGGCTGTATTGATGGGTTCTCACGCCAAATTATTTGGTTGAAAGCTGGTGTGTCTAATAAAAATCCAAATATCATTGCTGACTATTACATATAAAGTATCAGGAAATACGGAGTGTATCCAAGACGCGCAAGAGCTGACATGGGAACACAGTAAATTGCTTTTTTTAAATCTTTTTATAACCGAATGTTGATCTTTTTATTTCTTAATTCATGAGGGGAAATTATTCACAGTAATTAGATTGTCAAAGGAACCAAGTCAACTGCATAACATGGTAAAGCAGCGCTACGGCGCCTGGAGAGGATATAATCCATGTTGAATAATTAAGAAATAAATCATGGAAGCCAGAATGTGTTGGGAGTTTTAACATGGATTGGCGGATATTATACGTTATTAGTCTCGAGATGTTATATATCCCTTTAAAACGGGATATATAACATCTAGAGACTAATATCATTTTTATCTGAATGTTCCAACATTAATAAGTATGCCCTTATTATAGGAAAAACATAAATATGTGAATCTTTAGACAAAGATCACAGAGAGCGATTATTGATTTTCTGTCATCTTGTGAAATGTGTGTCGTCTGCTGTGCACAATGTAAATGGACAGCACATAGGTGAGAGCGATTATTGATTTTCTGGCACCGCACGGCTTCACTGAAGTTTTAAAAGTACCTTTTCAGCCAATCAAAATTCTACTTGCCACGAGAACATCAGAGAATAGTATTTTATCCCGAGCCAGAAGCGAGTGATAAAATTTACTAATATCCGCCAATCCATGTTAAAACTCAAAGCACATTCTGGTTTCATTGATTTATTTCGATTCTGATATGTCTAAGAGTACAAATACGGTAGTATACTTTGATTGGAAGACGGTAATTTATATTTACGGTATCTTCAATTTTTGTTGTTGAGAAAAGTAAAACGTGATAGATTATATAAATAGAATGCTTGGTAATACTGTATTATCGGTCATGGCCCATTAAAGTAAAATCATACCACTAAAATTCCAAGTAATACTACACATTTAGCACTGACTCATAAACGACAGACTATATCAATGAAATTCTTAGTAAGGATAACAAAAAGACAATTATAAATAAAACACCGAATATGTAAATCAAACCTGACATCCGTGTACTATGTTAAAACATGCACGTTATATCGTTATATGTACTGTATTAGATGACTTATGAATTATCAAATATATTGTTTGTTTTTCCATACTTTATTGAAACAAGTAAGAATAAAATATTGATCTCAAGATGTTGTTATCGGCAGTCATGTGTGCTAAACCATTACGCCACAGCAACGTTAATATTAAGCTATATATAAATCAAATTTACGTTAATATAATTATTCATCTGGAATTCACTTTGCGAAAGAGCTAAATAAAATATATTTGTTAAAGGAAAAAAAAAATAAGAAAAAGTAAAGGGACTACTAAAAATAGAAGTTTCCGATGTGTTTACATGTCCAATGAATTAATTTCTAAGATAATCTGACGTACTAATTTTCTTGTTGGTTGTTTGTTTTGTTTTCTGTACATTTTGTGAATTGTTGGGAGAATATTAAAATATACTTTAGTATAGTAACACATGGAATTTCACTGAGGGTTAGAAAAAAAGCACGTCGGACTCAATGCACAATCAGGTCGGCAGTAAATCATCTCCAAAATGTATTTAACGTCAAAACTGTTTCATTAAAATTGTTCAAGTTTTACTCCCGTAGCAAAACAACTACGATAGCCAACTTTATTTTGGATGGGATTAAAAGGTCGATTTCCATTTCTGTCTATTACGGATGAAAACGGTCAATAAAAATGACCGCTGACGAGAAATCGACCTTAAAATTATTCTTTAATTGCATATTTCATACTCTCCACTCTCGGGTACCAACACAAAAAATTAATGAGATATGTGTTTATGTATATTAAACATCATACTATAATATTCCTTTAGTACCTGCTTGTGGTTATACTGAAAATTGACATTAAATACACATTTCATGTTACATTTCATATATTTTCACGAAACGATAGACTTTTCATTGAATAGTGTGTCGTCATCGTACGTGCAAATATGGAAAATTGCTACCAAAATAGTAGTTGGGGTAAA
Organism: Bathymodiolus septemdierum; assembly: GCA_963383655.1. Classification (NCBI taxonomy): domain Eukaryota; kingdom Metazoa; phylum Mollusca; class Bivalvia; order Mytilida; family Modiolidae; genus Bathymodiolus; species Bathymodiolus septemdierum. The sequence continues at coordinate 17,319,104 of OY726527.1, read as the reverse complement.
GGTCTTATAAAATCAAGAAACAACGAAAGCTATACGTTTCATTTATGATTTGTCTATTTTTTAGGCCAATTTCTGACCTTATCATACCTACTCCTTTGTAAATTTTTCTCAGAAAGGATATCAGAAGCAATTTATGACTACAATTATTATGCTGAGCTTGTAAAATAGTGCATGTAGATATGATAAATAAACTTTGATTTCTCTGTTGTAGCATGGATACTTCCGGAAATTTGTCGTATATTGGATACAGCTGTGGATGATGACTTGAAGCATACAGCAAGACACGGTTATAAAATAAAAAAATTCCGAAATTCGAAATTACAGGAAATTTAGTTCTGCATATGGCCATTTCGACAATATATATCTCATCAGTGCAGATAAAACCAAAAACCGAAAGTTTTTGAAGGTCAAATACAGAACAGATAACCAAAAGGGCCTAACAAGTAAGGCCAAATTGAACTAAAGACAGAGCTTTGCACGAGGGAGATAACTCCTTAGTTTTATAAATTTCCAAATTTAAGATATTGTTCATTTTCAAAATAATATTGGTAATTCGTGCCAGCACCGAAGTACTGGCTACTGAGCTGGAGAATACCCTCAGGGACTAACAGTCCACCAGGTAGAGGCATCGACCCAGTGGTAATAAAATAGCAAATACCGAAATTACTTGAAATTTTGCTTCTGCATTTGGCCATTTCGACAATTTATGTCTCATCAGTGCAGATAAAATCGAAACTTTGGAAGACCAAAAACCGAAAGTGTTTGAGCTAAGGACAGAGCGAACACGCCTATTAAGATTTCACGCTTATTGCGAAATGTAATGTATTCCCCAAAGAGAGGGAAATAACGAAAAGTTGATTGATTAGAACGAATTTTGTTGATAACGAAGAGTCTTTTTTATCTGGCCTTAGGTGTTCCTTATAACCGAGTTGTACTGTAATTAAATTGAATGGGCAGAAATAGAAATGCTGGGTACCGTTTTGATAAATATCGGTCAAAAGCAGAACAAAATATATAAAAAAATAATTCAATTAATATGTCATTGATAATGTCTTTTTTCATCGTTCCAGCAGTTTAAATCTTAGCTTAACAACTAATTGGAAGAATAATATTACTTATCATAATTCAGATATATGCAGTGAAATGTATGGAGCGCCAAATTAATATAAAACTGTTGTCGTATGTAGGTTGCATAGTCTATTGGTATCAAAGCAAGTAAATATATCACGCATGAGGTAGCTGGATGCATTCTTGTTTGTTTGCTTTTTTGTTCCCAGACATTTACAAAGATTTTCGAAAATGCTGAATATGGAATGGGTCATTATTATAGTAAAGGTTTCATGCAATGCATTGCAAGCACATATTGCAGACTATATGTTTACCTTTCGCTTCCCATGACATGACCTTTAAAAGTCATCATTTCAGGACTTTGAATAAGCATATGACCATTCAATCACCATGATAATACTCTTGATGTAGTCATTTATTAGCTTACCTGGATCAAAGGGCCATGCGAGCTTATGCTATCACTTGGCGTCCGTCGTCGTCCGTCGTCTGTCGTTAACGATTTCTTTAAAAATCATCTCCTCAGAAACCACTGAGGAGATGTTAGCCAAACTTTGAAGGAATAATGATTGGGAGGACCTCTACAAGCAATCCACTTTTGATTGAACAAGATGGCCACCAGAGTCAATCTTAGCTTCTGATTGGCCAATTTTCAAAATGTAACTTATCTGAAACTAGGCTCCAATGCTTTGAAACTTTATAGGATTGTTAACAACAATGGCTTCTCTAAGCTGTCAACTCTTAGAGCTGCTCAGAAGACTCATGTTGCAGCTGTGGTCATTCAAAGTTGTCATTGAAACCATGTTGGAAAACTCTTATTTCATAAAATCTCTACAATGCTGTGCGTTGCTGTTCTACTAATATTCATATACATCCAGGTTAGCGATTCAGGCTCCCATGATCCTCTTGTTAACATCTCAGTTAGTATGACTTACAACCTTGAGCCAGTCATCCTTTTCTGTATCATATGCATAACACCATGATATGACCTTTCAGTTACAATGCTACGTACGGAAGCCTGCTAGTACCATAGGTAGTTTTATTTTTAACTTGTAATAGCAACTTAACTAACTTGCTTTAACAACTTAATTAACTTCATTTCATAAGGTCTTGAATTCTAACAAGAGTCTCATATGAGCCGGAATCGCTCACCTGGCTTGATATTGAAAATAGCCATGTCTGCCATGATGACAAGAATATTATATAAGCAGTGACATAACATTAGTGAACACGCTCACATACCACACGCACCTACATATTGGATACTCAAAAGGGACAACAGTTCAATGGAGCATAACTCCTGGAAAAATCAAGATATCAGAATTTCCAGTCAATATGCATATCTACATATTATGTCCTTACTAGCTACCAAGTTTCATAAAATTATGCAGTGTAGTTTCAGAGAAGTAGCATTCACCAACTGTTTCGGTAATTTATATTGCGAAATTTATAAGTTCGAAGGGGCATAATCCAGAAAAAATAATGAGATCGGAATTTCTTGTCGAAAGCACATTTACATATTATGTCCATAATAACTACCAAGTTTCATGAAATTCTGGTCAGTAGTTTCAGAAGTAGTGTTCACAAACTAAGTAGTAAATATTGTGAATTTTCTAGGTTGAAAGGGATATAGCTCATAGGAAGATAATCGGATCAGAATTTCCTATCGCTATGTACATCTACATATTATTTCCATAATAACTACCAAGTTTCAGTAGTTTCAGAGAAGAAGCGATCACAAACTGTTGCAGTAGTACATATTTCGAATGTTCTAAGTTCAAAAGGGCATAACTCATAGAACAATAATCGGATCAAAATTTCCTTTCGACACGCACATCTTCATGTCATATCCTTAACAACTACCATGTTTCAAGAAATTCCGTTCAATAGTTTTAGATGAGAATCGCTCACAAAAACATTACCGACGGACTCTCGGACTGGTCAAAAACTTCGTGGCGTTGAGTATATGAATTTCAACTTACGAGCAATCTGACAAATTTGACATTGATGACTCTTTTTAGTTCACCAGGGTAGCCAGGTTGAGCTTTTGCCATCACTTTGCGTCCATCGCCCTTCCGTCCGTCCGTCCGTCGTAATCTTTTCCTTCAAAGATCTTCTCCTCTGAAACTACTGGGCCAATTAAAACAAATATTGGTCACAATGATCCTTCGGTGGTCCCCTTTCAAAATTGTGTCCGGTAGATTCTATACCTATCCAAGATGGCCGTCAGCGGGAAACATAGTTTAACATGGGACGTATGGGAAAACACATTAAAATATGTTCTCCTCTGAAACCACTTGGCCAAATGGAAAACAACTTGGTCACAGAAGTCCTTGGATGGTCTTCTTTTAACAATGTCTCTGGCAGGTCCAGGTTGGATCAAAGATGGCCATCAGCAGGGGTCTATGGGACAGTCAAATACTCATCATCCAGGTGAGCGATACAGGCTCTTGCTAAGGATTGTGATACACTCGACAATGCAATAATTTATTAAGCTTATGCTCTAACTCTTACGGTTTTCAATCTAATAAAGCAAAAATATGATGCGAAATCAGGAAATTTCTGTATTTAAAGAGAATTAACTCTTACATGAAAACGAGCAATCTGAGTATATAGCTATCAAAGCTGTAGCCATGATTATTGTAAATTTCATTTTGCTGTACACGTGTTTCAAGGAGTAACCTCTAATCAGCAGCATTAGATCCGAAACAATTGGAAGGCAGAGATCCAAAAGTATTGTGAAAGAAGCATTCATAACCAAACATTTCAAAAGAGGAAGCCAAGTCTGACAACTAGGCTGGTGATTACCCTCGGGGACCTCTGGTCCACCAGCAGGGGCATCGACCCAGTGGTTTCAAAGTATAAGGCTATCAAAGCTGTATCCATGATAACTGACAAATTTGACCTTCATGACTTTTTTGTAGATCTTGATGAGCCTAACAATTTTGCAATTTAAAGTTGGGCTCGAGCTGTTATGGTTTTCAAGATATAAGCACAATTTAGGCAAACATATGTGAAAATCAAAAAATGTTGGTATTTAAAGAGAAATACATGTAACAAATCTGACCCTGATAACTTTTTGTAGATCTCGATGAGCTTAACACTTTTGCAATAAACTAAAGTACACCTTTATCTCTTAATGCTTTTGAGATATAAGGCAACAAATTAGAATTTTTTGCAAATTTTATGAAAAAAAGGCAACAACTCCAACACGGGTATTCAGAATTACTTCAAAATGTCTGGGCAGGTAGATTTAGTCATGCTAATCATGCTTACCCCTGTCAGATTTTTTTTTATCTGTAACGGTTTTTGAGTTATTTGGCAAACTCTACAATTTTACTCCTATGTTCTATCATAGTAACAGTGGCCATGTTTTTCATTCAACCGGAACAAAGAGAAAATAGTTTGTAGAGGATATGCCAAAGACCATTCATTCCTGCCAAGTTTCAAAAGGATTTGATTCAGTTGCTTACGGACTGACGACGGACGCCAAGTGATGAAAATAGATGTAGCTCAAATTGCCTTTTGACAGCTGAGCTAAGTTGTTATAACAAGATAGATAAGTTGCTATTGCAAGTTATTAAGTTGTTATAGCAAGATATTAAGTTGCTATAACAAGTTAGCCAAGTTGTTATAACAAGTTAGCTAAGTTGTTATAGCAAGTTGCTATATCAAGATATTAAGTTGTTATAGCAATTTAGTTAAGTTGCTATAACAAGTTCAAAATAAAAGTACCTATGGTACTAACGGACTTCCGTATAATACATGTATATTATCATGTCAAAAGTAAAACAAAAATCATATCGTGTACACAAATGTTAATCATACAGCAAGTAATGCCAATATTTCTTGAATAACAATAAACTGAAAAGCCCATATGTCTAGTAGACCTAACATTGTATGAATAAAATAAAAAAAAGGAATCAAATGATAAGTAAACGTGAATAAACAAAGAAAAGGTAAAATCCATAGATTTACAACAAACTCAAAGGGCACCCTTTGAAAATAATACAATGTATTTATGTTTCCCTTAAACAATGCTTGAACACAAGATTGATCTGTATTACTTTAACTGCAATAAATAATTGCAAATGTAATATCTATTCAAAAGTATGATGTTGAAATAACGTAAAATCCATAGATTTACAACTAAAAGGGTTGATTTTCTATATTATAAAAATCATAAAATCTCCAAAGCAAAAACTTGTTTTCTCTGTAGACAAAAAAATAAAATTACCGGCTAATCTTCAATTAAATTTTTTGGTTGGAATTGTGTAATTCAAATTTATGCGAAATCCATGACCCAGATATTGGAATTCAGCACAGCATTCATTTCGCTCTTGAAAATTTGGTAACTGTCGTACATCCTAGGCAGGTCAAGAACTCTTCCACAAGGGTGCGCTACCGGTCTCCTTGCAATGCCTTCTAGGTCAACTATTTTGACTTGAATTTTGAAAACGTTTCCCTCGGAATTATACAACATGAGGTCACTAGCTGTTAAAAATCGAAGCAAGCTGCGCATCATTTTAGTATCCATGTCAATCTCGCGGATATATCGTTTCAGATTCTTGAAAGAATTGGATTCTGATTCGTCTCATTCGAGAGATGAAATTAATTTCTTCGACGTTGGTGTTATCTTCTGGAACTCATTTCCAGCGTTAATAACCAGTTCGTAAGATATTAACACCTCAAAAAGGCATTCCCTGATGAAAGCTGGTTCTTGAATCATTTCCATATGTGCGATTTGATCAATAACGGCACCAATATTATCTTTCCTAACTTTAACTTTGCATTCATCTGTTGATAGGATCTCGAGAAGTTCGTCCATTTCAGCGTTTTTGCATGTTTTCAAGAGCATTTGAAATAATCTTGCTTCCACTCTGGGGAATAAACTGAAGAAATTATTCCCTAATACTGTCATTAGCCATTCCATACAAGGAGGAATTTACAAAATTGGGGGCAAGTCGAATGGGTAGTATCTTTTGTATAATCCATCCTAAGGCTATCACCCTTCCTACAGCTTTCCAATCTGCCGCCTCCATATCGTGGCGTAGACATGGGACTTTCAAAATCGTGCCAGTGGTGCATTGTTCATAAAAATCATCCCATAATTCAGTTAGCATATCCCTCATGACACCCCCACTGTCGTAGGCTTGTTCTCTTTCTCCATTTGGAAGAATTATGGTGGCAGTTAGTATGTCTCTCCCAAAGTCAACGTCTGGGTTTTCTTTGAATATTTTGATTAGCTCTCGCAGAACTGTGGACTACCATTCCGAATTATCTAGGCTCGCGAACAGTTTTTAATATTGGCTCAGTTTGCGTGAATGCCACTTCCTCTAAACTGTCTTCCCAAACTGGAAAGAAAAGATGATCAGGTAGCGATGAGCTGTCATCTGCTGAATCAGGAATTGAAGGATGTTCGTTTGAACCTTGTTTCATCAGGACATCATCTTTGGCACCTTCAGTGATCATCACTGGTTTGTCAATCGATTCAGTAGGCTGTTTGCTAACTTTACATGAAATTGCGGATGGCTACTAATACTTGAATCTGAGTCGTGTTCATCCTCTTCGGCACATTCAGTTATCATCCCTGATTTGTCATTCGATTCTGTAGCCTGTTCGTTAACTTTACAAGAAATTACCGATGTGCTACTAATACTTGATTTTTGTTCGTGTTCTTCCTCTTTTTACCTATCATCATCATCATCTGAAATTTGCGTTTGGAGTGTTGTGCGTAAGTAAAAGTGAATATATTGTAGCTTAACCTTGTCTACTACATCACCCAATGTTGTTTCCTCGTCCTCTAGAGGTTTCAGCTGGAAATCTGTTAACTCAACATCCATGTCCTTCAGTTCTCCATGCTGACTTTTGCCGTTTGGGAAGAAAAGATGCAGGCATTCTTGAATAATGGAGTGTTTGTTCATGTTTTTGTTTAACAACACTGTTGTTTTACCTCCTCCTGTCTGTGCTTTTACATGCAGATAAATCTTCTTCTTTTCTTCGAAGTGGTACCACCGAAGGTGAACTTTATGCACTTGTCTCTTTGCACTTAACCTTGGAATTTTCTTTACGGTAGAATCTGGTTCATCAGTACATGTGTCTGTAGAGATCACCCTGTTACTTATTAAGTCTGTCTCTTAATCGATCCATTAGGCTCGTTTTCTTGTTATGGGTTTCACGAGTACTTCGGTAATAAAGTATTTTAAGGCAAAACTATCTCCTTTCTTTGGGAGGTATTCTGACAAATCTGAATCTGACATACCTCGGACAGCATCTTCGTCTATCTGCAAATAATGATAATATTATAAGTGTGAGTAATTTTCTCATGAGACATCAATGATAATGAAAACAAAAAGGTATCGATGGCGTGTCGTATATCCTATGTAAGACGCTGAATTAGTTTAACAATATATTTCTACATCAACGGTTATATAAACAATATGATGCAGCATCACAACATTTTATTATTTACCTTTGAATATAGTACTTCATATCTCATTAGAGTATACAGTACATGTATTACTGTACTTGAATTTAACTCAAGAATGCAGTAACAGAGATTCAAAATTTCTTGATGGTGCCTTCAATTACACGGATTTCTCTTACGAAATCGTAAGGTATTCGCATGCACTCGTAAAATACTCGTAGCTGCACGTTAAGTGCTCATAATATGTCGTAACAATCCGTAAAGCCATCGTAGCACGATCTGAATAAAATCGTAAACAACACCTACATGTAAGCACTCGTAACAATCCGTAAACAAATCGTAAACTAACCGCTACATATTGTTTACGAGTTAATTATGGATTCTTGAAAGCAGTTTACGAAGGGTTGCGTGCTGTTGCGACCAGTTTACGATGCTTACGGATTGTTGCAAGTTATTTACGAGTTATTTATGAAAAAATCATTCCGTGGACAATCATAAGACAATTTTTGACATGTCCAAAAATGACCTCCCCTCTCACGGATCAATACGGGTTTCTGCAAGTTATGACGAGTTATTTACGGATACCAGCGAGTTATATACGGATGCTTGCGATTGACTACGATTTGGCAATTCGTATGACTCGTAAGAAAAATCAGTGTATGTTAAGTGGGTATAAGGGTTAAGTACGTTTTGTCGCATACAATCTATTTGTGTTGAATAAAAATCACAATTACACAATCCAGTACAAGTGAATATGAATTACGATATTCTGTATTGACCATGGCTACATGCTACAATTATCCATGCTTTTTTGTCTGATTTGTACGATTAAATATTACAAGGATGACATGTTCATTGATATTGAATATTGACTTGCTAAGTACATGTATACTTGCAATCTAATTAAAATAAGATGTTATGATGAGCTACGCTTCCCTACTCTCTCTAACATCTGAACCAACTCCATTAGGGGTCATTTCCAAGTGAATTTTGTATTCAGCCAATCAAATCACAGCTGGTAAAATCATGACAGGAAAAAATTGTTTTGATTGGTAGAAAAGGACAATACCCTAATTTAAATATTTGAATATTAATGTTTACTTGGACCTGACCCCTGATAGACTTGCTTCGGATGCTATAGAGCGTAGGGAAGTGTATCTCATTATAACAGGAGATTTTAATTAAATTGTGCATACTTGCTTTGCCACTTCAAAATTGATTAAAGATTCAGCTTCCTAAGTAAAAACACAGTGAAAAGCCCGGTAAATTAAAATCGTTACAAAGTCCCGGAAATCTCGTAATAACAAAACAGTCAACAAAAACTTGATCTATAAAGACTCACTACATACCAAATTGCATTGTTCTTGATCATCATAGCACATAAAAAAATGAAAAAAGTTGCGACAGAAGGACAGGCGAATGGACAGACAGACAGACAGACAGAGGAGCTAGTAATCAACTCCGTAAAAGCCGGTGTAGAACTAATCAATAAATTCTGACAAAATGTCATGTAAACCCAACCTGTTGCTAACTTATGTCTTACAATACATGTATATTTAACATTTTATATGAAATACATTTTATTTGATTAGAGACTAGGATGGTTTTTATGTAACTTATTACTCTAGCTAATATTCGAATAATTTTTACTAGCATAATACTACATGTAAATCTCTTTACATGAATGACACTAAGTGCTTCCAAAATGCACAATTTGAGGTTACTTTTAAAAAATTCTGCGGGATACGGGAGACTTAGGGGATGCCTCAGTGGAGCCTGGTGTCCTAGGACAACACCCCACCCCTCCCCCCCCCCCCGCCACCCCGACTGTTAATCCTGGATACGCTTTATCACATATACATGTTATTGTAACATCTACTTACAACTTCTTTTTTTTAATTCACTTTCATTTCAATTAAGCTACATGCATATTTCAGCATGTTGTTTATCAACAAGGTCAAATAGAATACCTTCTGATCTCAGAACTTTTAAGGTGTCTTCGTGAACGCCTCTTTTCCGTAGGAATGGCTCCATGCTTCTGCAAGTTGTCAAATAAAGAATACATCTTACAGATTAAAGTGTAAATTTTACAGATTAAAGCGTAAATTTTACAGATTCAAGTGTGAATTTTACAGATTAAAGAGTAAATGTTACAGATTAAAGTGTGAATTTTACAGATTAAAGTGTGAAAAATAAAAAATAAAAAGGTATCAAAGTGGCCCTAATACGCTTCCGTAATTTGGTGTAGGTGGAAGACTGTGAGGGTATATAAAATATCTAAAATGTACATCATTTGTTTTATTTATATGTCAAGCATTATTATTTAATAAAATGTGGGGCCAATTTTGTACCTAAAGCCTCTCCGTCTTTGTCAAGTGTGTCGTTCTCCTCCACCCAAATAAAGAACACTTCCTTATATACACTGGATCTAGACCAAGATATTGTTCTTTTCTCTTTAAAATCGAAATTTTGACATTGTACTATATACAATCTCCCTCCTTTTTTTAATGTTTGTCAAATAGCTATTCCTCTGTCAGTTATTTATTTTGTTGTTATAATCTATATTCAGTTTCTCTCTACAATATTTTCATCATCCTAAGCGAATAGATTAATTTCAATTAGATAATGCTTTATATAAATATCGTTAATGATCAACATAATAATAATAATAATAATAATAATAATAATAATTGTTGTGAATATATCACGATAATTCAACTAGAACGGAGATGTGTACTATATAATAGTATATCGATCGCTTACTTGTAGGCTAGTATGACTCACCTGGCCGTTGCATACCACTTTAATGTGTCTAGAATAACCATTTCAAGGCTAATGATTCGTGTTGAACAAACAGGTAGGGCTAATGACATACCCCATAGCAGCAGGCCGCGTGTGACGTCACAACGTCAAGACAGACATATACGCCTTATTCACCTATGGAACTATATGATAATGTATGTGGACACTGCAAGTAGAACACATAGTCTAGCAAACGACCACATTTTGGGTCAGACTGTTCGCAGAAAATTACGTGAATCGGGACCTCGAGCAAGGCACCAGGTGGTAGGACCAATATTTAAGCAACGCCATAGGACCGCGAGAATAGCCTGGGCTCATGCACACCGTCGTTGGAAGGCTTCACACCTGGCAACACATCCTTTTTAGTGATGAATCCCGATTTTCACTTCCTTCGTTTAAGCAGTGGACGTTATCGTGTGCACTGCAGGCATGGATAACGTTTTTGCAGACCAGAGTGTGTACGAGTCCGACCATGTTGGAGCCGGAAGGGCTATGGTCTGGGCTGTGCTTGAATTTGTCATGATGGTCGCACTCACCTCAAAATTGATCAACGGGCATTGAGTGCCGTAAGATACCAACACGACATTCCTGATCCTATCGTTCTGCCCTTCCTTCAACAGCGAAACTGTGATCACGTCTTTCAACATGACAATGCAAGGTGTCACGTGGTCCGTGTTTGTCAAGACTGTCTGAACCAGAATCACATCCGTGTTCGTCCTTGCTAGGGTTATCTACCTTCCATTGTGAATATTTGCAATGGATATTAGCATAGCACTATAAAGGAAACACCATTTAACAATGGATGGTATATTAAATTGACACAGACGCCTTTTCATGTCCATGATAGAGTGTAGACAGGAATGTGTTAAGCAATAAATATTTGATGATTCAACTTTGTGTATTGTCATAGTAGATTATGGCATGAGAAATGAAAAATCGAAAATAAAACTGTGTGTCAAAAACTTGCTTCCATACATCTCTAGATGTCATTGTAATTATTATTGAAGCTAATGTACAGCACCCTCAGACATAGGCAGACATATCAATAAACCTTAGAGAAGAGATATTTAAAAACAAGGGAAACTGGCAACAAATGGTACACAAGACCAAGAAAACAAAAGCACAACACAATATGCGTTGGACATCACTAAGTGGACACCAACACAAGTAACGTACAAAGACGTGCGTCCTTCTACAAACAACTGGAAGTAAATACGAACCGAACATAGTTTTGTATGGAACAATCATAACGCAAATCACAACATGGAACTCAAAGCGTAAAAGCACATAAATAGGATAACACACAAAACTAAATTGGTGACCAACACCAAATTATTCGGGTTTTCAATTTTGTGAATTTGAGCGAACCTTATAATGCGTTTTTCCCGAGTTACGGTTGTGAGCACTAAATCAGCTATCTACGTTTGCCTTGCATAACACAATATATATATGTTATAATGAAGAAATGTTGTAAAGGACTAAACCACAAAGCAGTAATACATATGAATGAAAGAATATGATATATAATATGTACATAGCTCATAGTTTCACTATTAGTGTAAATAGTCCACAATACATAAAGCGTTATCATTCCTAAAAAACTTAATTTTATACTTCCCCTTACAAAAATCCAACCAACAAACAAACAAGCAAGCAAAAACAAAACAGAAACCAAAACAATACTATGCAAAACAAACCAAAACAAATCAAAGCAAAACAAATCAAAACAAAGCAAATCAAAACAATGCAATACAAACAAAACAAACAAAACAAACCAAGAACAAAAATAATACCGCTCTATACGCAGAGCAAAGAGGGGCCTTGGTGGTCATGATCGTATGGTAGTAGGATTTAAAACTACCTGTGCAATCAGTGCCTATCACCACCAAAGTTGGGAAATACCGAAGGGTCAATCAAAAATGGACAGTCCAGAGAAACTTCCAGCATGGGGTATACAGGACGAAGAAAAACAAAACAAAAGCACACCACAATAAATGTACCACTGTACGTAAACAAACACGAATCACGTAAATAGAACAGTTGTAATATGAACGATGATGAATACACGTGTTACAACAGGGTTACATTATCATGTACAATAGTCTAGACAGAGTTAAACATGCCCGAACCGTCCTGATTATGCTTTATCAATAAAATCACATTCAAGCTAAATGCATCAATGATTCGATTTTTGTATATATTGTTTTCCAGTTTCTCTGCATTATCTAATTTTGATTGTCATTTCGGTATTCTCTAATGTTCATTAACTATATATGTTTGCGTAGATATATAATTCAGTGCGCCTGACGTGTTTCTAGAATATCAATTATCAGGTAAACTAAAGGTTGAAAGATTGGGAAAAACATACTTTAAAAGTCTTTGGTGGCAGGAAAAATAAAGGACATAGTCGTTAAACAGTATAGCCAATGGGTCACCTATGCCACTCGTCGTAAACACTTCCCGATCCTGTCCTCATTCATGCATTATTACAGGGTTTGTATCTAGATTAACACGATGAGTGTCACTAGTGGAGCAGGAACTGCTTACCTTTCCGGAGCACCTGAGTTCACCGTCGGTTTTAAGTGATGTTCGCGTTACTCGATCTTTAGTTTCATGTGTATGTTTTGTAGATCGTTGTTTGTCCTTTTGCCTTTTTTCGCTTGGTCATTGTATTGTCTGTCCTTCGATTTACGGATTCTGACTACCCCAATGGCATCTTCAAACTCGTCTTGCAACTATCGCCCCGATCACTCATCACTCAATATTTACTCAAACTGTTGGCAGTTCATGTTACCTCTTTAGTATCTTCTAACTTTTCTTACAGACTTCACATTCTTTTATCTTGCTTCACTTGTGTTGTTTTGTATTTACGAATTGTTATTTGTTGTGTTCCCTCTTGTTAGTTGGATGTTTGTGTTTCACTGGGTTTATTTTGTTTACTTTTATCTGGCCTCTTGTTTTCTGGCTAGATGCACTGTCTCTTCCTCAGTTTTCTCCATATAATGTTGAATAAATAAACGTTAGAGAAAACCAAAGAGGCAATCAAGAATGGACAATCTAGAGAAATTGACAATACTTGGTACACATGGCACAGGACGAAGACAAACAAAAAATATTACATATAAACATTAAAAAATGAGATACAGACTGACCCCGACCAACAACCGGACGTGAACCTAGGTGCCTTGGGAGAAAATGAGTGAGTGATTGTTGTTTAATGCCAACTCAGCAATTTGTCAGCTATATTATGATCAGAACAAGTTATTTTCAATGAAGTGATGAGGAAGTCCGCTTTGTCTTACACCTACACACTGACTTGGATCTTTATAGAGATAGCTCACTGGAACAACTGTCCACAGATAGACATGTCGCTCCCTCTGACACATTATCCTGATTCCGAGCCAACCAGTCTTTGCTCTTTCTCTTTAAAGCTGGGCGCTTAGCGCAGAAGCAACAAATACCAATTTCATAGTTTTTGGTTTGCTCGGACCGGGGCTAAATTACATACTACCACACTCGTGAAAAGCACACTAACCATTACGCCATCGATGCGAGTTACCGATTGGTGCGGATTGAATAAAAGAATGATCCGCATGCATTCACTAAAACAATCGAAAACGATAACAAGCAAAATTATAACAGTTTGCATCCCATTATGAATGAAGAAGCGAACCTCAGTCAACAACGACTGTAGTACAAACATGAAGCAAAAACAACAAAACACAAACTCAAATACTAAAAGCTCTAACGATGAAGAAGAAGTGAGACCAGGTTCTCTCCCCCCATTAATGATAATAGGTTATAAAATTATAATTCTCAAAACAAACTAGGGAAGCATAGCTCAACAAGGGTATATTGAAGTTTTATCTGCAGCCATTAGGTAGAACTGTATTACAAGTACTTATTATTAATCCCATTGAATAATTGCACACAAAAATTGAAATAAATTAAAATGTACATTCTGCAGAAAGGGAAGCAACTCGCATTCAATTCTGAATATGTCTGCTAGGTTTATCTACCTTCCATTGTGAATATTTACAATGGACGTTAGCATAGAACTATAAAGGTAACACCATTTAACAATGGATGATATATTGAATTGACACAGACACCTGTTCATGTCCATGATATAGCGTAGATAGGAATATGTTAAGCAATAAATAGTTTTTGATTGAACATTGAACTTTGTGTATTGTCATAGTAGATTATGGTATGGGAAATGCAAAATCGATATATAAAACTGTGTGTCAAAAACTTGCTTGCATACATCTCTAGATGTCATTGTAATTATTAGTGAAGCTAATGTACAGCACCCTCAGGTATAGGCAGCCGTACCTGAGTTTGACCATTGTGTTGAGGTTGTTTGGATTGTTTGTTTCACAATCCTTTTCAATAAACCTTTGTGAAGAGATACTTAAAAACAAGGGGACAATCATGAGAAACTGACAACAGATGGCACACCAGACTAAGAATGCAAAAACACCACACAATATGCGTTGAACATCACTAAGTGAAAACAAACACACATAACGTAAAGAAGACGTGCGTCCTGCTACAAACAACTGGAGGTAAATACGAACCGAACATAGCTTTGTATGCAGAAATCATAACGCAAATAACAACATGGAACTCAAAACGTAACGATGCATATCAATAAACTCCGGAAAAAATGCGCTTAATCCTTATAATTCTGTTACTAAGTTTTTTTTTCATTTGTTTTGAAAATGTACCTTTGGGGATCCCCAGTTTGCACACATACATTCCATTGATGTGCGTCGGCAATGAAAAACAAAATGAACTAACCTTGTTTTCCTACATTGATAACTAGACAGTGATGTAGTTAAGTTACTGATATTTTCCAATTTGATGGCATTATGCATTTAGCTACTCAAACAAGTAAATGCCCACAAAATCGTAAAATAAATCAGTAACCAGCTTGTGTCAATCAGCGTCCCTTGTCACATGATGACGATATATTACAAAAATCAAAGTCGATAGATGGTTGTCTTAAGTTTTTTTTTCCGAATTGTTTTTATTGTCAACAATACAAGCTCTTTTTTTCATTGGCATTTATTTTTTTATTTCATATATAACAATGATTGTCGATTATTAACAATAAACATTGCTTCTTTTATCTTTTTTTATTATCTGGAATCCAGGCCGCCATTTTGCTTACATTACGAAAAAAGTAGTGCGTTGAACATCGTCTATCGAAAAATAAACTAATAAAACCCCGCTTCCATAAGCGCCTATAGCCAATCAGAAAATAGAATTTCTAATTATGCAAATCATATAAGAATTATAATAGGATAACACAAAAAAAAACTAAAATGATGAGCAGCACCAAATTATTCGGGTTTCCAATTTTGTGAATTTGAGCGAACCTGATAATGCGTTTTTCCCGAGTTACCGTTGAATAACACAATACGTATGTTATAATGAAGAAATGTTGTAAAGGAGGAATGTTACTTTTAGCTGGTCCCGTTTTTTTTGTCTAAATTGTGAATGTATGTACCGTTTCTTCGTCAGTTTACAAAGTATATTTTTTAAAATAAATAACGGATAAAGAAAACCGACGTAACAATCCAAAATGGACACTCCAGAGAAACTGGGAAAATGTTATACATAAGACAACAAAACATAACACAGAAACCTAAAAAGATAAGGAAAACAAACATCGGATGCTAAACACTACACCACTGATGCTCGGTAAATGTAAAGCATGAACCAGTAAGGATGACTGGACTGTCAAGAAGACCACAATGAAAACAAATTAAACTCTTTAAATGGACAACGAAAACTGAATTTGAATCAAACCGATTCACGGGCAATGTCCTCATTGCGATTCACTGTAAATAATAAACGACACGAGCGAATCACATCTGCTAAGTTTTTTTATGTTTCAAAATACCTTCATACGAAATGTTACCATTAATATTTATGACAATAGTGTGCTGAACATTGATTTATATTATAATATAGTGCATAATAGCATAGTGAATATTTCCTATAAGTGTCACATGTTTTAACACACATTCAGGACAGGTTCCAGTTTTTCTTGTGTATATCTCTGGGTTTGTCCAATTCATACAGTTGGATTTGTCAGCTTGTATCCGTACTGATGTTTGCTTACATTATCAACAAACAACAAAACAACTTTATGTTACCATGTGTCAACTCACTGTAATACGACGATTGAGCAAACATGATCGTATTCGAGCTATTTTGGGTGGTACATGCTGGTCCCGCCGAAAACATTGTTGCTAGAGGTTTGGTGTACTCCCACATACTATATGATTCCATCGGAGACGCTTTCAATTGGCTGGTAACACTTGGGATTATCATGGCCCCAGATGATCACGCGTAACATCACCTCCCCAAGACCCTCATTTTAGGTTGTTGCACATCATAGATCGTCTCCATAATTTTGTTCAAGCATTTTATTTGCCAACATTTTATTGTGATGTATAGCTTGCTTTAAGCATACTCTGTGTATCATATCTTATATAGAATATCAACAAACATATATTACAAAGGTACTTAAATCCTGACCTACACGTATTATTGTTTAGATACCTCCAATTTGTTCTTTAATCTATTCTTTATCATATTCCCCTAGATATACCCTGAAGTGTTTTCAATATATATCTTACACAAAGTCCCGGATTATTACCTGTGATGGACTTTGATCTTTTTACTTCAAGTCGTCATGCAGACATCACTAGGTACATATTCACCTACAATAAAGACTTTCTAGTGTCAATGCACGTAGATTAATAGAAGTAATTACATTAATGCTTAAAAATAACAAATACAGAAATAATTAGTGTAATCTTAATTGACAAATTATCTATTATAACATGCATTGATTACCTTATTGGTAGCATTCGATTAGAATTACAGTTGTAACTCTTGTAGGAAATTTGAGAATGTGCGTCGTTTATGTCGACACCGTTATCATTACCGAATAATTAAAACCGAGCCAAAATGGACGACATTAAAATGTCTGCATTTAATTCCATGGTTATACTTGAACATGTATTAAGGAAAAAAAATTTATACATATCTCCTGCCAACTAATCATTTTATTTTAATTATTGCGATGACATCTTTCAATTATTGTAGACCCTTTAAATCTACTGCTTTAACTTTTTCATTATGTGCAGGGACACAAACTGATCGCATTCATAACACAAATTAATGCAACATCTGTTGCAGCAGCATGATATTAGCCAAGACCGCCCACAATTACATCAAGTTCCTCAAAATTATATGAAAAGGAATACAAGACGTACATGATAAACACAAGTTATCATTAACACACCCTTGTATGTGGTCATAATTCAGAGTAATGTTTCTGGGGGGAGGACGATTACAAATAAAATAATATGAAAAACACCGGCTTAATAGCTAATAGCGTCCATTAACAAGATCGACTGAAAATAAATTGCATACTAATTATATCACTTTTTACAATATTGTTGTGTATTTTTTCAATATTTATAACTCTCTTATTAGTATGTATGTACTATAATTGTTAGGTTATCTAAAATCAAATCATGGGTTAAAGAAAACAGAACGAATACTTAGCATTCTGTTCTACCGCTTGCTATCTTTTTCACATATGTTCTTACAAAAACATGGAGCATACATCTAAGATCTAAATTACCTTGGTATTTGGATTAAGTTGTTGGAGTTTAATGCCATTTTCAACAATATTTCAATATATCGTGGCGGTCAGGTTTATGGTTTTTTTTTGTAATATATATTTTATTCTGATCAATTATGCATACATCACAATACAAATAGAAAAACAATCATGGATAATGTCACCATACTAGTATAAATATAACTTGAAAATTATTCACATATGATTATATTTTATTAAACACTAGTCCAAATGTTTTGCTTTGTATTTATGACCTGAAATAAGGCACTGAAAACATCACACTCATTGAAGCATTGAAGAAATAGAATTCCACTTGGGGGACACAAGTACAGAGAATCAAAATCATTTTTTTTTACAATACTTGATATATTCAACACAGTCTTTCCATACTGGGATTTGATTTTTCAATTTGCAAACATAAATGAAATACTTAACTATAACTATTAATGTATTCAATATATTGAAATATTGGCCTCTGAGTACACCAAGTATACAGATTTCTGGTGATATAACAAAGTCAATATTACACTTTGTTTGTAAGCAATGTGCAACCTGCAGTCAAATAAAATGGACATGAGGGCAGTGGAAAAATAGGTGTACCAAGCTTTCTCTAGTTTCAAAACAAAAGGTGTGCATTTCAGTTTCAGATAAATTACTTTTCATCAACCTTTCATTAGCAAAAATAATTCTTATCTTAATTTTATACTGAAAAGCTTGAAGTTTTGTACTAATAAGAGTTGCGGTCAGCTTTATTGGTGGAGAAGACCGGCGTACCCGGAGAAGCATGTCAAGAAATATAATATTTTCTTTCCAAATTATAAATAAATTGATCTTGAAGTTAAAGGTCAAGGTCACATATAATATTATATTGTAAATTATCTTAGAAAAAAGCTATGAGCAAGATATAATATTTTCGTATTACAATCAGTAATTTAACCATGGGATCAAAGGTTAAAGTCACAGGTAAAAACTATCTACGCACATTGAATTCAAATGGATAAAAAGACATGACAAATATCAGTAGCCTAAGTCAAGCAATAAGAAAGTTGTAGATCTGAGAGTGCGATATGCTACATTGTTGAAGACCAAGAAAAAGAATGAACAATTAGCAAAGTTTATAATGAGGCTAATATATAAAATGGCCATATCTCGAAAAATAGTTAAGATATTATCATAAATTGTTTACACAAGCTTTATTGATATAGCAAACAACTAAAAATGCCAAAATATCAAAATCTGATTTTTTCTCATCTGGGCACCTTTTCTGAGCCATAATCACATATTATGATACCTGTATTAGCAATATCTGCTCCAAAATTAAGCTCCAATTTGAACCCATAGGAATAGTTTGATTTAGTTCTTTTGTAGGTAAAATGGCAACATCACGAACTATAATATGTGTAATATGCGAGGCTCAATATATCACAAAACATGCAGATCAGTGGTTCCCCGAATACGATGAGGGTCTATGCTTCGAATGTGGAAATAATTGTCGCAAAATTTGAAAGCCTAGCAGAGATCACGGTGTTATTTCTTTAGAAAATTACCATCATCTATTTCAGAAATCGGTAATCACTGTGAATATCATGATATGAAATATACAGATTTTTGTCAACACCATGGCAGACCTTGCTGTCCAGATTGTTCTTCTACAAACCTCAAAATCTGTGTTGGGCTTTTGTCTATTCGTGAAATAATTAAAACATTCAAAACATCGACATGGATTGACAACATTGAACAGAGATTAACATATATCAAAAACAATATAGACAAAACAACAAATGATCGACAACAAAATATATCGGAAATTCGACAACAACGGTAGAAGAATTCCTTGTGGTTTATCCATTTGTCTTGTTTTTGAATGACAATAACATATGTTTAAGGTAACGGTAGATGCTTAAACACCAAATTAAACAGATGCGTGTTAAAATAAACTCACATTTAGATACACAAGAACAGAATACTCTACAAGAACTGGATGATGCTGAAAATAAGATTAAGTCAAATATAGATAACCTGTTACAACAACTTTCTAAGAATGTAAAGACCGTAGAAGGTTTACAAAGGAACATTATAACTGTCAAAGAGTATGCATCAGACCTACAGAGTTTCCAAGAAAGCAAGGTCATTGAGGAAGAGGTAAAGAAGTATATAAACAGACAAAATCAGCCAACAACCGGAAAACTGAAAACCGTAATGACCCTTATTTGGTACAGGCATTTCTAGGTGAGTTGAATCATATTCTAAAGCGCCAAACCTCCCGCTTTCATTACGGCTCAAAGGTTCCGGCTGTCATTATAGCCGTATCTATAACAATACTGGAACAAAATAGGTAAAATAGATGTCAAAGCAGTACCAAACCCAGTGAAACAAATGTCAAAAGCAATTTTGCGTCACACATTGAGAGCAAAATATTTTTGACATTTTTGTTGACTTCCTTATCTTTATACATTTTCAATATATGAAAATGCATCGTTTATCATCGTCTCTGCAGAGACGAATATATTTCGACAAGATCTTGGTATCGGAATATAAACTTTTTAAGAGATCGAATAAGGCGAATCTTTGAATAGCCCTGGTCCAGTAGCCTGTTTCTCAGATGAAGAAAACGTTTGAGAAAATCGGAATAATTGCTACTGTCCCATGCATAGCGAATCCATTGCGAGATGTAAACACCATATGCAGGAGAAGCTGGTGTATTGCTGCGCATATTTGGAAAATTTATGATCTTAAAATTGAAGTCGTCCCGTTTATCATAAATTTTAGTACTGAGTTGACCACTGTCGTCAAATTCGAGGTATAAGTCCAAAAATGATGCGGACGAAGCTGCATCTGTGGTCTCTTTAACTTCCAGCTCTGGAGGATATATCAATGGAAGAAATTCTGCAAATCTAGAATTATTGATAGATAAAACGTCATCAATATACCTGTATGTGAAATTAAAGGCTCTAGCCTCATGAATCTTCTTATCTTTTACAAGCTTTTGAAGAAACTCCGATTCATATGAGTATATACAAATAAATCGGCTAGAAGAGGGGCACAATTCGTACCCATTGGTATGCCGACGACCTGCTGAAACAGTGTCCCTCCAAAGGAGACAAATATGTTATCGATGAGGAACTCCAGCATACTGATCACTTGTTCCTCGGAGTAGCCTGTTTTACCTTTTTGAATTTTGTTTGAAAAATATGTGGAATTGTAGCCTAACACAACAAATTTAGAGCCATAGTTGCTATGACTGAAAGCTTTGTGAATTGTTTCTTTTAAGCGGGTTTTTAATATGTCATGTGGTAGGGTGGTATATAGAGTTGAAAAATCAAAAGTTTGATTGAGGATACCTGAGAGAAATATCTTGATTTAAGGTTATCCAAAAGATCTTTAGAGTTTTCCAAAGCCACATGTGATTTATGCCAATACGCGAGTAAACAGTTTCACAATATTTCTGTTGTCCCTCTTTTACTTAGCTTAAGATGCAACATTAATGCAAAGATAAAGGATATATTGCCTACTCTAAAAAAGTTTGGATCCGTATTTATAGGAGCAAGTCCACCATCAGTTGTTATCAAGACAATGAAGGCTAAACAGGCACAGATTATGTCTGTTATACAGCATCCATATGTAAAGTGAATCAATGATATTAAGTCTACTTTCATACTACATCTAGCATCCCAAAGAGAGAAGGTAGCACCGGTATAACAGGAAGCATCGTTTCCCGAATGTTATAATGATATTTGTGGAGAATTACAATGAGGACGGTATATTAGATAAAGAAATACATTGTTCACTGAGGCACCCGTTTGACGTTGCATGTCTAGATGATACAACTGTAACTGTGTCAACATACAATGGAATAGAGGTAACACTAATACCGTCACATGCTACACGATGAAAGGGGACAAGTTGTGGGAATAAAAAGACGTATCAGTGCTGAAAGATCCACGGGATGTAACAGTCGGTAATAATTCTAACGCTTACGTGACGTCATACACCTGTAATAGTGTCGTTGTCCTAGAATCAGGTGGTAGACAAGGACGACAACTTATTAGTAGTAATGATGGATTGAGTGGTCCTACTGGATTACATTTTGACAAATCTAATAAGAGTGTGTGTGTTAAATCTTGTTTTAGAGCTAAAGTGCTATTATATATAGTAGGTGCCAACAGAAAGCCTGCAATTTCTTGTAAGTATCTTATTTTAGGAAAATACTTATTCTATACCAAATTGAACCAAGGGATTTAATTATACAGTTATAGTTGATAAATTATAATTTAAACCTGTGAAGGAAAGAAAAATGGAAAAACTATCAATAAAATAAACTAAACAAGTGATTGACAACTCTACTTACTTAGCAAAATATAAACAACTTATGATATCAAATTAATTAAGCTTAAAAAGTAATAGTGGAAATGTTGTAGTGGACCATTTTAGTAGATGGATAACAAAAATATTACTTGTCGTTTCAGTGACCTAACACTATAAAAATCCAACTCAGCGCGTTGGCCTAGAACAAAGCTTACCTCTTCATCATCTCATTGAAAATTAATTTGCTCTCGCCATGATATAGCAGACACAATGCTGAATTGTCTTTAAGCAATAATCACTCACCCACTCACTCCCAACCGATACTCGAATTCCGAACTCTCTGCTAATCAATATAAAAATGGTTTGACATGGCTATGAATTTACAAAATAACGGTATTAAAATCTATCCGGTTATTTTCGCAATGAATTTATTCTCCAGTGTCGATGAATTGTAAATAATACTCTTATCCAAGCCAAACTGTTGCTATGGGGAATAACTTTCCATTCCCGATCTTTATAGTTCAGGAGCCATCTAGGTCTTGATCGTATGGTAGTTGGATTGACAACTACCGATGCAATCAGTATCTATCACCACAACGTTGTTAATTCGAATCCCGCTGATGACGAGGTGTACTCGATACAACATTATGTGATAATGCTGCTCAGTGAGTTGAGGAAGGTCGATGGTTTTCTCTGTGTACTCCAGTTTCCAATACCACTGTCAATTTGTCCATCTATTATATATATAAAGGAGGGGGGGGCAGGGGATAGTCTTCTCCTTTCTCCCACCGGAAAAATAAATCTCCCTATGAATAAAAAGTTAAAAACAACCTTTGTTCATTTTTCAATTAACTGATAATATTTCATTACCTTTCTATCATTTTAGATCATTTTTGTTTTTGCTTTCTCATATTCTCCTTTTATCTCCTTTTTCTCCTTTCTCCCGCCCTTTCTCTCATTTCTCCCACCCTTTTCTCCTTTCTCCCAACCCCTTTCTCCCTGTCTCCCTTCCCCCTCTCCATCCCTCATAAGGTAAGTAGTAAAAATGAGAGCTGACACCATTTTTGGTACGATCACTAAAGCAAATACAAAGGTGAATATTACATCAACAGGACATCAAATCTTATTAAAGTAAAACTTTAAATTTTTCTAAAAAAAAATATGTTTTTATATATTAATGCGTTGTCATACAATGTATTAGGTAGTATATAATATAATATGTATATTATATTAATATAATCATTATACACTAGATATCAAGAACAACAAATCACAAACACATATTTATATACTGACCTACAATCATATATTGTTTAAGTCAAACCAATTAGTTCTTTAATTTATTCCTTAAGCATATGACCATAGATATACACTGACAAGTTCTAAATATAGGTATCACACAAAATCCCAGATTACTACCCGTAATGGACTTTGAATTGTTTTCTTCCGGTTTCCTTCATTTCGTCATGTAGATACCAGTGGATACATTTTGATCTACAATAATGACTTTATAGTGTCAATGCAGGTAAATTAATACAATATTTTAAAATAACAAATAGAGAAATAATTAGTGTTATCTTAATTGACAAATTATCAATTACAAAATGTATTATTTCCATTATTGGTAGCGGTCGATTGGAATAACAATTGGAACTCTTGTATCAAATGTGAGCATGGGCAATATTTTCGACACTGCCATACTTTCCGAAAGAAATAAGCAAAGCAAAAATAGACAATATGAAGAATAGGAATGGAATTGTCCATATCACCGTTTTAAGCTGCTGTACCGCTAAGATCACAACAAGTATTCCTTAATTTTTCTTTACACGTATTATATTACTAAAAATATTGATTTTACGCAAAGTCACGTATTATTATTACCTGTGAGGACAAATTATCTATTATAACATGTATTGATTACTTTATTGATAGCGTTCGATTAGAATAACAGTTGTAACTCTTGTATGGAATTTCAGAATATGCGTGTTTATGTCGACACTGTTATCCTTCCCAAATATTTAAAACCAAGCAAAATGGACGACTTTAAAATGCCTGCATTTAATTTCATGGGAATTCTTGAAAATGTATTAAGAAAAAGCAAATTATACATATCTCCCTTCAACTAATCATTTTTTATAATTATTGCGATGAAAGTTTGTAATTGTTGTAGACACTTTAAAACTACAGTTTTTACTATTTTCACTATGTGCAGGACACAAACTGATCGCATTCCTAACACAAATTAATGCGACATCTGTTTCAGCAGCATCATATTACCGAAGACCGCCCCACAATTGCATCAGGTTCCCCAACACTATAATAAATGCCATTTAGGACGTATACGATAAACACAAATTATCATTAATACACCCTTCTCTGTGGTTATAAGTCAGAGTAATGTTTCTGTGGGTAGAACGCTTAGCATAGACTAATATAAATGATGTCGGCTTAATAGCTAATAAAGTCAATTGACAAGATTGGTCTGAGAATGTCTTTTATACCAATTGAAACACTTTTTACAATATTGTTGTGTATTGTATCAACATTTGTAACAACGTATTAGTTGTTATGTATTATTATTGCCAGATAATCATATATTAACTGATAGGTGAAAGCAAACTGAACGAATGTTTATGATTATGTTCTACAGCTCACCTTCTTTATCACATATATCCTTACATACATGGGGAGTATACACAAAACACAAGTGGGGTGTACTGGTGTTGATATCGTGTTACTGGAGTCGTATAACCGAACGCTGTAAAGATGCATTACTACACTCAAAAACACTGTGTTGCGGTGTTAGCCAAGACAATTGCATACATCTTTCCTCAAATCAAGAAAAAAATACAATTCGTATTAAAGCACCTACAATCAGGCTTTAATAAAGACAAATAAACACAGATTGGTTTAAATCAAGATAAATAAATGCGTCCTGGCTTAAACCAGGAAAATAAACACAACATGGTTTAAATCAAGATAAATAAATACAACCTTGCAAGGCAAATGTTACAACTGGCTTCAATCAAGAAAAACATGCAACAATCCTGACATAAACAAAGAAACATGGAATAAAGCTGACTTAGGCAAAGCAAAGGACAGAATTATATGAAATTAGATGAAGCCATGAAATACAAAGCAAAATACCAGAAAACACAAGAGGACAATTTCTGAACCATGATCTAAAGCAAGATACATACAACTTAATCAAAGAACAATACAGCAATACATTATTTAAGGAAAGACAAATATAATAAACCATGATTAATCCCAAAGAAAACCCCCCCATACCCCCCGCTGAAAACATCTCCTTGAACAAAGAAACTTTAAACATCATTTTCATAAACACACAGAACAATATTGACTGTGATACAACAGACATCACTGCTTACAATTAGTACATCGCTTAGCTGACATTGTTTTGAAAACAAACTTAATTCACATGATATACAGTAACATAAAAATCTAATATTTTATTTAGAAAAAACAACGGCATTTTAATTATTGCAAATTTATATATTATATTATATTTCATATGTATATCTGAAATTAAACTTTCATTTGAACCTATAGCAATATTGTTCTTAACATGTTGTTGTAGGTAGAGATGGCAACATCACGTAATATATTATGTGGAATATGTGAGGCTCAAGATATCACAACATATGCAGATCATTGGTGTCCCGAATGTGACGAGGGTCTATGCTCCAACTGTCAGAACTATCACAACATTTCAAAGGCTTCTAGAAGTCATGGCGTTATTTCTATAGAAAATTACCATCAATTGCCGTCATCTATTTCAGAAATCGGTAATCATTGTGAATATCATGATATGAAATATTCACTTTTCTGTCAATTCCATGATAAACCCTGCTGTCCAGATTGCATTTCTACAAACCACAAAGACTGTGTTGGGTTTATGTCTCTCCGTGAAATATTTAATACATCCAAAACATCGACATTGATTGACAACATTGAACAGAATTTAACAGATATCAAAAACAATATAGACAAAATTACGAAGAACAGGCAGCAAAATCTGTTAGAAATTCTACAACAACGACAAATGTTTCAAGATCAAATTAAACAGATGCGTGTTAAAATAAACTCACACTTAGATACACTAGAACAGAATATTCTACAGGAACTGGATGATACAGAAGACAAGATTAAGTCAAAATTCGATAAGTTGCTACAACAACTTTCGAGGAATTCAAAGGCCGTTGAAGGATTACAAAGTGACATTATTGCTGTCAAAGAGTATGCATCAGACCTACAAGCCATCCTAGGAAGCAAGGTCATTGAGGAAGAAGTACAGAAGGAGGAGGAATACCTAATGGCTTTATTATCTGATGATGGATGTATACAACTTAATTTAAGATACACCATTGATACAAAGATAAAAGATATATTGTCTACTATAACAACGTTTGGATCCGTATATACAGAAACAAGTCCTCCATCAGTTGCTATCAGGACAATGGAGGCTGAGCAGGCACAGATTATGTCTGTTATACAGCATCCATCTGTAAAATCAATCAATGATATTAAGCTTACTTTACATACTACATTTAATATACCAAAAGGAAAAGGTAGCACTGGTATAACAGGATGCATTGTTTGCCCGAATGGGAAAATGATAATTGTGGACAATAGTTACAACGGGAGACTCGTTACACTTAATGAGGACGGAACATTCGATAAGGAAATATCCTGTTCGCATTACCCGTTTGACGTTACATGTCTAGATGATACAACTGTAGCTGTGTCAACAGCCAATGGTATAGGAATAGTGAACATCGACTCTGCAGAAACAGAAAGATTTATTAAGACTAGTAAACCATGTCGTGGAATAGCATATCACAATGGAGTATTATTATGGTGTGAATACGAGAGAGGTATACAAATGATGCAGCTATCTGATGATAAAGTTACTACTTTAGTTAAGCAACATAAATTGTACTGTTGCTATATAACAACATGTGGAGACAAGATATATCAAACAAATCGTGACACTAATACCGTGACATGCTACACGATAAAAGGGAAGAAATTGTGGAAATATAAAGACGTATCAGTGTTGAATGATCCACAGGGTGTAACAGTGGATAATAATTCAAACGTTTACGTGACGTCATGCAGCTCTCACAAAGTCGTAGTGCTAGAACCCAATGGTAGACAAGGGAGACAACTTATTAGTAGTGATGATGGATTGGCCGATCCTAATGGAATATATTTTAACAAATCTAAAAACAGTTTGTTTGTAACTACCATTGGAAAGGCTTTCCTGTATAATATGTGTTAAATATTATTATTGGGTTAGACGTGAAATACATTTTTATATACTAATTGACAGAAAATATATCAATATCTTGTAAAAATGTGATCATAGCAAACAATAATTCTTTCAATAACATATTGAAAGTAAATAAAATTAAACTGATATTAATGATAAAATATTGGAAAGTGTAAAGTCATTGACAACTTTACTTATTTATCAAAATATCAACAAATAATGATAGAACATTAAATGAAATGAAAGCAAATAGTAAAATTTTAGTAGATTGTTTTATGAAAAGAATTGATGTAGATAAACGTATAAACAGATAATTACACTGACCTTACCAATAAAATACAATTATACTTATTTTAGCATCATATCATAAACGTATATGAGAAATTATACTACGTGTAAGAGTGGACGATCACTCCATGCCACCATGGGTGTGGCCATGTGATTAATTTATGACATCACGAATGACACAAATGGATGTAATTATGACACCACTGGTGACACTAACATCTCCATTTATTGAAAACATTAGTAAGACCATGTGCATTATCAGAGACACCACGAGTGAAACCAGATGTTTCATTCTTTTCCACCATGACTAAGACCAAGTGGTGAAGATCTGACACAATAAGTGATACAAGGTGCTCAATATATTAACACTATATAAGACAAAAAAATCTTTTACCAAAGTGATGAGTGCAACTAGATATTGCATGTATGACATTTACAACACTTTGAGTGAGATCCGGCGATTAACTTATTGCACTATAAATGAGACAATATCCACAGAAATGATTACAATTATAACTTCTACTACAAGAAAAGTCTAAAGATGCCAGATTGGTAAATTAAAGAAGGACAGACAATGAAATGGGAAACGAAGAGACAAAAACATAAACCATATACAAAACACTACACGGAGAACAAAATATTGAGCATACACGAACCTCACAAAAACGGATCTGAACTCATGTGCTACTGAAGGGTAGGCAATTCTAGGAAATATACTTTGAAGTGTGATGCAAAAGTACATGTATGATTTTAAAGTTTTCACAGAAAATGTATGTGTCTCATTTCGATTAACGTTCTCTCTCATTGTCAAACAAAACATGTTCAATCAAACTGAGCACGATTGCAGCTAAACTAATAGTTTAATCACTATATAATTACGATTTCCTCATGAACACTATGTTCCGTTCTTATTTACCTCCATTTTTTTGGGTATAAGGACTCATGTCTTATTTACGTTATTTGTGTTTGCTTAAGTATATTAGTGTCCAACACATAATGTGTTGTGGTTTTGTTTTGTTTGTCTTCGTCTTGTATACCCAATGTTCCCAGTGTCTCTTCATTTTCAATTTGTATTGCCCCTTCGGTATTCACTTAAGTTTATTTACATGTTTTAAAATTGGCTATGGTTGCCTATATATGAGGGAGATTGACGTTAGTTTCAATCAATTACATAATCAAGGCATTGTACATTTCAAACATAAACATATCTAACCAACTATGTCAGTGCAGAATAAGCGGCTATTGGGTGGAAAATATCCCCCGGGATTAATATTCCACCAACATAGGTATCGACTGAGCAAGAAGAGCTTGTATATACAAAAGGGGTAATCAGAATACGTATATCGAAGAAGCACAGACAACACAATGGCCAAAAGAAAAAGCACAAAAGAACAAACAACGATCGACAAAACATGCATATAAAACTAAAGATCGAGTAACACGAACCCCAATAAAACCGGGGGTGAACTCATGTGCTGTTCGGAAAGGTAAGCGGTTCCTGCTCCTCTAAATAAAACTAAAATAAAGGTAGATATCTAATTTAATCCACACGACGTGTTTCTAGAATAACCTACATCTGGTACGATCAAGGTCAACGTCATGTTTTACCTACATGGTTCATGATAAATGTGAAAGAACTAATGCTTACCGGATGTTAACCAGCTAACCAAGGAAAACACAAGCTTCAAACGTCAACAATGGAGAACAAACCGACACATTACTGTGATATAACCTTATTTTGTGGATCCAAATTTCGTCGATTGGTCAGAAAAGACATATATGAGGACACTTTAAAATGGGTGTATTCTTAATATCCAAAGTATAATTAAAGTATTATTAAAACAATGTAAAAGCGTGTGAAGACATACATCAGTCGAACAAGGACAAACAATGGAATGCGCTAGAGAAAAAGGACAAACAATACATAGAAAACAAAAGATCGAGCAACACCGATCTCACTAAAAACCGGGGATGGACTCAGATGCTCGGGAAAGTTAAGCAATTCCTGTTCCACATGTGGCACCCGTCGTGTTACTCCTGCCACAAACCCGGTGACATGTCATGAGAAATGGCTACGATTGTGATGAAGACAAGCGGAGCATGACCTTGGTCATTTGTGACACAGATATTTCCATAAATATTAACTCAGTAATATAGGAATATATCAGAATGACTGCAGATTCCGTTCTTCATCCTTAGTTGAAATTCCAATGGAACACAATGCATACCTGCGATTCTCCAGATTTCCTTGTTCGTACATTTCGTCGCGGTGTATGCACGGTTGTTATGTGGGTTGTCCATAACTATCTCTTTTATCAAGGAAAACGATGTAGTTAGATGCGTTGTCTACAGGGACAACACCATATTTGTCATGGAGGTGAGACAGATGTTTGCAACATTTGGGTCTTTGAATATCTATCTTGCTGGAGTGCCAATTGGCTTATTTATTTGCTTAAAAACCTTCATCAGATGTGTACAAATTCAAAACAAATTGGAAGGCCAATTAAGTAAATTGTTTTTGGAATCAAGTAAACCAAAGTTCCTCAAAAGAATGGCCAGAAAAAAAAAGTATATAGGGTCTAACACCGGGAGAAGTGCAAGATAGTAATATATGTGACACCCTCGGGCACGATTATAATCTTACCCGAGGGTGTCACAGATTTTACTATCTTGTACCTTTCACGGTGTTTGACTCTTTTTCTCACCCCTTTCTACCATGTCAATGTTCGTTTACTTTTTGTGTAGTGTGGCGCATTAATTTATGAACCGTAAATGCCACGTCATCAAAGAAAACAAGATTGTCATTATATAATTTTAAAGGTGTTACAAATAATAAAGTTTACAAACTTGTGATAGATTCTACAATAAAAAAAATCTTTCACCTTTGACTCTTTTTCTCACACTTTTCTATCGTATCAATATTTGTTTACTTTGAGAAATATAGAGTGCTCTCCCTTATTAGTAACTAGCGTAAATAATGATAGTACCTCCCTTTGACCAACGTCAAATAACTTGTTTACCGGTATGTATCGCTGTTGTAGTAGCATTTATAATATATTGATACAATGTATTGTATTTGTGAAATACATTTAAAAAACTTTCAAGACACGGATGTATATCTATAAATTGACAATTTAATTCAACAATGGAAAACAATTTTGTGGGAAAAAGAGCGTGTTGCTTGTCTTACACAGGAGCCTGGGTCAGATAGAAATATATTTTTCACCTAAATTAACGGACTACTTTATCCAAGGGGTATGAGAAGTTTTTCTATGAGATAGATTAACCTGAGTTTTACAAAATTACAAAATTACTAAATATATTCAATAAACCATGTCATGTCATATAATGTCTTGTTCTGATAATGTCGTAGTATTGACATGATAATATATGCATGAGTGTTGTTAAATCAACTTCTAGGCCCAAAAACTGGACAAATACGTTGTCATAAACCACATCAAAATGTGTAATTGTATATATTTTAATTGATTCTACTCTCGAGTGTTGTTGGAGGAGGTGTTATCCTAGTTTTTGCTTTAATGTTTAATTTTACCAGTGTAAAGAGATGCTATTTTTTCATCCGTTTTTCATCCGTTTATTTTTCAAAACTCTGTTTGCTTTATGATATTAATCTTCCATTGCTTCAATTTTCTTGGAAATAATTGATATAACATGATACACAATATGAAAACAGTGCATAAAGTGATATTTTCTACTGATGTAAACACAAAAATCAGGAATTATTTTTTGTTCACTAATCACGATCTTAACACAGAGAAAAAAATAACAAAAGCTGATCGAAATCTACAAATGTAATTGTTAAAAACACCGGAATGTGATTGGGGTTAAATCTTTCGATTTTCTGGCCTAGAAAGACATTCATCCAGCAAGCAAAACTGAACGACAATATACACATAATTATTTGAGTTAAGGGGTCAATCATTTCATTTTAGAGGGGGTTTCCCTCCTCACCGAGTCAATAAATTTATTTCAAAGGGAACAAAATAAGACTTAAAAATGACAAATCAGTATCTTTTCAAACTGTGGCAAAATATTTTTTTCTAAATTGCAGAGTAAACATATTTCTATTTTTAAGATATTACTCTTCAAATTATTTTGCTATTCAGCCCCATCTCTAGCTTAATCATGCATTATGAATTGTGGGTTCGACCCACACAGAGTATTCTCGAAACAACACAATTTCCCATGGGCAGGAAGTATCAAATTGTTAACATAGAATGAATTTACTCACTGATCGTGTTATTTCAGTATGTTCCTATTCAGTGTGATATCTCCTGAGATTGAGTAAATATGTGTATCACCTTAATAATTTAGAATCTTCATAATTCGACATTTTGGACTCCATAAATTAAAGGTCATAATAGTTTTCATTCTTGAGTTCCTAAAGTATTTCAAGCCTGGATTTCTCGAAACAAACTTAAGTCAAAACTCAGACATAAGTCTGAGATTTTACTCAAATTTGAAAAATCTCAAAAAAATGCATTTCTCGAAAACAAATTAGCACAAATTTTAACTCAACTTGAGAAAAAACTTAAGTTACCTCCCCACCAAACTTAGGTCAAAGAATAAGGTCTGCATTTTATGTCATTTTTTTTTCTTACCCATACCCATCACTATATACCCCCCACTGTTTCCAATAATAATATGTGTGTTTCCTGTTACATCTAAACAAAAAATCATCGGTTTGCCGTTGCATACTCAGATATGTTTATATTGGGTAGGTGGGTAGGTAGGTAGGGAAAAGATACATTTTGTATACCTTTAGTTGGGTAAAATGTAAAATTTGCTTTTATGGTTTAGGAACGATTTACTCTCTTTCTGTTATCAAAACCTTTAATACATTTTATTATTTTATTTTGCATTACATGAAGTTCTTTGTTGACAGTTTTATTTACACTACTAAAACACACAGTCAAAATGACATTGTATGAGTGCGTATGAATGCCATGCTCAACGTTTTTCTGGCATTTTCTGACAAGCATTTAGCATTTCTGTTGGTTTTTGTGTAATACTTTTAACCATAATGTCCCAGAGAGCATAAGATATTCAGTCAAAAACAGTCTATGGATTATCCAAAAATTAATGTGCAATTTGGACGGGTGTATGTTATACCCATACATTATTTGACATATTGGAGGTCAGCTTCCCCAACAACAAACAGTGAGATTTGGATGAACACAGGAAATAAATATTTGTCAGTTCGCAAATTTCTGGGTATGTGCATAAATCATAAAAGGGGGCATCATACTAGTGGTGAGGGGAGGAGCAAAGCAAAACGAATATATATATATATCAATCATTTGTCTTCGTTACAAAGCCGCCGCAGTATTATACTCAGTATATCCGTTTTCAACCATATTGTGAGGTCCCCAAGAATAGCTTTAACAGCTGTCCTTTTAATTAGTTTTTACATGAAACCGTCTGGAATTCATAATACTGTATGTGTATTTGTGTGCGTGATTGTAAACATCCGGTACCGGCTATTTATATACATTGTACCGGGTAAATGATAACAATCTACAAGTACATTACAATATATAGTTTCCTCCGCTATCTTTGGAGAAACTTACGAACACAAGTCGTATGCGGCTGTATGTTATTCAACAAATCTTATGTGTCTGTACAAGGACGTTTATTTGGAATGGAAACATTTTGTTTATTCTCTTTTAAAGGCGTGATTTCTATACATATGTGGATGGGCAAATACAAACCTGTTTATCATGGAGGCCACCTCCTCCCAAGCGGTCTCTTTTAATTTTGTCCCCATGGCCCTAGCCCCCGCAAATTTTACAAAGAGACGACCCTCTCGGTCGTTCACCTCTGGCCATCATCAACGTTTCCTTCTCCGACCAATTCGGCTTCCTTTTTTTACAGTTTCCATGTTGAAAGCTACATAATTTAAACACAACAAATAAAAATTGACTGTATATTTCAACTAAAAATAAATCCTAAAAATTAAAAATCCTCGAAAAATAACCACTCATAATAACATAATGAGCAAATAAACAATCAAAATATAAACAATTCCGAATGTCTTGGTGTAACATTTGTTAAAATATATCCAGAAATGACTTCATAATATTTTTTTGAAAAAATATGGTTTTGGTTGATTATATAGGGATTTTTTTTACATTTTCGAATACTTTTGACAGATGATGGTATTTTTCAATCGGAACTACTCGGCCATTTTAGCTACCGTGCAAATAACCTCGTATGCATTAGGCGTATACATTGCACTACTTTTCACATGTCAGTTGCATGAAAGCTTGAAAAAGTTATATTTTAAGGAATTTCCTATATTTCAATTA
The DNA here is from genome assembly GCA_963383655.1 of Bathymodiolus septemdierum. Lineage (NCBI taxonomy): Eukaryota > Metazoa > Mollusca > Bivalvia > Mytilida > Modiolidae > Bathymodiolus > Bathymodiolus septemdierum. The sequence goes on along the minus strand of OY726527.1, from coordinate 17,284,923 downwards.
AAGTTTTAATTAGTTTTGCATGATTAGATTTTACTTAGTATGTCTTCTATATTGGATTTTTGTGGACTATATTTTTGTGCGGCTTAACTTAACTTAACTTCCGGCAAACAATTTATGAAGAATTTCTACTATGTACGTACGAGGTTATTTGCAGGGTAGAGAGAATGGCCGGGTAGTTACGATCGGGTATTTTTAGCAGACGATATTTTTGTCCCGGAAGTTAGGGGATTTCCAGGTTGGCCCCTTACCAACATAAGAAGTATTCTCAAACTCAAACTCAGTTGTGTTTTTTCTAAGTTTGTTTCGAGAAATGGAATTTTAGAAAAAATTCAGCTGAGATATTTCTTTGAATCTGAGCAAAAACTTAAATACATACTTAAGTTTTTTTTCGAGAAATGCAGGCCTGATCTTCCAAAAATTCGCTACTAGAACTATTTCCGGATGTCCTAAAATATTTAAAGATATGCTAGTCACGAAATATGGAGTTTCAAATATACATCACGGGGTTCTTACTGGATGTCCTTAAAAATGTCAGATTCTGCAATTGAATTGTGCAAGGTCCGTCAACATTTGAGGACCTCCTTACATGTAAAAACAATGTTTTACAAATTTAATAACAGTACTGGCGAATGATTTTGTAATCTCTGTGTAAATATATATTTGTAATATTTACATGTAACTTGATAACCTGATTAACGATGTACTTTACCAATTACTCTACTGTATTTATTTAGGAAATGTGTTTCTGAACAAATTTGTCAAATGTGTCGTTCTCCTCCACTGATCAAAGGACTGGGAGCTATAAGGGCCATAATCTGCCCCACATCAGATGTCGATAAAATTTTCTCCAAAATGTATTCCCAATATGAGCTTTTCAGAAAAAAAAACCAGTTAGTGAATATGTGCATACAATTCCTCACAGCTGACCGACAAAGTCAGGTAAAGGAAAGCACTGAACGTCATTTGTTTTCAGAATACAGAACGTACGTATTATTGTATTATAATGAATATCTTTAAAAAACAAGAACAAAAGAAAAACAAAGGATAATAAAACTCACTAAGCAAAGCATAAATTTGACTTAATATGCAATGTGGATTGATTTCAGGAATAAAAACATGTTCCGAAACTGTATTATGAAATTAAAGTGAGCGAATAGTAATGTCGCAACGTCACCCATTTTCCACACCAGGTCTCCTGTTTTCGACGATTTGTTTCACGTGATAAAATCTCTCATTATTTTGATCACTTCATTTGTCAGAGGTTATATTATGATGCTGAAATTGCATGAATAATCTCAAGAAACCTGATCTAAAAATGTCATCTTTAAATGTAAGAACTACGTACCACATCTATTATTTCACGTTCAAACTGTATTGTTTCGTAATTCATTTTTTCGTCACCTTAACAAAGCTTTAATCATTTAAAAAATATATCTCATGCAGACCAATTTTGGTTTCATCGTCTGCTATGACATTGATAATGTACATATTGAAGTCATATCAATTCAGAAACTTGTTAACATTGATTGTCGAAAACTGGTCGAAACGTTGGTAATAACCTTAAAGAAGTAATAGATATATGTATTTGGACAATATAACCTTGCCATATTTGAAATTATTTTAAACACTTTGTAACCGTACTTTATTCTTAACGACAACCAATGCGATGATATATTCCAGTACATTTTTACCGACCAACATCATCAATCTATAAAAAAAAACTGCCAAGGTGCGGGTTGAGAGAAGTCCAATATTTGAAGATCGCTTTCTATTATAATATGGAAATATTTTGGGAAATGGTGTGAAGCAAAATGTTTAATGTGTAACGATTTTAGCTAGGAGTAGGAACCTGTGAGAATTATTTTTGGTTTTTTGATAAACTGATAACAAGCCATGGAATCAGATATCCCATGGAAAGTGGTTGTCGATAGATAATTGTATTACAATCAAGTATTTCATATATATTTATGATGAGAACAAGCTTACAACCATATGATTAATCGTGTAGGTAAAATGTGTGTCGCTACCATGAGTCTATGTATGATTGTTTTCATAATCACTAGAAAAAGAGGAGATGGTAGATATTATTTTGCTTTGTGACAAACCAACAACAACACTCTTAATAAACTGTTGCTATCAGAATCTGCTGTAAGTTGTCTTTTACGTGTAAGGAGTGTGTCCTTTACATCCCGCGCTAAGGGATGCATTAAATTCGTTCCTCACAGCTGCATGGTGTCCCTTTCACATAAAGTCGTCGTTTTCCTAGAGGAAGCCATTTGTTATTTTATTTATGCCAAATCCGCAGTCATGTCACTTAAGGTTGTCCATCAATACGGTTGTTTCGAATCATGGCAATTCCGAGCACGTTCCGTCTTTTTCGTGTCTTGACGTCTGAAGTGCTTGGCAGACGACTTCCGGTGTTTACGCTATTACTCAATCGTAGCTACTCGGCCATCCTCGCTACCCTGCAAATAACCTCGTCTGCATTAGCCGTTTAAATCGCACTACTTTTCACATGTCAGTTACATGAAAGTTTGATAAAGTTATATTTTAAACACTTTTCTATATTATCAATTATTTTCATGGATAAAAGTTAAAGTTTTAATTAGCTTTGCACGATTAGATTTTACTAAGTATGTCTTCCATATTGGATTTTCGTGGACTATGTTTTTGTGCGGCTTAACTTCCGGCAAACAATTAAAGAAGAATGTCTACTATCTACGTACGAGGTTATGTGCAGGGTAGCGAGAATGGCTGAGAAGTTACGATTGCGCTATTACTGTGACAACGTCAGCATTTCATATTCGTAGATGCGGTAAATTATAAGTAATTGTAATATGGAGACGCCAAGGAAACGGCTGTATAAATACTGATGTTTGGTACCGCAGTATCTGTCTGATATTAGAAATATATAAAGGCAGATTGTTTTCGTTTCATAATGCTGACAACAGCAAATAAAGAAAGAAAACTAATTTAATTTTAAAGAAGTAATTGTCTCTGTATACAAGTCTTTGATACAAATAAAATAATTTAATTGATATCTGTCTTTCACAGAAAATGCTAGGATTTTTTAAAGCTGAGGATCGAACGTTAAAACGGCACATATCGATTGATGTTTTTGTTGTGCACATTGACACCAGAAGTTTATTGCTATGCATTCCCAAGTCGTAACTACTCGGCCATATAATATGCATAACCTCGTAAGTAGGTGGCGGATAAATATAACTACTTTTCACATGTCAGTTACATGAAAATTTGATAAAGTTATATTTTAAGCAATTTTCTATATTTCAATTATTTTCATGGCTAAAAGTTAAAGATTTAATTAGTTTTGCATGATGAGATTTTACTTAGTATGTCTTCCATATTGGATTGTTGTGGACTATATTTGTGTGCGCTTATCTTCCGACACACAATTTAAGAAGAATTTCTTTTATATACCTACGAGGTTATTGGAAGGGTAGCGAGAATGGCCGAGTAATTACGATTGAAGCATTCCATCAAAATCACGTGATCTGGAGGACAAAAATAAGAACATTTTAACGGAATGAAAATAATTCGAAACAACCGTATTGGAAATCCATAGAAAACAACGTGTTGTTATTTTTTGGTTCAATACACTCGAAAATGAATTAATTTTAATCATTTAAGTCATAAACCAATAACATTATGTGTGATATACTCAAATTGAAAACAAATAATATTAGGAATCAATCACAGAGGTCACGTGATCACATTAAAGAGAAAGTAGCATCGTGACCACTAAAACCGAGCAGAACAACGACATAGCGATGTTCAATACAAGTAATGAAGGAACCGGCGGATTGGGGATATCCTATTCTTGAAGTTCTATATTCGAGTTCTATGGGATTTGTCTTGCTAAGTTCAATCCCTGTATTCTTTGCCATATGAAAATATCGTATTTAATGATAAAGTCTGTTGACTGTTAAAATTTTTCCAAGATCATTTTTTTAGATTTAATAAACAAATGCTAAAAAACGATTATTTTAAAACAGTTAAAGGACGTGGGGTTTTTGTAATATCGATTGCGGACGTGTAAATATTCCGGAAAAGTTACATCACAGTAAACGTCATGTAATACACTCGTCGCTTTCATTTTCATTTAATAATCAGCTTAGTACAAATTGTCCTTAAATACATGTTTTATAGACGTGCTTCAAAAGCTTCCTGCTTCACAAATTAATGTGTATTGTTTATCTGCTGAAATATCTAAACACCAACGTTACCGTAGCATTTTACATGTGTAGGCCCTCTCTAGTGCTTCTTGGATAATAACAATAGAAGCAGGGCTGTCTTAACAGCATCACGGGTCCCGGGTAAAGCAGTGTACTGGAGCCCATACATACACAACCACTCATAGGAATACAACTGTAAATGTATATAAAATTAAACATATATATATTGCATTGGTATTTCCAACAAAATCAGTGTTTAAACCTTAGAAAAACATAGAGTACACAACATACATAGATAAACATGGGACCCCTGTGCTCGTGGGCCCCATGCAACTGCCTCGTGTGACCATGCGTTAAGACGGCACTGAATACATACCTCTCTCCATCCCTCCAATGTTAATATTAAAGATTTACAGACCACGCTGGACGCAATGTGAAGATAATACCTTAAACCCTTTGGGTCTGGTCATGGTGAGGTAAGCGTTCATGCATGTGCATTTTGTATAAACATGTACTATGTTTGCACGCGCTACAAAATATTCCCAAAACTTGATGACGTAGAATAGTTAAATCGTTTGGTTTTGCAGTTTCTAAAGAAAAGATTAAAGGAAAAGGCCAGTCAGTTGAACAATTGTTATAATTCCATACATTGTAATTTTTTATTTGTAAATAACTAATTATAAAACAAAAAAACCACCTTTATTAACATTAATATGCCCAATTAAGTATATGAATGTTTGGTATTTCCTGTTGTAGTGTAAGCGGCCATGACACCTCTTCATGTGACGTCACGAAGTCAGATCATGTTAGTTGAATAAATAAATAAATTTGAACTCTTCCCAACATCGTGTCCTTTTGGTTATGTTTAAATATCAGATCAATTGCAATACAATGTTTACAAATGTATATCGTCCTAATTGTTTTCTTAATATTCCCATCCCATGTTACATTTTCATAAAACATATAACATATGCATTTATTTGTAGTTTTTTTTGGGGGGGGGGGGGGGGGTATCTACGTATAAATTCATGTTTTACATGCATGTGCGTAGGTTAACTAAATATCAGTGTTAACTTATTTTATGCGTACAAATGCTTTCCTTTTTGTTGTCGCCAATGTTATCGTACTTTCACGTGTTTTTCGTGATCACTGGTCGAAGTGTTGACAAGGATATAGTCCTGACCGGTAATTACAAAAAACATTTTTCTAACACTCTCCCTTTTCGTTAGTGCAATAAAATGCTTGACATGAAGCCATAATGATATTGTAAATATCAAAAGATAACTATACGACGTTATTTTACGATTTAAATAATGGTTAATGATAAAATTGCACCTGATCAATGCTGATATATTATACCATACCGGTTATACGACATCACGGGCAGGATACATCCGAGAATGGATTATGCCTTTTGTCTCCTTTACATTGAAGACTTTTGAAAAAAGGCGATCCCCATTATTTGGTGCTACAGGCAACTTCAATCACCATATTCTACCTTACGGTATACTATTTTTAGCATTCATTATCACAAATGTATTTTATTTACTGTCATTTAAATTTTCACGCTAACTTGTTAAGATTATGGCCTTTTCCTTTAAATATTAATATGAAAAGTTATGGATAACAGACGACAGATTCCAAATGATAATAATTCTACGATTTCTCTATTGAATGTTGGAACTGTTCCGACAGTGTGATATATTTCTTTTTCATTTTATTATAGGTTATGAAAGAAAAACACCTGAGTTGCAATTGTAAAAAGAAATATGGTTGTGATCGTCTTCGTAATTAAAATCGTCAAAGTGAAATACAACCGAATTGATATCAAATGGTGACATAATTCAACATCATTTAAAATATACCTTGACATTCTTTCATACTTTTGCCTCACGTTCTCGATATTCTATTACAACACTATTTCGCTCTTGACAGTGTACATTTTGTTTCTGTTCTAGTTAAAGGACTTTATCAAACAGAAACATACAGTTTACATGTAATGCAGTTAATACGCATTTAAACCACAGATAAATATTTCTATTTTCCACACCTTGTGGTGTTGGGTTGCTATTGTGCATGCGAAATATTAATTGTAAAACCCACTGACTGGCTATTTGCTGCCTGTCTAGAATATTTTTTTTTTTTCTCGATCGACAGTTCAGAAGCTAGAAAACAATATGATGAATATTATCTGTCAATCATGCAGACAAAAACGTATGCACATGACAGAACGCATATACGGATTCTGATTGCCCCTTTGGTATCTTCAAACTCTTCTTAAGGATATGCTGGATTGTGCCCAAAAATATCTACTCCTTTTGGATCAAACTAATTTACTTCATGTTAGAAGTAACATTGATAGACCATTAAACCTATCTCAGTATCCCGGTCGTAAGAACTATTTCAGTATCCCGGAAGAAAATATATAATCAATAATTGAGGGCTTATGAAAAAAAAAACTATTTCGGATGAAGTGGTGTTTATTCTATTTTTATGTTATATAACTATTACGTGCCGACATACCATCGTTTATGACGGCAAAGATTGCTTTTCAAATGATGTTTTAACAGTATTTGTGCTTGATTTATTTTAATAATCTGGGAGAATATTTTCTGGTGCACGACTACTGAGGTGCTTAATTTCTTCGAAAACCGTCGAAATATCGCGGGCAAAATTCCACGAAATACAGAAAACAAATAACGCTCATGACGTCACATTGACGTCAAATACGTGTCAATTTTGTTGTAAACAAGTTTAACATCAACAGTATGATGTCGTCTAAAATAAAGCACATCAAATTGTAATCAAGTATTTTCTAAGATAATGATTCATTAAATATGGGCCCATATATGGCACTTATAGTCCCCAGGTCTTTTCATCGCATTGACGCCTGACTGCATGTGCTGGGTTTTCTCCTGGTTTCAATGTATACAAACTGTATTTAAATTAAATACAATTATTTACAGAAACAAGTTATTCACTGATAAATTTCATTACTTGAAATGAATTATGAAATGTACAGAGATTGTGTATATATACATAATGTTCTCATATATACAATCAGAAGAGTGCAAATATTGATATTAAGGGTCTGACCGAGGATATCAATTAATTAATATTTAACAACCTCCACAATCCTCCACCAGCAAAATATTTTGATACAATCATTAACCCTCTATGCTTAAAACAACTGTTCAATTTGGTACGGAAGCGTATTAGGGCCACTTTGAGACTTTTTTTTTTTTTTTTCACACTTTAATCTGTAAAATTTACACTTTAATCTGTAAATTTTACACTTTAATCAGTAAAATTTACACTTTAATCTGCAAAATTTACACTTTAATCTGTAAAATTTACACTTTAATCTGTAAAATTTACAATTTCATCTGTAAATTTTACACTTTATTCTGCAAAATTCACACTTTAATCTGTCAATTTTACACTTTAATCTGTAAAATTCACACTTTAATCTGTTAAATGCACACTTTAATCTGTAAAAGTTACACTTTAATCTGTAAAATTTACAATATAATCTGTAAAATTTATACTTTAGTGTGTCTAAATTCCGGGCGATTTCTTATTCATGTTCCAATATAAGGCAATGAACCGTGATTACTTAATTGGGGAGTATTTCAAACTGGGACTTAAATACAGTGAAATAATTAAATGTTTGGAAGAATTACACGGATATATCATAGGAATTCTCACACTCAAAAGGATTACAAAGAAATTTGGACTTTACCGCCGGAAATATCAGAGTGATATTATACAGATAGCATTATTTTTGCTAGAACAATGTGAAATGCATGGCCAAATGCACGGACACCGTTGGTTGCACTTGGGGATTAGTTGTTGACCAATAAACAGTTCGTGGATTGCTCCATATTATAGATCCGGAAGGTATTCAGTACATAAAAAAGAGAAGAATCAGAAGACGGGTATACTCTAATAAAGGTCCAAACTCAGTCTGGCATATCGACGGATATGATAAACTTTCAAGATATGGAATACAAATTCATGGCTGTATTGATGGGTTCTCACGCCAAATTATTTGGTTGAAAGCTGGTGTGTCTAAAAAAAAATCCAAATATCATTGCTCACTATTACATATAAAGTATCAGGAAATACGGAGTGTATCCAAGACGCGCAAGAACTGACATGGGAACCGAAAACGTTCACGTTGAAACAATTTAAAAGTTTCTCCGACGAAACCATGGCAACAGGTTTCCCTATGTACAGTATGGACCTTTTATTAAATCCAGAAAAAAAATTCTACAACTGCACCTTAACAGATCTAGAGATATCTTATCATTTATAACTAGTATATATTACAAGCATTCCTTAAACCTTACAATGTCCCTAGTAACCAAATATTATCCCTAGCAACCTCAGAAACTCGTCAATGCTGAGTTCAGTAAATTGCTTTTTTTAAATCTTTTTATAACCGAATGTTGATCTTTTTATTTCTTAATTCATGAGGGGAAATTATTCTCAGTAATTAGATTGTCAAAGGAACCAAGTCAACTGCATAACATGGTAAAGCAGCGCTACGGCACCTGGAGAGGATATAATCCATGTTGAATAATTAAGAAATAAATCATGGAAGCCAGAATGTGTTGGGAGTTTTAACATGGATTGGCGGATATTATACGTTATTAGTCTCGAGATGTTATATATCCCTTTAAAACGGGATATATAACATCTAGAGACTAATATCATTTTTATCTGAATGTTCCAACATTAATAAGTATGCCCTTATTATAGGAAAAACATAAATACGTGAATCTTTAGACAAAGATCACAGAGAGCGATTATTGATTTTCTGTCATCTTGTGAAATGTGTGTCGTCTGCTGTGCACAATGTAAATGGACAGCACATAGGTGAGAGCGATTATTGATTTTCTGGCACCGCACGGCTTCACTGAAGTTTTAAAAGTACCTTTTCAGCCAATCAAAATTCTACTTGCCACGAGAACATCAGAGAATAGTATTTTATCCCGAGCCAGAAGCGAGTGATACAATTTACTAATATCCGCCAATCATTGTTAAAACTCAAAGCACATTCTGGTTTCATTGATTTATTTCGATTCTGATATGTCTAAGAGTACAAATACGGTAGTATACTTTGATTGGAAGACGGTAATTTATATTTACGGTATCTTCAATTTTTGTTGTTGAGAAAAGTAAAACGTGATAGATTATATAAATAGAATGCTTGGTAATACTGTATTATCGGTCATGGCCCATTAAAGTAAAATCATACCACTAAAATTCCAAGTAATACTACACATTTAGCACTGACTCATAAACGACAGACTATATCAATGAAATTCTTAGTAAGGATAACAAAAAGACAATTATAAATAAAACACCGAATATGTAAATCAAACCTGACATCCGTGTACTATGTTAAAACATGCACGTTATATCGTTATATGTACTGTATTAGATGACTTATGAATTATCAAATATATTGTTTGTTTTTCCATACTTTATTGAAACAAGTAAGAATAAAATATTGATCTCAAGATGTTGTTATCGGCAGTCATGTGTGCTAAACCATTACGCCACAGCAACGTTAATATTAAGCTATATATAAATCAAATTTACGTTAATATAATTATTCATCTGGAATTCACTTTGCGAAAGAGCTAAATAAAATATATTTGTTAAAGGAAAAAAAAATAAGAAAAAGTAAAGGGACTACTAAAAATAGAAGTTTCCGATGTGTTTACATGTCCAATGAATTAATTTCTAAGATAATCTGACGTACTAATTTTCATGTTGGTTGTTTGTTTTGTTTTCTGTACATTTTGTGAATTGTTGGGATAATATTAAAGTATACTTTAGTATAGTAACACATGGAATTTCACTGAGGGTTAGAAAAAAAGCACGTCGGACTCAATGCACAATCAGGTCGGCAGTAAATCATCTCCAAAATGTATTTAACGTCAAAACTGTTTCATTAAAATTGTTCAAGTTTTACTCCCGTAGCAAAACAACTACGATAGCCAACTTTATTTTGGATGGGATTAAAAGGTCGATTTCCATTTCTGTCTATTACGGATGAAAACGGTCAATAAAAATGACCGCTGACGAGAAATCGACCTTAAAATTATTCTTTAATTGCATATTTCATACTCTCCACACTCGGGTACCAACACAAAAATTTAATGAGATATGTGTTTATGTATATTAAACATCATACTATAATATTCCTTTAGTACTTGCTTGTGGTTATACTGAAAATTGACATTAAATACACATTTCATGTTAGATTTCATATATTTTCACGAAACGATAGACTTTTCATTGAATAGTGTGTCGTCATCGTACGTGCAAATATGGAAAATTGCTACCAAAATAGTAGTTGGGGTAAAGGTCTTATAAAATCAAGAAACAACGAAAGCTATACGTTTCATTTATGATTTGTCTATTTTTTAGGCCAATTTCTGACCTTATCATACCTACTCCTTTGTAAATTTTTCTCAGAAAGGATATCAGAAGCAATTTATGACTACAATTATTATGCTGAGCTTGTAAAATAGTGCATGTAGATATGATAAATAAACTTTGATTTCTCTGTTGTAGCATGGATACTTCCGGAAATTTGTGGTATATTGGATACAGCTGTGGATGATGATTTGAAGCATACAGCAAGACACGGTTATAAAATAAAAAAATTCCGAAATTCGAAATTACCGGAAATTTAGTTCTGCATATGGCCATTTCGACAATGTATATCTCATCAGTGCAGATAAAGCCAAAAACCGAAAGTTTTTGAAGGTCAAATACAGAACAAATAACCAAAAGGGCCTGACAAGTAAGGCCAAATTGAACTAAAGACAGAGCTTTGCACGAGGGAGATAACTCCTTAGTTTTATAAATTTCCAAATTTAAGATATTGTTCATTTTCAAAATAATATTGGTAATTCGTGCCAGCACCGAAGTACTGACTACTGAGCTGGAGAATACCCTCAGGCACTAACAGTCCACCAGGTAGAGGCATCGACCCAGTGGTAATAAAATAGCAAATACCGAAATTACTTGAAATTTTGCTTCTGCATTTGGCCATTTCGACAATTTATGTCTCATCAGTGCAGATAAAATCGAAACTTTGGAAGACCAAAAACCGAAAGTATTTGAGCTAAGGACAGAGCGAACACGCCTATTAAGATTTCACGCTTATTGCGAAATGTAATGTATTCCCCAAAGAGAGGGAAATAACGAAAAGTTGATTGATTAGAACGAATTTTGTTGATAACGAAGAGACTTTTTTATCTGGCCTTAGGTGTTCCTTATAACCGAGTTGTACTGTAATTAAATTGAATGGGCAGAAATAGAAATGTTGGGTACCGTTTTGATAAATATTGGTAAAAAGCAGAACAAGATATATAAAAAAATAATTCAATTAATATGTCATTGATAATGTCTTTTATCATCGTTCCAACAGTTTAAATCTTAGCTTAACAACTAATTGGAAGAATAATATTACTTATCATAATTCAGATATATGCAGTGAAATGTATGGATCGCCAAATTAATATAAAACTGTTGTCGTATGTAGGTTGCATAGTCTATTGGTATCAAAGCATTTTTCATATATCACGCATGAGGTAGCTGGATGCATTCTTGTTTGTTTGCTTTTTTGTTCCCAGACATTTACAAAGATTTTCCAAAATGTTGAATATGGAATGGGTCATTATTATAGTAAAGGTTTCATGCAATGCATTGCAAGCACATATTGCAGACTATATGCTTACCTTTCGCTTCCCATGACATGACCTTTAAAAGTCATCATTTCAGGACTTTGAATAAGCATATGACCATTCAATCACCTTGATAATACTCTTGATGTAGTCATTTATTAGCTTACCTGGACCAAAGGGCCATGTGAGCTTATGCTATCACTTGGCGTCCGTCGTTGATTGAACAAGATGGCCACCAGAGTCAATCTTAGCTTCTGATTGGCCAATTTTCAAAATGTAACTTATCTGAAACTAGGCTCCAATGCTTTGAAACTTTATAGGATTGTTAACAACAATGGCTTCTCTAAGCTGTCAACTCTTAGAGCTGCTCAGAAGGCTCATGTTGCAGCTGTGGTCATTCAAAGTTGTCATTGAAACCATGTTGGAAAACTCTTATTTCATAAAATCTCTACAATGTTGTGTGTTGCTGTTCTACTAATATTCATATACATCCAGGTTAGCGATTCAGGCTCCCATGATCCTCTTGTTAACATCTCAGTTAGTATGACTTACAACCTTGAGCCAGTCATCCTTTTCTGTATCATATGCATAACACCATGATATGACCTTTCAGTTACAATGCTACGTACGGAAGCCTGCTAGTACCATAGGTAGTTTTATTTTTAACTTGTAATAGCAACTTAACTAACTTGTTTTAACAACTTAATTAACTTCATTTTATAAGGTCTTGAATTCTAACAAGAGTCTCATATGAGCCGGAATCGCTCACCTGGCTTGATATTGAAAATAGCCATGTCTGCCATGATGACAAGAATATTATATAAGCAGTGAAAGAACATTAGTGAACACGCTCACATACCACACGCACCCACATATTGGATACTCAAAAGGGACAACAGTTCAATGGAGCATAACTCCTGGAAAATCAAGATATCAGAATTTCCAGTCAATATGCATATCTACATATTATGTCCTTACTAGCTACCAAGTTTCATAAAATTATGCTGTGTAGTTTCAGAGAAGTAGCATTCACCAACTGTTTCGGTAGTTTATATTGCGAAATTTATAAGTTCGAAGGGGCATAATCCAGAAAAAATGATGAGATCGGAATTTCTTGTCGAAAGCACATTTACATATTATGTCCATAATAACTACCAAGTTTCATGAAATTCTGGTCAGTAGTTTCAGAAGTAGTGTTCACAAACTAAGTAGTAAATATTGTGAATTTTCTAGGTTGAAAGGGATATAGCTCATAGGAAGATAATCGGATCAGAATTTCCTATCGCTATGTACATCTACATATTATTTCCATAATAACTACCAAGTTTCAAGAAATTCCGTTCAGTAGTTTCAGAGAAGAAGCGATCACAAACTGTTGCAGTAGTACATATTTCGAATGTTCTAAGTTCAAAAGGGCATAACTCATAGAACAATAATCGGATCAAAATTTCCTTTCGACACGCACATCTTCATGTCATATCCTTAACAACTACCATGTTTCAAGAAATTCCGTTCAATAGTTTTAGAGGAGAATCGCTCACAAAAACATTACCGACGGACTCTCGGACTGGTCAAAAACTTCGTTGCGTTGAGTATATGAATTTCAACATACGAGCAATCTGACAAATTTGACATTGGTGACTCTTTTTAGCTCACCAGGGTAGCCAGGTTGAGCTTTTGCCATCACTTTGCGTCCATCGCCCTTCCGTCCGTCCGTCCGTCGTAATCTTTTCCTTCAAAGATCTTCTCCTCTGAAACTACTGGGCCAATTAAAACCAATATTGGTCACAATGATCCTTGGGTGGTCCCCTTTCAAAATTGTGTCCGGTAGATCCTATACCTATCCAAGATGGCCGTCAGCGGGAAATATAATTTAACATGGGACGTATGGGAAAACACATTAAAATATGTTCTCCTCTGAAACCACTTGGCCAAATGGAAAACAACTTGGTCACAGAAGTCCTTGGATGCTCTTCTTTTAACAATGTCTCTGACAGGTCCAGGTTGGATCAAAGATGGCCATCAGCAGGGGTCTATGGGACAGTCAAATACTCATCATCCAGGTGAGCGATACAGGCTCTTGCTAAGGATTGTGATACACTGGACAATGCAATAATTTATTAAGCTTATGCTCTAACTCTTACGGTTTTCAATATAATAAAGCAAAAATATGATGCGAAATCAGGAAATTTCTGTATTTAAAGAGAATTAACTCTTACATAAAAACGAGCAATCTGAGTATATAGCTATCAAAGCTGTAGCCATGATTATTGTGAATTTCATTTTGCTGTACACGTGTTTCAAGGAGTAACCTCTAATCAGCAGCATTAGAACCGAAACAATTGGAAGGCAGAGATCCAAAAGTATTGTGAAAGAAGCATTCATAACCAAACATTTCAAAAGAGGAAGCCAAGTCTGACAACTAGGCTGGTGATTACCCTCGGGGACCTCTGGTCCACCAGCAGTCGCATCGCCCAGTGGTTTCAAAGTATAAGGCTATCAAAGCTGTATCCATGATAACTGACAAATTCGACCTTGATGACTTTTTTGTAGATCTTGATGAGCCTAACAATTTTGCAATTTAAAGTTGGGCTCGAGCTGTTATAGTTTTCAAGATATAAGCACAATTTAGGCAAACATATGTGAAAATAAAAAAATGTTGGTATTTAAAGAGAGATACATGTAACAAATCTGACCCTGATAACTTTTTGTAGATCTCGATGAGCTTAACACTTTTGCAATAAACTAAAGTACACCTTTATCTCTTAATGCTTTTGAGATATAAGGCAACAAATTTGAATTTTTTGCAAATTTTATGAAAAAAAAGGCAACAACTCCAACACGGGTATTCAGAATTACTTCAAAATGTCTGGGCAGGTAGATTTAGTCATGCTAATCATGCTAACCCCCTGTCAGATTTTTTTATATCTGTAACGGTTTTTGAGTTATTTGGCAAACTCTACAATTTTACTCCTATGTTCTATCATAGTAACAGTGGCCATGTTTTTCATTCAACCGGAACAAAGAGAAAATAGTTTGTAGAGGATATGCCAAAGACCATTCATTCCTGCCAAGTTTCAAAAGGATTTGATTCAGTTGTTTACGGACTGACGACGGACGCCAAGTGATGAAAATAGATGTAGCTCAACTTGCCTTTTGACAGCTGAGCTAAGTTGTTATAACAAGATAGATAACTTGCTATTGCAAGTTATTAAGTTGTTATAGCAAGATATTAAGTTGCTATAACAAGTTAGCCAAGTTGTTATAACAAGTTAGCTAAGTTGTTATAGCAAGTTGTTATATCAAGATATTAAGTTGTTATAGCAATTTAGTTAAGTTGCTATAACAAGTTCAAAATAAAAGTACCTATGGTACTAACGGACTTCCGTATAATACATGTATATTATCATGTCAAAAGTAAAACAAAAATCATATCGTTACACAAATGTTAATCATACAGCAAGTAATGCCAATATTTCTTGAATAACAATAAACTGAAAAGCCCATATGTCTAGTAGACCTAACATTGTATGAATAAAATAAAAAAAGGAATCAAATGATAAGTAAACGTGAATAAACAAAGAAAACGTAAAATCCATAGATTTACAACAAACTCAAAGGGCACTCTTTGAATATAATACAATGTATTTATGTTTCCCTCAAGCAATGCTTGAACACAAGATTGATCTGTATTACTTTAACTGCAATAAATAATTGCAAATGCAATATCTATTCAAAAGTATGATGTTGAAATAACGTAAAATCCATAGATTTACAACTAAAAGGGTTGATTTTCTATATTATAAAAATCATAAAATCTCCAAAGCAAAAACTTGTTTTGTATGTAGACAAAAAAATAAAATTACGGCTAATCTTCAATTAAATTTTTTGGTTGGAATTGTGTAATTCATATTTAGGCGAAATCCATGACCCAGATATTGGAATTCAGCACAGCATTCATTTCGCTCTTGAAAATTTGGTAACTGTCGTACATCCTAGGCAGGTCAAGAACTCTTCCACAAGGGTGCGCTACCGGTCTCCTTGCAATGCCTTCTAGGTCAACTATTTTGACTTGAATTTTGAAAACGTTTCTCTCGGAATTATACAACATGAGATCACTAGCTGTTAAAAATCGAAGCAAGGTGCGCATCATTTTAGTATCCATGTCAATCTCGCGGATATATCGTTTTAGATTCTTGAAGGAATCGGATTCTGATTCGTCGCATTCGAGAGATGAAATTAATTTCTTCGACGTTGGTGTTATCTTCTGGAACTCATTTCCAGCATTAATAACCAGTTCGTAAGATATTAACACCTCAAAAAGGCATTCCCTGATGAAAGCTGGTTCTTGAATCATTTCCATATGTGCGATTTGATCAATAACGGCACCAATATTATCTTTCCTAACTTTAACTTTGCATTCATCTGTTGATAGGATCTCGAGAAGTTCGTCCATTTCAGTGTTTTTGCATGTTTTCAAGAGCATTTGAAATAATCTTGCTTCCACTCTGGGGAATAAACTGAAGAAATTATTCCCTAATACTGTCATTAGCCATTCCATACAAGGAGGAATTTACAAAATTGGGGGCAAGTCGAATGGGTAGTATCTTTTGTATAATCCATCCTAAGGCTATGATCCTTCCTACAGCTTTCCAATCTGCCGCCTCCATATCATGGCGTAGACATGGAACTTTCAAAATCGTGCCAGTGGTGCATTGTTCATAAAAATCATCCCATAATTCAGTTAGCATATCCCTCATGACACCCCCACTGTCGTAGGCTTGTTCTCTTTCTCCATTTGGAAGAATTATGGTGGCAGTTAGTATGTCTCTTCCAAAGTCAACGTCTGGGTTTTCTTTGAATATTTTGATTAGCTCTCGCAGAACTGTGGACTACCATTCCGAATTATTTAGGCTCGCGAACAGTTTTTAATATTGGCTCAGTTTGCGTGAATGCCACTTCCTCTAAACTGTCTTCCCAAACTGGAAAGAAAAGATGGCCCGGTAGCGATGAGCTGTCATCTGCTGAATCAGGAATTGAAGGATGTTCGTTTGAACCTTGTTTCATCAGGACATCATCTTTGGCACCTTCAGTGATCTTCACTGGTTTGTCAATCGATTCAGTAGACTGTTTGCTAACTTTACATGAAATTGCGGATGGCTACTAATACTTGAATCTGAGTCGTGTTCATCCTCTTCGGCACATTCAGTTATCATCCCTGGTTTGACATTCGATTCTGTAGCCCGTTCGTTAACTTTACAAGAAATTGCCGATGTTCTACTAATACTTTATTTTTGGTCGTGTTCTTCCTCTTTTTACCTAACATCATCATCATCTGAAATTTGCGTTTCGAGTCTTGTGCGTAAGTAAAAGTAAATATATTGTAGCTTAACCTTGCCTATTACATCACCCAATGTTGTTTCCTCGTCCTCTAGAGGTTTCAGCTGGAAATCTGTTAACTCAACATCCATATCCTTCAGTTCTCCATGCTGACTTTTGCCGTTTGGGAAGAAAAGATCCAGGCATTCTTGAATAATGGAGTGTTTGTTCATGTTTTTGTTTAACAACAATGTTGTTTTACCTCCTCCTGTCTGTGCTTTTACATGCAGATAAATCTTCTTCTTTTCTTCGAAGTGGTACCACCCAAGGTGAACTTTATGCACTTGTCTCTTTGCACTTAACCTTGGAATTTTCTTTACGGTAGAATCTGGTTCATCAGTACATGTATCTGTAGAGCTAACCCTGTTACTTTTTAAGTCTGTCTCTTAATCGATCCATTAGGCTCGTTTTCTTGATATGGGTTTCACGAGTACTTCGGTAATAAAGTCTTTTAAGACAAAACTATCTCCTTTCTTCGGGAGGTATTCTGACAAATCTGAATCTGACATACCTCTGACAGCATCTTCGTCTATCTGCAAATAATGATAATATTATAAGTGTGAGTAATTTTCTCATCAGACATCAATGATAATGAAAACAAAAAGGTATCGATGGCGTGTCGTATATCTTATGTAAGACGCTGAATTAGATTAACAATATGTTTCTACATCAACGGTTATATAAACAATATGATGCAGCATCACAACATTTTATAATTTACCTTTGAATATAGTACTTCATATCTCATTAGAGTATACAGTACATGTATTATGGTACTTGAATTTAACTCAAGAATGCAGTAACAGAGATTCAAAATTTCTTGATGGTGCCTTCAATTACACGGATTTCTCTTACGAAATCGTAAGGTATTCGCATGCATTCGTCAAATACTCGTAGCTGGACGTTAATTGCTCATAATATGTCGTAACAATCCGTAAAGCCATCGTAGCACGACCTGAATGAAATCGTAAACAACACCTACATGTAAGCACTCGTAACAATCCGTAAGCAAATCGTAAACTAACCGTTACATAGTGTTTACGAGTTAATTATGGATTCTTGAGAACAGTTTACGAAGGGTTGCGTGCTGTTGCGACCAGTTTACGATACTTACGGATTGCTGCAAGTTATTTACGAGTTATTTATGAAAAAATCATTCCGTGGACAATCATACAACAATTTATGACATGTCCAAAAATGACCTCCCCTCTCACGGATCAATACGGGTTTCTGCAAGTTATGACGAGTTATTTACGGATACCAGCGAGTTATATACGGATGCTTGCGATTGACTACGATTTGGCAATTCGTATGACTCGTAAGAAAAATCAGTGTATGTTAAGTAGGTATAAGGGTTAAGTACGTTTTGTCGCATACAATCTATTTATGTTGAATAAAAATCACAATTACACAATCCGGTACAAGTGAATATGAATTACGATATTCTGTATTGACCATGGCTACATGCTACAATTATCCATGCTTTTTTGGCTGATTTGTACGATTAAATATTACAAGGATGACATGTTCATTGATATTGAATATTGACTTGCTAAGTACATGTATACTTGCAATCTAATTAAAATAAGATGTTATGATGAGCTACGCTTCCCTACTCTCTCTAACATCTGAACCAACTCCATTAGGGGTCATTTCCAAGTGGATTTTGAATTCAGCCAATCAAATCACAGCTGGTAAAATCATGACAGGAAAAAATTGTTTTGATTGGTAGAAAAGGACAAGACCCTAATTTAAATATTTGAATATTAATGTTTACTTGGACCTGACCCCTGATAGACTTGCTTCAGATGCTATAGAGCGTAGGGAAGTGTAGCTCATTATAACACGAGATTTTAATTAAATTGTGCATACTTGCTTTGCCACTTCAAAATTGATTAAAGATTCAGCTTCCTAAGTAAAAACACAGTGAAAAGCCCGGTAAATTAAAATCGTTGCAAAGTCCCGGAAATCTCGTAATAACAAAACAGTCAACAAAAACTTGATCTATAAAGACTCACTACATACCAAATTGCATTGTTCTTGATCATCATAGCACATAAAAAAATGAAAAAAAGTTGCGACAGAAGGACAGGCGAATGGACAGACAGACAGACAGACAGAGGAGCCTGTAATCAACTTCGTAAAAGCCGGTGTAGAACTAATCAATAAATTCTGACAAAATGTCATGTAAACCCAAACTGTTGCTAACTTATGTCTTACAATACATGTATATTTAACATTTTATATGAAATACATTTTATTTCATTAGACACTAGGATGGTTTTTATGTAACTTATTACTCTAGCTAATATTCGAATAAATTTTACTAGCATAATAATACATGTAAATCTCTTTACATGAATGACACTAAATGCTTCCAAAATGCACAATTTGAGGTTACTTTTAATAAATGTTGAGGGACACAGGAGACTTAGGGGATGCCTCAGTGAAGCCTGGTGTCCGAGGGCAACACCCCCCCCCCCCCCCCCCACACCCTCCGACTGTTAATCCTGGATCCGCTTTAACACATATACAAGTTATTGTAACATCTACTTACAACTTCTTTTTTTTAATTCACTTTCATTTCAATTAAGTTACATGTATATTTCAGCATGTTGTTATCAACAAGGTCAAATATAATACCTTCTGATCTCAGAACTTTTAAGGTGTCTTCGTGAACGCCTCTTTTCCGTAGGAATGGCTCCATGCTTCTGCAAGTTGTCAAATAAAGAATACATTTTACAGATTAAAGTGTAAATTTTACATATTAAAGCGTAAATTTTACAGATTAAAGTGTGAATTTTACAGATTAAAGTGTAAATTGTACAGATTAAAGAGTAAATGTTACAGATTAAAGTGTGAATTTTACAGATAAAAGTGTGAAAAATAAAAAATAAAAAGGTATCAAAGTGGCCCTAATACGCTTCCGTAATTTGGTGTAGGTGGAAGACTGTGAGGGTATATAAAATATCTAAAATGTACATTATTTTTTTTATTTATATGTCGTTTACAGTCCATTTTTAGCATTATCCCTCTAAGTATGATGTCATTATGACGTCATAGCGCCCCCAATCTCACGGAAAGATATATTTTTAGAAAATTTGTTTATATAACTATTAAATTAGTAAATTGTTTTTATTCTATGTCAAGCATTACTTTTTAATACAATGTGGGGCCAATTTTGTACCTACAGCCTGTCCCTCTTTGTCAAGTGTGTCGTTCTCCTCCACCCCAATAAACAACACTTCCTTATATACACTGGATCTAGACCAAGATATTGTTCTTTTCTCTTTAAAATCGAAATTTTGACATTGTACTATATACAATCTCCCTCCTTTTTATAATGTTTGTCAAATAGCTATTCCTCTGTCAGTTATTTATTTTGTTGTTATAATCTATATTCAGTTTCTCTCTACAATATTTTCATCATCATAAGCGAATTAATGCTTTATATAAATATCGTTAATGATCAAAATAATAATAATAATAATAATAATAATAATAATTGTTCTGAATATATCACGATAATTCAACTAGAACGGGGGGTGTGTACTATATAATAGTATATTGATCGCTTACTTGTAGGCTAGTATGACTCACCAATGGAACTTTATGATAATGTCTGTGGACACTGCAAGTAGAACACCTAGTCTAGCATACGACCACATTTCGGGTCATACTCTTCGCAGAAAATTACGTGAATCGGGACCTCGAGCAAGGCACCAGGTGGTAGGACCAATATTTAAGCAACGCCATAGGACCGCGAGAATAGCCTGGGCTCATGCACACCGTCGTTGGAGGGCTTCACACCTGGCAACACATCCTTTTTAGTGATGAATCCCGATTTTCACTTCCTTCGTTTAAGCAGTGGACGTTATCGTGTGCACTGCAGGCATGGATAACGTTTTTGCAGACCAGTGTGTGTACGAGTCCGACCATGTTGGAGCCAGAAGTGCTATGGTCTGGGCTGTGCTGGAATTTGTCAAGATGGTCGCACTCAGCTCAAAATTGATCAACGGCCATTGAGTGCCGTAAGATACCAACACGACATTCTTGATCCTATCGTTCTGCCCTTTCTTCAACAGCGAAACTGTGATCACGTCTTTCAACATGACAATGCAAGGTGTCACGTGGTCCGTGTTTGTCAAGACTGTCTGAACCAGAATCACATCCGTGTTCGTCCTTGCTAGGGTTATCTACCTTCCATTGTGAATATTTGCAATGGACGTTAGCATAGCACTATAAAGGAAACACCATTTAACAATGGATGGTATATTAAATTGACACAGACGCCTTTTTATGTCCATGATAGAGTGTAGACAGGAATGTGTTAAGCAATAAATATTTGATGATTCAACTTTGTGTATTGTCATAGTAGATTATGGCATGAGAAATGAAAAATCGAAATATAAAACTGTGTGTCAAAAACTTCCTTCCATACATCTCTAGATGTCATTGTAATTATTATTGAAGCTAATGTACAGCACCCTCAGACATAGGCAGCCATATCAATAAACCTTAGAGAAGAGATATTTAAAAACAAGGGAAACTGACAACATATGGTACACAAGACCAAGAAAACAAAAACACAACACAATATGCGTTGGACATCACTAAGTGGACACCAACGCAAGTAACGTACAAAGACGTGCGGCCTTCTACAAACAACCGGAGGTAAATACGAACCGAACATAGTTTTGTATGGAACAATCGTAACGCAAATCACAACATGGAACTCAAAGCGTAAAATCACAAAAATAGGATAACACACAAAACTAAATTGGTGACCAACACCAAATTATTCGGGTTTTCAATTTTGTGAATTTGAGCGAACCTTATAATGCGTTTTTCCCGAGTTACGTTGTGAGCACTAAATCAGCTATCTACGTTTGCCTTGCATAACACAATATATATATGTTATAATGAAGAAATGTTGTAAAGAACTAAACCCCAAAGCAGTAATACATATGACTGAAAGAATATGATATATAATATGTACATAGCTCATAGTTTCACTATTAGTGTAAATAGTCCACAATACATAAAGCGTTATCATTCATAAAAACTTAATTTTATACTTCCCCTTACAAAAATCCAACCAACAAACAAACAAGCAAACAAAAACAAAACAGAAACCAAAACAATACGATGCAAAACAAACCAAAACAAAACAAAGCAAAACAAATCAAAACAAAGCAAAGCAAACCAATGCAATACAAAACAAAACAAACAAAACAAACCAACAATAAAAATAATACCGCTCTATTCGCAAAGCAAAGAGGGGCCTTGGTGGTCATGATCGTATGGTAGTAGGATTTAAAACTACCTGTGCAATCAGTGCCTATCACCACCAAAGTTGGGAAATACCGAAGGGTCAATCAAAAATGGACAGTCCAGAGAAACTGGCAGCATGGGGTATACAGGACGAAGAAAAACAAAACAAAAGCACACCAAAATAAATGTACCACTGTACGAAAACAAACACGAATCACGTAAATAGAACAGTTGTAATATGAACGATGATCAATACACGTGTTACAACAGGGTTACATTATCATGTACAGTAGTCTAGACAGAGTTAAGCATGCTCGAACCGTTCTGATTATGCTTTATCAATAAAATCACATTCAAGCTAAATGCATCAATGATTCGATTTTTGTATATATTGTTTTCCAGTTTCTCTGCATTATCCAATTTTGATTGTCATTTCGGTATTCTCTAATGTTCATTAACTATATATGTTTGCGTAGATATATAATTCAGTGCGCCTGACGTGTTTCTAGAATATCAATCATCAGGTAAACTAAAGGTTGAAAGATTGGGAAAAATAAACTTTAAAAGTCTTTGGTAGCAGGAAAAATAAAGGACATAGTCGCTAAACAGTATAGCCAATGGGTCACCTATGCCACTCGTCGTAAACACTTCCCGATCCTGTCCTCATTCATGAATTATTACAGGGTTTGTATCTAGATTAACACGATGAGTGTCACTAGTGGAGCAGGAACTGCTTACCTTTCCGGAGCACCTGAGTTCACCGTCGGTTTTAAGTGATGTTCGCGTTACTCGATCTTTAGTTTTATGTGTATGTTTTGTAGATCGTTGTTTGTCCTGTTGCATTTTTCGCTGGTCATTGTATTGTCTGTCCTTCGATTTACGAATTCTGACTACCCCGATGGTATCTTCAAACTCGTCTTGCAACTATCGCCCCGATCACTCATCACTCAATATTTACTCAAACTGTTGGCAGTTCATGTTACCTCTTTAGTATCTTCTAACTTTTCTAACAGACTTCACATTCTTTTAGCTTTCTTCACTTGTGTTGTTTTGTATTTACGAATTGTTATTTGTTGTGTTCCCTCTTGCTAGTTGGATGTTTGTGTTTCACTGGGTTTATTTTGTTTACTTGTATCTGGCCTCTTATTTTCTGTCTAGATGCACTGTCTCTTCCTCAGTTTTCTCAATATAATGTTGAATAAATAAACGTTAGAGAAAACCAAAGAGGCAATCAAGAATGGACAATCTAGAGAAACTGACAATATTTGGTACACATGGCACAGGACGAAGACAAAAAAAAATATTACACATAAACCTTAAAAGATGAGATACAGACTGACCCCCAACAACAACCGGACGTGAACCAAGGTGCCTTGGGAGAGAATGAGTGAGTGATTGCTGCTTAATGCCAACTCAGCAATTTGTCAGCTCTATTATGATAAGAACAAGTTATTTCCAATGTAGTGATGAGGAAGTCCGCTTTGTCTTACACCTACACACTGACTTGGATCTTTATAGAGATAGCTCACTGGAACAACTGTCCACAGATAGACATGTCGCTCCCTCTGACACATTATCCTGATTCCGAGCCAACCAGTCTTTGCTCTTTCTCTTTAAAGCTGGGCGCTTAGCGCAGAAGCAACAAATACCAATTTCATAGTTTTTGGTTTGCTCGGACCGGGGCTAAATTCCATACTACCACACTCGTGGAAAGCACACTAACCATTACCCCATCGATGCGAGTTACCGATTGGTGCGGATTGAATAAAAGAATGATCCGCATGCATTCACTAAAACAATCGGAAACGATAACAAGCAAAATTATAACAGTTTGCATCCCATTATGAATGAAGAAGCGAACCTCAGTCAACAACGACTGTAGTACAAACATGAAGCAAAACAACAAAACACAAACTCAAATACTAAAAGCTCTAACGATGAAGAAGAAGTGAGACCAGGTTCTCTCCCCCCATTAATGATAATATGTTATAAAATTATAATTCTCAAAACAAACTAGGGAAGCATAGCTCAACAAGGGTCTATTGAAGTTTTATCTGCAGCCATTAAGTAGAACTGTATTACAAGTACTTATTATTAATCCCATTGAATAATTGCACACAAAAATTGAAATAAATTAAAATGTACATTCTGCAGAAAGGGAAGCAACTCGCATTCAATTCTGAATATGTCTGCTAGGGTTATCTACCTTCCATTGTGAATATTTACAATGGACGTTAGCATAGAACTATAAAGGTAACACCATTTAACAATGGATGATATATTGAATTGACACAGACACCTGTTCATGTCCATGATATAGCGTAGATAGGAATATGTTAAGCAATAAATAGTTTTTGATTGAACATTGAACTTTGTGTATTGTCATAGTAGATTATGGTATGGGGAATGCAAAATCGATATATGAAACTGTGTGTCAAAAACTTGCTTGCATACATCTCTAGATGTGATTGTAATTATTAATGAAGCTAATGTACAGCACCCTCAGGTATAGGCAGCCGTACCTGAGTTTGACCATTGTGTTGAGGTTGTTTGGATTGTTTGTTTCACAATCCTTTTCAATAAACCTTTGTGAAGAGATACTTAAAAACAAGGGGACAATCATGAGAAACTGACAACATATGGCACACCAGACTAAGAATGCAAAAACACCACACAATATGCGTTGAACATCACTAAGTGAAAACAAACACACATAACGTAAAGAAGACGTGCGTCCTGCTACAAACAACTGGAGGTAAATACGAACCGAACATAGCTTTGTATGCAGAAATCATAACGCAAATAACAACATGGAACTCAAAACGTAACGATGCATATCAATAAACTCCGGAAAAAATGCGCTTAATCCTTATAATTCTGTTACTAAGTTTTTTTTTCATTTGTTTTGAAAATGTACCTTTGGGGATCCCCAGTTTGCACACATACATTCCATTGATGTGCGTCGGCCATGAAAAACAAAATGAACTAACCTTGTTTTCCTACATTGATAACTAGACAGTGATGTAGTTAAGTTACTGATATTTTCCAATTTGATGGCATTATGCATTTAGCTACTCAAACAAGTAAAATGCCCACAAAATCGTAAAATAAATCAGTAACCAGCTTGTGTCAATCAGCGTCCCTTGTCACATGATGACGATATATTACAAAAATCAAAGTCGATAGATGGTTGTCTTAAGGTTTTTTTTCGGAATTGTTTTTATTGTCAACAATACAAGCTCTTTTTTTCATTGGCATTTATTTTTTTATTTCATATATAACAATGATTGTCGATTATTAACAATAAACATTGTTTCTTTTATCTTTTTTTATTATCTGGAATCCAGGCCGCCATTTTGCTTACATTACGAAAAAAGTAGTGCGTTGAACATCGTCTATCGAAAAATAAACTAATAAAACCCCGCTTCCATAAGCGCCTATAGCCAATCAGAAAATAGAATTTCTGATTATGCAAATCATATAAGAATTATAATAGGATAACACAAAAAAAAACTAAAATGATGAGCAGCACCAAATTATTCGGGTTTCCAATTTTGTGAATTTGAGCGAACCTGATAATGCGTTTTTCCCGAGTTACCGTTGAATAACACAATACGTATGTTATAATGAAGAAATGTTGTAAAGGAGGAATGTTACTTTTAGCTAGTCCCGTTTTTTTGTCTAAATTGTTAATGTATGTACCGTTTCTTCGTCAGTTTACAAAGTATATTTTTTTAAATAAATAACGGATAAAGAAAACCGACGTAACAATCCAAAATTGACACTCCAGAGAAACTGGGAAAATGTTATACATAAGACAACAAAACATAACACAGAAACCTAAAAAGATAAGGAAAACAAACATCGGATGCTAAACACTACACCACTGATGCTCGGTAAATGTAAAGCATGAACCAGTAAGGATGACTGGACTGTCAAGAAGACCACAATGAAAACAAATTAAACTCTTTAAATGGACAACGAAAACTGAATTTGAATCAAACCGATTCACGGGCAATGTCCTCATTGCGATTCACTGTAAATAATAAACGACACGAACGAATCACATCTGCTAAGTTTTTTTATGTTTCAAAATACTTTCATGCGAAATGTTACCATTAATATTTATGACAATAGTGTGCTGAACATTGATTTATATTATAATATAGTGCATAATAGCATAGTGAATATTTCCTATAAATGTCACATGTTTTAACACACATTCAGTACAGGTTCCAGTTTTTCTTCTGTATATCTCTGGGTTTGTCCAATTCATACAGTTGGATTTGTCAGCTTGTATCCGTACTGATGTTTGCTTACATTATCAACAAACAACAAAACAACTTTATGTTACCATGTGTCAACTCACTGTAATACGACGATTGAACAAATATGATCGTATTCGAGCTATTTTGGGTGGTACATGCTGGTCCCGCCGAAAACATTGTTGCTAGAGGTTTGGTGTACTCCCACATACTATATGATTCCATCGGAGACGCTTTCAATTGGCTGGTAACACTTGGGATTATCATGGCCCCAGATGATCACGCGTAACATCACCTCCCCAAGACCCTCATTTTAGGTTGTTGCACATCATAGATCGTCTCCATAATTTTGTTCAAGCATTTTATTTGCCAACATTTTATTGTGATGTATAGCTTGCTTTAAGCATACTCTGTGTATCATATCTTATATAGAATATCAACAAACATATATTACGAAGGTACTTAAATCCTGACCTACACGTATTATTGTTTAGATACCTCCAATTTGTTCTTTAATCTATTCTTTATCATATTCCCCTAGATATACCCTGAAGTGTTTTCAATATATATCTTACACAAAGTCCCGGATTATTACCTGTGATGGACTTTGATCTTTTTACTTCAAGTCGTCATGCAGACATCACTAGGTACATATTCACCTACAATAAAGACTTTCTAGTGTTAATGCACGTAGATTAATAGAAGTAATTACATTAATGCTTAAAAATAACAAATAAAGAAATAATTAGTGTAATCTTAATTGACAAATTATCTATTATAACATGCATTGATTACCTTATTGGTAGCATTCGATTATAATTACAGTTGTAACTCTTGTAGGAAATTTGAGAATGTGCGTCGTTTATGTCGACACCGTTATCATTACCGAATAATTAAAACCGAGCCAAAATGGACGACATTAAAATGTCTGCATTTAATTCCATGGTTATACTTGAACATGTATTAAGGAAAAACAAATTATACATATCTCCTGCCAACTAATCATTTTATTTTAATTATTGCGATGACATATTTCAATTATTGTAGACCCTTTAAATCTACTGCTTTAACTTTTTCATTATGTGCTGGGACACAAACTGATCGCATTCATAACACAAATTAATGCAACATCTGTTGCAGCAGCATGCTATTAGCCAAGACCGCCCACAATTACATCAAGTTCCTCAAAATTATATGAAAAGGAATACAAGACGTACATGATAAACACAAGTTATCATTAACACACCCTTGTATGTGGTCATAATTCAGAGTAATGTTTCTGGGGGGAGGACGATTACAAATAAAATAATATGAAAAACACCGGCTTAATAGCTAATAGCGTCCATTAACAAGATCGACTGAAAATAAATTGCATACTAATTATATCACTTTTTACAATATTGTTGTGTATTTTTTCAATATTTATAACTCTCTTATTAGTATGTATGTACTATAATTGTTAGGTTATCTAAAATCAAATCATGGGTTAAAGAAAACAGAACGAATACTTAGCATTCTGTTCTACCGCTTGCTATCTTTTTCACATATGTTCTTACAAAAACATGGAGCATACATCTAAGATCTAAATTACCTTGGAATTTGGATTAAGTTGTTTGTGTTTAATGCCACTTTCAACAATATTTCAATATATCGTGGCGGTCAGGTTTATGTTTTTTTTTTGCAATATATATTTTATTCTGATCAATTATGCATACATCACAATACAAATAGAAAAACAATCATGGATAATGTCACCATACTAGTATAAATATAACTTGAAAATTGTAAATACCATATTTCACATATGATTATATTTTATTAAACACTAGTCCAAATGTTTTGCTTTGTATTTATGACCTGAAATAAGGCACTGAAAACATCACACTCATTGAAGCATTGAAGAAATAGAATTCCACTTGGGGGACACAAGTACAGAGAATCAAAATCATTTTTTTTTACAATACTTGATATATTCAACACAGTCTTTCCATACTGGGATTTGATTTTTCAATTTGCAAACATAAATGAAATACTTAACTATAACTATTAATGTATTCAATATATTGAAATATTGGCCTCTGAGTACACCAAGTATACAGATTTCTGGTGATATAACAAAGTCAATATTACACTTTGTTTGTAAGCAATGTGCAACCTGCAGTCAAATAAAATGGACATGAGGGCAGTGGAAAACTAGGTGTACCAAGCTTTCTCTAGTTTCAAAACAAAAGCTGTACATTTCAGTTTCAGATAAATTACTTTTCATCAACCTTTCATTAGCAAAAATAATTCTTATCTTAATTTTATACTGAAAAGCTTGAAGTTTTGTACTAATAAGAGTTGCGGTCAGCTTTATTGGTGGAGAAGACCGGCGTACCGGTAGAAGCATGTCAAGAAATATAATATTTTCTTTCCAAATTATAAATAAATTGATCTTGAAGTAAAAGGTCAAGGTCACATATAATATTATATTGTAAATTATCTTAAAAAAAAGCTATGAGCAAGATATAATATTTTCGTATTACAATCAGTAATTTAACCATGGGATCAAAGGTTAAGGTCACAGGTAAAAACTATCTACGAACATTGAATTCAAATGGATAAAAAGACATGCCAAATATCAGTAGCCTAAGTCAAGCAATAAGAAAGTTGTAGATCTGAGAGTGCGATATGCTACATTGTTGAAGACCAAGAAAAAGAATGAACAATGAGCAAAGTTTATAATGAGGCTAATATATAAAATGGCCATATCTCGAAAAATAGTTAAGATATTATCATAAATTGTTTACACAAGCTTTATTGATATAGCAAACAACTAAAAATGCCAAAATATCAAAATCTGATTTTTTTCTCATCTGGGCACCTTTTCTGAGCCATGGTCACATATTATGATACCTGTATTAGCAATATCTGCTCCAAAATTAAGCTCCAATTTGAACCCATAGGAATAGTTTTATTTAGTTCTTTTGTAGGTAAAATGGCAACATCACGAACTATAATATGTGTAATATGCGAGGCTCAATATATCACAAAACATGCAAATCAGTGGTTCTCCGAATACGATGAGGGTCTATGCTCCGAATGTGGAAATAATTGTCGCAAAATTTGAAAGCCTAGCAGAGATCACGGTGTTATTTCTTTAGAAAATTACCATCATCTATTTCAGAAATCGGTAATCACTGTGAATATCATGATATGAAATATACAGATGTTTGTCAACACCATGGCAGACCTTGCTGTCCAGATTGTTCTTCTACAAACCTCAAAATCTGTGTTGGGCTGTTGTCTATTCGTGAAATAATTAAAACATTCAAAACATCGACATGGATTGACAACATTGAACAGAGATTAACATATATCAAAAACAATATAGACAAAACAACAAATGATCGACAACAAAATATATCGGAAATTCGACAACAACGGTAGAAGAATTCCTTGTGGTTTATCCATTTGTCTTGTTTTTGAATGACACTAACATATGTTTAAGGTAACGGTAGATGCTTAAACACCAAATTAAACAGATGCGTGTTAAAATAAACTCACATTTAGATACACAAGAACAGAATACTCTACAAGAACTGGATGATGCTGAAAATAAGATTAAGTCAAATATATATAACCTGTTACAACAACTTTCTAAGAATTTAAAGACCGTAGAAGGATTACAAAGGAACATTATAACTGTCAAAGAGTATGCATCAGACCTACAGAGTTTCCAAGAAAGCAAGGTCATTGAGGAAGAGGTAAAGAAGTATATAAACAGACAAAATCAGCCAACAACTGGAAAACTGAAAACCGTAATGACCCTTATTTGGTACAGGCATTTCTAGGTGGGTTCAATCATATTCTAAAGCGCCAAACCTCCCGCTTTCATTACGGCTCAAAGGTTCCGGCTGTCATTATAGCCGTATTTATAACAATACTGGAACAAAATAGGTAAAATAGATGGCAAAGCAGTACCAAACCCAGTGAAACAAATGTCAAAAGCAATTTTGCGTCACACATTGAGAGCAAAATATTTTTGACATTTTTGTTGATTTCCTTATCTTTATACATTTTCAATATATGAAAATGCATCGTTTATCATCGTCTCTGCAGAGACGGAATATATTTCGACAAGATCTTGGTATCGGAATATAAACTTTTTAAGAGATCGAATAAGGCGAATCTTTGCATAGCCCTGGTCCAGTAGCCTGTTTCTCAGATGAAGAAAACGTTTGAGAAAATCGGAATAATTGCTACTGTCCCATGCATAGCGAATCCATTGCGAGATGTAAACACCATATGCAGGAGAAGCTGGTGTATTGCTGCGTATATTTGGAAAATTTATGATCTTAAAATTGAAGTCGTCCCGTTTATCATAAATAGTACTGAGTTGACCACTGTCGTCAAATTCGAGGTATAAGTCCAAAAATGATGCGGACGAAGCTGCATCTGTGGTCTCTTTAACTTCCAGCTCTGGAGGATATATCAATGGAAGAAATTCTGCAAATCTAGAATTATTGATAGATAAAACGTCATCAATATACCTGTATGTGAAATTAAAGGCTCTAGCCTCATGAATCTTCTTATCTTTTACAAGCTTTTGAAGAAACTCCGATTCATATGAGTATATACAAATAAATCGGCTAGAAGAGGGGCACAATTCGTACCCATTGGTATGCCGACGACCTGCTGAAACAGTGTCCCTCCAAAGGAGACAAATATGTTATCGATGAGGAACTCCAGCATACTGATCACTTGTACCTCGGAGTAGCCTGTTTTACCTTTTTGAATTTTGTTTGAAAAATATGTGGAATTGTAGCCTAACACAACAAATTTTGAGCCAAAGTTGCTATAACTGAAAGCTTTGCGAATTGTTTCTTTTAAGCGGGTTTTTAATATGTCATGTGGTAGGGTGGTATATAGAGTTGAAAAATCTAAAGTTTGATTGAGGATACCTGAGAGAAATATCTTGATTTAAGGTTATCCAAAAGATCTTTAGAGTTTTCCAAAGCCACATATGATTTATGCCAATACGCGAGTAAACAGTTTCACAATATTTCTGTTGTCCCTCTTTTACTTAGCTTAAGATGCAACATTAATGCAAAGATAAAGGATATATTGCCTACTCTAAAAAAGTTTGGATCCGTATTTATAGGAGCAAGTCCACCATCAGTTGTTATCAAGACAATGAAGGCTAAACAGGCACAGATTATGTCTGTTATACAGCATCCATATGTAAAGTGAATCAATGATATTAAGTTTACTTTCATACTACATCTAACATCCTAAAGAGAGAAGGTAGCACTGGTATAACAGGAAGCATCGTTTGCCCGAATGTTATAATGATATTTGTGGAGAATTACAATGAGGACGGTATATTAGATAAAGAAATACATTGTTCACTGAGGCACCCGTTTGACGTTGCATGTCTAGATGATACAACTGTAACTGTGTCAACATACAATGGAATAGAGGTAACACTAATACCGTCACATGCTACACGATGAAAGGGGACAAGTTGTGGGAATAAAAAGACGTCTCAGTGCTGAAGGATCCACGGGATGTAACAGTCGGTAATAATTCTAACGCTTACGTGACGTCATACACCTGTAATAGTGTGGTTGTCCTAGAATCAGGTGGTAGACAAGGACGACAACTTATTAGTAGTAATGATGGATTGAGCGGTACTATTCGATAACATTTTGACAAATCTAATAAGAGTGTGTGTGTTAAATCTTGTTTTAGAGCTAAAGTGCTATTATATATAGTAGGTGCCAACAGAAAGCCTGCAATTTCTTGCAAGTATCTTATTTTAGGAAAATACTTATTCTATACCAAATTGAAACAAGGGATTTAATTATACAGTTATAGTTGATAAATTATAATTTAAACCTGTGAAGGAAAGAAAAATGGAAAAACTATCAATAAAATAAACTAAACAAGTGATTGACAACTCTACTTACTTAGCAGAATATAAACAACTTCTGATATCAAATTAATTAAGCTTAAAAAGAAATAGTGGAAATGTTGTAGTGGACCATTTTAGTAGATGGATACAAAAAATATTACTTGTCGTTTCAGTGACCTAACACTATAAAAATCCAACTCAGCGTGTTGGCCTAGAACAAAGCGTACCTCTTCATCATCTCATTGAAAATTAATTTGCTCTCGCCATGATATAGCAGACACAATGCTGAATTGTCTTTAAGCAATAATCACTCACCCACTCACTCCCAACCGATACTCGAATTCCGAACTCTCTGCTAATCAATATAAAAATGGTTTGACATGGCTATGAATTTACAAAATAACGGTATTAAAATCTATCCGGTTATTTTCGCAATGAATTTATTCTCCAGTGTCGATGAATTGTAAATAATACTCTTATCCAAGCCAAACCGTTGCTATGGGGAATAACTTTCCATTCCCGATCTTTATAGTTCAGGAGCCATCTAGGTCTTGATCGTATGGTAGTTGGATTGACAACTACCGATGCAATCAGTATCTATCACCACAACGTTGTTAATTCGAATTCCGCTGATGACGAGGTGTACTCGATACAACATTATGTGATAATGCTGCTCAGTGAGTTGAGGAAGGTGGATGGTTTTCTCTGTGTACTCCAGTTTCCAATACCACTGTCAATTTGTCCATCGATTATATATATAAAGGAGGGGGGGCAGGGGATAGTCTTCTCCTTTCTCCCACCGGAAAAATAAATCTCCCTATGAATAAAAAGTAAAAAACAAGCTTTGTTCATTTTTCAATTAACTGATAATATTTCATTACCTTTCTGTCATTTTAGATCATTTTTGTTTTTGCTTTCTCATATTCTCCTTTTATCTCCTTTTTCTCCTTTCTCCCGCCCTTTCTCTCATTTCTCCCACCCCTTTCTCCTTTCTCCCAACCCCTTTCTCCCTGTCTCCCTTCCCCCTCTCCATCCCTCATAAGGTAAGTAGTAAAAATGAGAGCTGACACCATTTTTGGTACGATCACTAAAGCAAATACAAAGGTGAATATTACATCAACAGGACATCAAATCTTATTAAAGTAAAACTTTTAATTTTGCTAAAAAAAAATATGTTTTTATATATTAATGCGTTGTCATACAATGTATTAGGTAGTATATAATATAATATGTATATTATATTAATATAATCATTATACACTAGATATCAAGAACAACAAATCACAAACACATATTTATATACTGACCTACAAGCATATATTGTTTAAATCAAACCAATTAGTTCTTTAATTTATTCCTTAAGCATATGACCATAGATATACACTGACAAGTTCTAAATATATATCTCACACAAAGTCACCGATTACTACCCGTAATGGACTTTGAATTGTTTTCTTCCGGTTTCCTCCATTTCGTCATGTAGATACCAGTGGATACATTTTGATCTACAATAATGACTTTCTAGTGTCAATGCAGGTAAATTAATACAATATTTTAAAATAACAAATAGAGAAATAATTAGTGTTATCTTAATTGACAAATTATCCATTACAAAATGTATTATTTCCATTATTGGTAGCGGTCGATTGGAATAATAATTGGAACTCTTGTATCAAATGTGAGCATGGGCAATATTTTCGACGCTGCCATACTTTCCGAAAGAAATAAGCAAAGCAAAAATAGACAATATGAAGAATAGGAATGGAATTGTCCATATCACCGTTTTAAGCTGCTGTACCGCTAAGATCACAACAAGTATTCCTTAATTTTTCTTTACACGTATTATATTACTAAAAATATTGATTTTACACAAAGTCCCGTATTATTACCTGTGAGGACAAATTATCTATTATAACATGTATTGATTACTTTATTAATAACGTTCGATTAGAATAACAGTTGTAACTCTTGTATGGAATTTCAGAATATGCGTGTTTATGTCGACACTGTTATCCTTCCCAAATATTTAAAACCAAGCAAAATGGACGACTTTAAAATGCCTGCATTTAATTTCATGGGAATTCTTGAAAATGTATTAAGAAAAAGCAAATTATACATATCTCCCTTCAACTAATCATTTTTTATAATTATTGCGATGAAAGTTTGTAATTGTTGTAGACACTTTAAAACTACAGTTTTTACTATTTTCACTATGTGCAAGGACACAAACTGATCGCATTCCTAACACAAATTAATGCGACATCTGTTTCAGCAGCATCATATTACCGAAGACCGCCCCACAATTGCATCAGGTTCCCCAACACTATAATAAATGCCATTTAGGACGTATACGATAAACACAAATTATCATTAATACACCCTTCTCTGTGGTTATAAGTCAGAGTAATGTTTCTGTGGGTAGAACGCTTAGCATAGACTAATATAAATGATGTCGGCTTAATAGCTAATAAAGTCAATTGACAAGATTGGTCTGAGAATGTCTTTTATACCAATTGAAACACTTTTTACAATATTGTTGTGTATTGTATCAACATTTGTAACAACGTATTAGTTGCTATGTATTATTATTGCCAGATAATCATATATTAACTGATAGGTGAAAGCAAACTGAACGAATGTTTATGATTATGTTCTACAGCTCACCTTCTTTATCACATATATCCTTACATGGGGAGTATACACAAAACACAGGTGGGGTGTACTGGTGTTGATATCGTGTTACTGGAGTCGTATAACCGAACGCTGTACAGATGCATTACTACACTCAAAAACACTGTGTTGCGGTGTTAGCCAAGACAATTGCATACATCTTTCCTCAAATCAAGAAAAAAATACAATCCGTATTAAAGCACTTACAATCAGGCTTTAATAAAGACAAATAAACACAGATTGGTTTAAATCAAGATAAATAAATGCGTCCTGGCTTAAACCAGGAAAATAAACACAACATGGTTTAAATCAAGATAAATAAATACAACCTTGCAAGGCAAATGTTACAACTGGCTTCAATCATGAAAAACATGCAACAATCCTGACATAAACAAAGAAACATGGAATAAAGCTGACTTAGGCAAAGCAAAGGACAGAATTATATGAAATTAGATGAAGCCATGAAATACAAAGCAAAATACCAGAAAACACAAGAGGACAATTTCTGAACCATGATCTAAAGCAAGATACATACAACTTAATCAAAGAACAATACAGCAATACATTATTTAAGGAAAGACAAATATAATAAACCATGATTAATCCCAAAGAAACTTTAAACAGCATGTTCATAAACACACAGAACAATATTGACTTTGATACAACAGACATCACTGCTTACAATTAGTACAGAGCTTAGCTGACATTGTTTTGAAAACAAACTTAATTCACATGATATACAGTAACATAAAAATCTAATATTTTATTTAGAAAAAACAACGGCATTTTAATTATTGCAAATTTATATATTATATTATATTTCGTATGTATATCTGAAATTAAACTTTCATTTGAACCTATAGAAATATTGTTCTTAACATGTTGTTGTAGGTAGAGATGGCAACATCACGTAATATATTATGTGGAATATGTGAGGCTCAAGATATCACAACATATGCAGATCATTGGTGTCCCGAATGTGACGAGGGTCTATGCTCCAACTGTCAGAACTATCACAACATTTCAAAGGCTTCTAGAAGTCATGGCGTTATTTCTATAGAAAATTACCATCAATTGCCGTCATCTATTTCAGAAATCGGTAATCATTGTGAATATCATGATATGAAATATTCACTTTTCTGTCAATTCCATGATAAACCCTGCTGTCCAGATTGCATTTCTACAAACCACAAAGACTGTGTTGGGTTTATGTCTCTCCGTGAAATATTTAATACATCCAAAACATCGACATTGATTGACAACATTGAACAGAATTTAACAGATATCAAAAACAATATAAACAAAATTACGAAGAACAGGCAGCAAAATCTGTTAGAAATTCTACAACAACGACAAATGTTTCAAGATCAAATTAAACAGATGCGTGTTAAAATAAACTCACACTTAGATACACTAGAACAGAATATTCTACAGGAACTGGATGATACAGAAGACAAGATTAAGTCAAAATTCGATGAGTTGCTACAACAACTTTCGAGGAATTCAAAGGCCGTTGAAGGATTACAAAGTGACATTATTGCTGTCAAAGAGTATGCATCAGACCTACAAGCCATCCTAGGAAGCAAGGTCATTGAGGAAGAAGTACAGAAGGAGGAGGAATACCTAATGGCTTTATTATCTGATGATGGATGTATACAACTTAATTTAAGATACACCATTGATACAAAGATAACAGATATATTGTCTACTATAACAACGTTTGGATCCGTATATACAGAAACAAGTCCTCCATCAGTTGCTATCAGGACAATGGAGGCTGAACAGGCACAGATTATGTCTGTTATACAGCATCCATCTGTAAAATCAATCAATGATATTAAGCTTACTTTACATACTACATTTAATATACCAAAAGGAAAAGGTAGCACTGGTATAACAGGATGCATTGTTTGCCCGAATGGGAAAATGATAGTTGTGGACAATAGTTACAACGGGAGACTCGTTACACTTAATGAGGACGGAACATTCGATAAGGAAATATCCTGTTCGCATTACCCGTTTGACATTACATGTCTAGATGATACAACTGTAGCTGTGTCAACAGACAATGGTATAGGAATAGTGAACATCGACTCTGCAGAAACAGAAAGATTTATTAAGACTAGTAAACCATGTCGTGGAATAGCTTATCACAATGGAGTATTATTATGGTGTGAATACGAGAGAGGTATACAAATGATGCAGCTATCTGATGATAAAGTTACTACTTTAGTTAAGCAACATAAATTGTACTGTTGCTATATAACAACATGTGGAGACAAGATATATCAAACAAATCGTGACACTAATACCGTGACATGCTACACGATAAAAGGGAAGCAATTGTGGAAATATAAAGACGTATCAGTGCTGAATGATCCGCGAGGTGTAACAGTGGATAATATTTCAAACGTTTACGTGACGTCATGCAGCTCTCACAAAGTCGTAGTGCTAGAACCCAATGGTAGACAAGGGAGACAACTTATTAGTAGTGATGATGGATTGGCCGATCCTAATGGAATATATTTTAACAAATCTAAAAACAGTTTGTTTGTAACTACCATTGGAAAGGCTTTCCTGTATAATATGTGTTAAATATTATTATTGGTTAGACGTGAAATACATTTGTATATACTAATTGACAGAAAATATATCAATATCTTGTAAAAATGTGATCATGGCAAACAATAATTCTTTCAATAACATATTGAAAGTAAATAAAATTAAACTGATATTAATGATAAAATATTGGAAAGTGTAAAGTCATTGACAACTTTGCTTATTTATCAAAATATCAACAAATAATGATAGAACATTAAATGAAATGAAAGCAAATAGTAAAATTTCAGTAGATTGTTTTATGAAAAGAATTGATGTAGATAAACGTATAAACAGATAATTACACTGACCTTACCAATAAAATACAATTATACTTATTTTAGCATCATATCATAAACGTATATGAGAAATTATACTACGTGTAAGAGTGGACGATCACTCCATGCCACCATGGGTGTGGCCATATGATTAATTTATGACATCACGAATGACTCAAATGGATGTAATTATGACACCACTGGTGACACTAACATCTCCATTTATTGAAAACATTAGTAAGACCATGTGCATTATCAGAGACACCACGAGTGAAACCAGATGTTTCATTCTTTTCCACCATGACTAAGACCAAGTGGTGAAGATCTGACACAATAAGTGATACAAGGTGCTCAATATATTAACACTATATAAGACAAAAAAATCTTTTACCTAAGTGATGAGTGCAACTAGATATTGCATGTATGACATTTACAACACTTTGAGTGAGATCCGGCGATTAACTTATTGCACTATAAATGAGACAATATCCACAGAAATGATTACAATTATAACTTCTACTACAAGAAAAGTCTAAAGATGCCAGATTGGTAAATTAAAGAAGGACAGACAATGAAATGGGAAGCGAAGAGACAAAAACATAAACCATATACAAAACACTACACAGAGAACAAAATATTGAGCATACACGAACCTCACAAAAACGGATCTGAACTCATGTGCTACTGAAGGGTAGGCAATTCTAGGAAATATACTTTGAAGTGTGATGTAAAAGTACATGTATGATTTTAAAGTTTTCACAGAAAATGTATGTGTCTCATTTCGATTAACGTTCTCTCTCATTGTCAAACAAAACATGTTCAATCAAACTGAGCACGATTGCAGCTAAACCAATAGTTTAATCACTATATAATTACGATTTCCTCATAAACACTATGTTCCGTTCTTATTTACCTCCATTTTTTTTGGTATAAGGACTCATGTCTTATTTACGTTATTTGTGTTTGCTTAAGTATATTAGTGTCCAACACATAATGTGTTGTGGTTTTGTTTTGTTTGTCTTCGTCTTGTATTCCCAATGTTCCCAGTGTCTCTTCATTTTCAATTTGTATTGCCCCTTCGGTATTCACTTAAGTTTATTTACATGTTTTAAAATTGGCTATGGTTGCCTATATATGAGGGAGATTGACGTTAGTTTCAATCAATTACATAATCAAGGCATTCTACATTTCAAACATAAACATATCTAACCAACTATGCTAGTGCAGAATAAGCGGCTATTGGGTGAAAAATATCCCCCGGGATTAATATTCCACCAACATAGGTATCGACTGAGCAAGAAGAGCTTGTAGATACAAAAGGGGTAATCAGAATACGTATATCGAAGAAGCACAGACAACACAATGGCCAAAAGAAAAAGCACAAAAGGACAAACAATGATCGACAAAGCATACATATAAAACTAAAGATCGAGTTACACGAACCCACTAAAACCGAGGGTAAACTCAGGTGCTCCGGAAGGGTAGCAGTTTCTGCTTCACTAAATAAAAATAAAATAAAGGTAGATATCTAATTTAATCCACACGACGTGTTTCTAGAATAACCTACATCTGGTACGATCAAGGTCAACATCATGTTTTACCTACATGGTTCATGATAAATGTGAAAGAACTAATGCTTACCGGATGTTAACCAGCTAACCAATGAAAACACAAGCTTCAAACGTCAACAATGGAGAACAAACCGACACATTACTGTGATATAACCTTATTTTGTGGATCCAAATTTCGTCGATTGGTCAGAAAAGACATATATGAGGACACTTTAAAATGGGTGTATTCTTAATATCCAAAGTATAATTAAAGTATTATTAAAACAATGTAAAAGCGTTTGAAGACATACATCAGTCGAACAAGGACAAACAATGGAATGCGCTAGAGAAAAAGGACAAACAATACATAGAAAACAAAAGATCGAGCAACACCGATCTCACTAAAAACCGGGGATGGACTCAGATGCTCGGGAAAGTTAAGCAATTCCTGCTCCACATGTGGCACCCGCCGTGTTACTCCTGCCACAAACCCGGTGACATGTCATGAGAAATGGCTACGATTGTGATGAAGACAAGCGGAGCATGACCTTGGTCATTTGTGACACAGATATTTCCATAAATATTAACTCAGTAATATAGGAATATATCAGAATAACTGCAGATTCCGTTCTTCATCCTTAGTTGAAATTCCAATGGAACACAATGCATACCTGCGATTCTCCAGATTTCCTTGTTCGTACATTTCGTCGCGGTGTATGCACGGTTGTTATGTGGGTTGTCCATAACTATCTCTTTTATCAAGGAAAACGATGTTGTTAGATGCGTTGTCTACAGGGACAACACCATATTTGTCATGGAGGTGAGACAGATGTTTGCAACATTTGGGTCTTTAAATATCTATCTTGCTGGAGTGCAAATTGGCTTATTTATTTGCTTAATAACCTTCATCAGATGTGTACAAATTCAAAACAAATTGGAAGGCCAATTAAGTAAATTGTTCTTGGAATCAAGTAAACCAAAGTTCCTCAAAAGAATGGCCAGAAAAAAAAAGTATATAGGGTCTAACACCGGGAGAAGTGCAAGATAGTAATATATGTGACACCCTCGGGCACGATTATAATCTTGCCCGAGGGTGTCACAGATTTTACTATCTTGTACCTTTCACGGTGTTTGACTCTTTTTCTCACCCCTTTCTACCGTGTCAATGTTCGTTTACTTTTTGTGTAGTGTGGCGCATTAATTTGTGAACCGTAAATGCCACGTCATCAAAGAAAACAAGATTGTCATTATATAATTTTAAAGGTGTTAAAAATAATAAAGTTTACAAACTTGTGATAGATTCTACAATAAAAAAAATCTTTCACCTTTGACTCTTTTTCTCACACTTTTCTATCGTATCAATATTTGTTTACTTTGAGAAATATAGAGTGCTCTCCCTTGTTAGTAACTAACGTAAATAATGATAGTACCTCCCTTTGACCAACGTCAAATAACTTGTTTAACGGTATGTATCGCTGTTGTAGTAGCATTTATAATATATTGATACAATGTATTGTATTTGTGAAATACATTTAAAAAACTTTCAAGACACGGATGTATATCTATAAATTGACAATTTAATTCAACAATGGAAAACAATTTTGGGGGAAAAAGAGCGTGTTGCTTGTCTTACACAGGAGCCTGGATCAGATAGAAATATATTTTTCACCTAAATTAACGGACTACTTTATCCAAGGGGTATGAGAAGTTTTTCTATGAGATAGATTAACCTGAGTTTTACAAAATTACAAAATTACTAAATATATCCAATAAACCATGTCATGTCATATAATGTCTTGTTCTGATAATGTCGTAGTATTGACATGATAATATATGCATGAGTGTTGTTAAATCAACTTCTAGGCCCAAAAACTGGACAAATACGTTGTCATAAACCACATCAAAATGTGTAATTGTATATATTTTAATTGATTCTACTCTCGAGTGTTGTTGGAGGAGGTGTTATCCTAGTTTTTGCTTTAATGTTTAATTTTACCAGTGTAAAGAGATGCTATTTTTTCATCCGTTTTTCATCCGTTTATTTTTCAAAACTCTGTTTGCTTTATGATATTAATCTTCCATTGCTTCAATTTTCTTGGAAATAATTGATATAACATGATACACAATATGAAAACAGTACATAAAGTGATATTTTCTACTTGATGTAAACACAAAAATCAGGAATTATTTTTTGTTCACTAATCACGATCTTAACACAGAGAAAAAATAACAAAAGCTGATCGAAATCTACAAATGTAATTGTTAAAAACACCGGAATGTGATTGGGGTTAAATCTTTCGATTTTCTGGCCTAGAAAGACATTCATCCAGCAAGCAAAACTGAACGACAATATACACATAATTATTTGAGTTAAGGGGTCAATCATTTAATTTTAGAGGGGGTTTCCCTCCTCACCGAGTCAAACAATTTATTTCAAAGGGAACAAAATAAGACTTAAAAATGACAAATCAGTATCTTTTCAAACTGTGACAAAATATTTTTTTCTAAATTGCAGAGTAAACATATTTCTATTTTTAAGATATTACTCTTCAAATTATTTTGCTATTCAGCCCCATCTCTAGCTTAATCATGCATTATGAATTGTGGGTTCGACCCACACAGAGTATTCTCGAAACAACACAATTTCCCATGGGCAGGAAGTATCAAATTGTTAACATAGAATGAATTTACTCACTGATCGTGTTATTTCAGTATTGTTCCTATTCAGTGTGATATCTCCTGAGATTGAGTAAATATGTGTATCACCTTAATAATTTAGAATCTTCATAATTCGACATTTTGGACTCCATAAATTAAAGGTCATAATAGTTTTCATTCTTGAGTTCCTAAAGTATTTCAACCCTGGATTTATCGAAACAAACTTAATTCAAAACTCAGACATAAGTCTGAGATTTTACTCAAATTTGAAAAATCTCAAAAAAATGCATTTCTCGAAAACAAATTAGCACAAATTTTAACTCAACTTGAGAAAAATCTTAAGTTACGTCCCCACCAAACTTAAGTCAAAGAATAAGGTCTGCATTTTATATCATTTTTTTTCTTACCCATACCCATCACTATATATCCCCCACTGTTTCCAATAATAATATGTGTGTTTCCTGTTACATCTAAACAAACAAATCATCGGTTTGCCGTTGCATACTCAGATATATGATTATATTGGGTAGGTGGGTAG
This sequence comes from Bathymodiolus septemdierum, assembly GCA_963383655.1. Lineage (NCBI taxonomy): Eukaryota > Metazoa > Mollusca > Bivalvia > Mytilida > Modiolidae > Bathymodiolus > Bathymodiolus septemdierum. The sequence continues at coordinate 17,241,912 of OY726527.1, read as the reverse complement.
GTAGGTAGGGAAAAGATACAATTTGTATACCTTTAGTTGGGTAAAATGTAAAATTTGTTTTTATGGTTTAGGAACGATTTACTCTCTTTCTGTTATCAAAACCTTTAATAAATTTTATTATTTTATTTTGCATTACATGAAGTTCTTTGTTGACAGTTTTATTTACACTACTAAAACACACAGTCAAAATGACATTGTATGAGTGCGTATGAATGCCATGCTCAACGTTTTTCTGGCATTTTCTGACAAGCATTTAGCATTTCTGTTGGTTTTTGTGTAATACTTTTAACCATAATGTCCCAGAGAGCATAAGATATTCAGTCAAAAACAGTCTATGGACTATCCAAAAATTAATGTGCAATTTGGACGGGTGTATGTTATACCCATACATTATTTGACATATTGGAGGTCAGCTTCCCCAACAACAAACAGTGAGATTTGCATGAACACAGGAAATAAATATTTGTCAGTTCGCAAATTTCTGGGTATGTGCATAAATCATAAAAGGGGGCATTATACTAGTGGTGAGGGGAGGAGCAAAGCAAAACGAATATATATATATATCAATCATTTGTCTTCGTTGCAAAGCCGCCGCAGTATTATACTCAGTATATCCGTCTTCAACCATATTGTGAGGTCCTCAAGAATAGCTTTAACAGCTGTCCTTTTAATTAGTTTTTACATGGAACCGTCTGGAATTCATAATACTGTATGTGTATTTGTGTGCGTGATTGTAAACATCCGGTACCGGCTATTTATATACATTGTACCGGGTAAATGATAACAATCTACAAGTACATTACTATATATAGTTTCCTCCGCTATCTTTGGAGAAACTTACGAACACAAGTCGTATGCGGCTGTATGTTATTCAACAAATCTTATGTGTCTGTACAAGGACGTTTACTTGGAATGGAAACATTTTGTTTATTCTCTTTTAAAGGCGTGATTTCTATACATATGTGGATGGGCAAATACAAACCTGTTTATCATGGAGGCCACCTCCTCCCAAGCGGTCTCTTTTAATTTTGTCCCCATGGCCCTAGCCCCCGCAAATTTTACAAAGAGACGACCCTCTCGGTCGTTCACCTCTGGCCAACATCAACGTTTCCTTCTCCGACCAATTCGGCTTCCTTTTTACAGTTTCCATGTTGAAAGCTACATAATTTAAACACAACAAATAAAAATTGATTGTATATTTCAACTAAAAATAAATCCTAAAAATTAAAAATCCTCGAAAAATTAACCACTCATAATAACATAATGAGCAAATAAACAATCAAAATATAAACAATTCCGAATGTTTTGGTGTAACATTTGTTAAAATATATCCAGAAATGACTTCATAATATTTTTTTGAAAAAATATGGTTTTGGTTGATTATATAGGGATTTTTTTTATATTTCCGAATACTTTTGACAGATGATGGTATTTTTCAATCGGAACTACTCGGCCATTTTAGCTACCGTACAAATAACCTCGTATGCATTAGGCGTATAAATCGCACTACTTTTCACATGTCAGTTGCATGAAAGCTTGATAAAGTTATATTTTAAACAATTTCCTATATTTCAATTAAAGTTTTAATTAGTTTTGCATGATTAGATTTTACTTAGTATGTCTTCTATATTGGATTTTTGTGGACTATATTTTTGTGCGGCTTAACTTAACTTAACTTCCGGCAAACAATTTATGAAGAATTTCTACTATGTACGTACGAGGTTATTTGCAGGGTAGAGAGAATGGCCGGGTAGTTACGATCGGGTATTTTTAGCAGACGATATTTTTGTCCCGGAAGTTAGGGGATTTCCAGGTTGGCCCCTTACCAACATAAGAAGTATTCTCAAACTCAAACTCAGTTGTGTTTTTTCTAAGTTTGTTTCGAGAAATGGAATTTTAGAAAAATTTCAACTGAGATATTTCTTTGAATCTGACCAAAAACTTAAATACATACTTAAGTTTTTTTTCGAGAAATGCAGGCCTGATCTTCCAAACATTCGCTACTAGAACTATTTCCGGATGTCCTGAAATATTTAAAGATATGCTAGTCACGAAATATGGAGTTTCAAATATACATCACGGGGTTCTTACTGGATGTCCTTAAAAATGTCAGATTCTGCAATTGAATTGTGCAAGATCCGTCAAAATTTGAGGACCTCCTTACATGTAAAAACCATGTTTTACAAATTTAATAACAGTACTGGCGAATGATTTTGTAATCTCTGTGTAAATATATATTTGTAATATTTACATGTAACTTGATAACCTGATTAACGATGTACTTTACCAATTACTCTACTGTATTTATTTAGGAAATGTGTTTCTGAACAAATTTGTCAAATGTGTCGTTCTCCTCCACTGATCAAAGGACTGGGAGCTATAAGGGCCATAATCTGCCCCACATCAGATGTCGATAAAATTTTCTCCAAAATGTATTCACAATATGAGCTTTTCAGAAGAAAAAAACAGTTAGTGAATATGTGCATACAATTCCTCACAGCTGACCGACAAAGTCAGTTAAAGAAAAGCACTGAACGTCATTTGTTTTCAGAATACAGAACGTACGTATTATTGTATTATAATGAATATCTTTAAAAAACAAAAACAAAAGAAAAACAAAGGATAATAAAACTCACTAAGCAAAGCATAAATTTGACTTAATATGCAATGTGGATTGATTTCAGGAATAAAAACATGTTCCGAAACTGTATTATGAAATTAAAGTGAGCGAATAGTAATGTCGCAACGTCACCCATTTTCCACACCGGGTCTCATGTTTTCGACGATTTGTTTCACGTGATAAAATCTCTCATTATTTTGATCACTTCATTTGTCAGAGGTTATATTATGATGCTGAAATTGCATGAATAATCTCAAGAAACCTGATCTAAAAATGTCATCTTTAAATGTAAGAACTACGTACCACATCTATTATTTCACGTTCAAACTGTATTGTTTCGTAATTCATTTTTTCGTCACCTTAACAAATATATCTCATGCAGACCAATTTTGGTTTCATCGTCTGCTATGACATTGATAATGTACATATTGAAGTCATATCAATTCAGAAAGTTGTTAACATTGATTGTCGAAAACTGGTCGAAGCGTTGGTAATAACCTTAAAGAAGTAATAGATATATGTATTTGGAAAATATAACCTTGCCATATTTGAAATTATTTTAAACACTTTGTAACCGTACTTTATTCTTAACGACAACCAATACGATGATATATTCCAGTACATTTTTACCGACCAACATCATCAATCTATAAAAAAAACTGCCAAGGTGCGGGTTGAAAGAAGTCCAATATTTGAAGATCGCTTTCTATTATAATATGGAAATATTTTGGGAAATGGTGTGAAGCAAAATGTTTAATGTGTAACGATTTTAGCTACGAGTAGGAACCTGTGAGAATTATTTTAGTTTTTTTGATAAACTGATAACAAGCCATGGAATCAGATATCCCATGGAAAGTGGTTGTCGATAGATAATTGTATTACAATCAAGTATTTCATATATATTTATGATGAGAACAAGCTTACAACCATATGATTAATCGCGTAGGTAAAATGTGTGTCGCTACCATGAGTCTATGTATGATTGTTTTCATTGTCACTAGAAAAAGAGGAGATGGTAGATATTATTTTGCTTTGTGACAAAATACACAACAACACCCTTAATAAACTTTTGCTATCAGAATCTGCTCTAAGTTGTCTTTTAAGTGTAAGGAGTGTGTCCTTTACATCCCGCGCTAAGGGATGCATTAAATTCGTTCCTCACAGCTGCATGGTGTCCCTTTCACATAAAGTCGTCGTTTTCCTAGAGGAAGCCATTTGTTATTTTATTTGTGCCAAATCCGCAGTCATGTCACTTAAGGTTGTCCATCAATACGGTTGTTTCGAATCATGGGAATTCCGAGCACGTTCCGTCTTTTTCGTGTCTTGACGTCTGAAGTGCTTGGCAGACGACTTCCGGTGTTTACGATATTACTCAATCGTAGCTACTCGCCATCCTCGCTACCCTGCAAATAACCTCGTCTGCATTAGCCGTTTAAATCGCACTACTTTTCACATGTCAGTTACATGAAAGTTTGATAAAGTTATATTTTAAGCACTTTTCTATATTTCAATTATTTTCATGGATAAAAGTTAGTTTTAATTAGCTTTGCATGATTAGATTTTACTAAGTATGTCTTCCATATTGGATTTTCGTGGACTATGTTTTTGTGCGGCTTAACTTCCGGCAAACAATTTAAGAAGAATGTCTACTATCTACGTACGAGGTTATTTGCAGGGTAGCGAGAATGGTTGAGAAGTTACGATTGCGCTATTACTGTGACAACGTCAGCATTTCATATTCGTAGATGCGTAAATTATAAGTAATTGTAATATGGAGACGCCAAGGAAACGGCTGTATAAATACTGATGTTTGGTACCGCAGTATCTGTCTGATATCAGAAATATATAAAGGCAGATTGTTTTCGTTTCATAATGCTGACAACAGCAAATAAAGAAAGAAAACAAATTTAATTTTAAAGAAGTAATTGTCTCTGTATTCAAGTCTTTGATACAAATAAAATAATTTAATTGATATCTGTCTTTTACAGAAAATGCTAGGATTTTTTAAAGCTGAGGATCGAACGTTAAAACGGCACATATCGATTGATGTTTTTGTTGTGCACATTGACACCAGAAGTCTATTGCTATGCATTCCCAAGTCGTAGCTACTCGGCCATATACTATGCATAACCTCGTAAGTAGGTGGCGGATAAATATAACTACTTTTCACATGTCAGTTACATGAACATTTGATAAAGTTATATTTTAAGCAATTTTCTATATTTCAATTATTTTCATGGCTAAAAGTTAAAGATTTAATTAGTTTTGCATGATGAGATTTTACTTAGTATGTCTTCCATATTGGATTGTTGTGGACTATATTTTTGTGCGGCTTATCTTCCGACACACAATTTAAGAAGAATTTTTTTTATATACTTACGAGGTTATTGGAAGGGTAGCGAGAATGGCCGAGTAATTACGATTGAAGCATTCCATCAAAATCACGTGATCTGGAGGACAAAAATAAGAACATTTTAACGGAATGAAAATATTTCGAAACAACCGTATTGGAAATCCATAGAAAACAACGTGTTGTTATTTTTTGGTTCAATACACCCGAAAATGCATTAATTTTAATCATTTAAGTCATAAACCAATAACATTATGTGTGATATACTCAAATTGAAAAAAAAATAATATTAGGAATCAATCACAGAGGTCACGTGATCACATTAAAGAGAAAGTAGCATCGTGACCACTAAAACCGAGCAGAACAACGACATAAATGATGTTCAATACAAGTAATGAAGGAACCGGCGGATTGGGGATATCCTATTCTTCAAGTTCTATATTCGAGTTCTATGGGATTTGTCTTGCTAGGTTCAATCCCTGTATTCTTTGCCATATGAAAATATCGTATTTAATGATAAAGTCTGTTGACTGTTAACATTTTTCCAAGATAATTTTTTTAGATTTAATAAACAAATGCTAAAAAACGATTATTTTAAAACACTTAAAGGACGTAGGGTTTTTGTAATATCGATTGCGGACGTGTAAATATTCCGGAAAAGTTACATCACAGTAAACGTCATGTAATACACTCGTCGCTTTCATTTTCATTTAATAATCAGCGTAGTACAAATTGTCGTTAAATGCATGTTTTATAGACGTGCTTCAAAAGCTTCCTGCTTCACAAATTAATTTGTATTGTTTATCTGCTGAAATATCTAAACACCAACGTTACCTTCGCATTTTACATGTGTAGGCCCTCTCTAGGGCTTCTTGGATAATAACAATAGAAGCAGGGCTGTCTTAACAGCATCACGGGTCCCGGGAAAAGCAGTGCACTGGAGCCCATACATACACAACCACTCATAGGAATAAAACTGTAAATGTATATAAAATTAAACATATATATATTGCATTGGTATTTCCAACAAAATCAGTGTTTAAACCTTAGAAAAACATACAGTACACAACATACATAGATAAACATGGGACCCCTGTGCTCGTGGGCCCCCATGCAACTGTCCCACGTGCCCATGCGTTAAGACGGCACTGAATACATACCTCTCTCCAGACCACGCTGGACGCAATGTGATGATAATACCTTAAACCCTTTGGGTCTGGTCATGGTGAGGTAAGCGTTCATGCATGTGCATTTTGCATAAACATGTACTATGTTTGCACGCGCTACAAAATATTCCCAAAACTTGATGACGTAGAATAGCTAAAGCATTTGGTTTTGCAGTTTCTAAAGAAAAGATTAAAGGAAAAAGCCAGTCAGTTGAACAATTGTTATAATTCAATACATTGTAATTTTTTATTTGTAAATAACTAATTATAAAACAAAAAAACACCTTTATTAACATTAATATGCCCAATTAAGTATATGAATGTTTGGTATTTCCTGTTGTAGTGTAAGCGGCCATGACACCTCTTCATATGACGTCACGAAGTCAGATCATGTTAGTTGAATAAATAAATAAATTTGGACTCTTCCCAACATCGCGTCCTTTTGGTTATGTTTAAATATCAGATCAATTGCAATACAATGTTTACAAATGTATATCGTTCTAATTGTTTTCTTAATATTCCCATCCCATGTTACATTTTCATAAAACATATGCATTTATTTGTAGTTGGGGGGGGGGGGGTCTACGTATAATTTCATGCTTTACATGCATGTGCATAGGTTAACTAACTGTCAGTGTTAACTTATTGTATGCGTACAAATGCTTTCCTTTTGGTTGTCGCCAATGTTATCGTACTTTCCCGTGTTTTTCGTGATCACTGGTCGAAGTGTTGACAAGGATATAGTCCTGACCGGTAATTACAAAAAAACATTTTTCTCACACTCTCCCTTTTCGTTAGTGCAATACAATGCTTACCATGAAGCCATAATGATATTGTAAATATCAAAAGATAACTATACGTCGTTATTTTACGATTTAAATAATGGTTAATGATAAAATTGCACCTGATCAATGCTGATATATTATACCATACCGGGTATACGACATCACGGGCAGGATACATCCGAGAATGGATTAGGCCTTTTGTCTCCTTTACATTGAAGAGTTTTGAAAAAAGGCGATCCCCATTATTTGGTGCTACAGGCAACTTCAATCACCATATTCTACCTTACGGTATACTATTTTTAGCATTCATTATCACAAATGTCTTTTATTTACTGTCATTTACATTTTCACGCTAACTTGTTAAGACCATGGCCTTTTCCTATGCATATTAATATGAAAAGTTATGGATAACAGACGACAGATTCTAAATGATAATACTTCTACGATTTCTCTATTGAATGTTGGAACTGTTCCGACAGTGTGATATATTTCTTTTTCATTTTATTATAGGTTATGAAAGAAAAACACCTGAGTTGCAATTGTAAAAAGAAATATGGTTGTGATCGTCTTCGTAATTAAAATCGTCAAAGTGAAATACAACCGCATTGATATCAAATGGTGACATAATTCAACATCATTTAAAATATACCTTGACATTCTTTCATACTTTTGCCTCACGTTCTCGATATTCTATTACAACACTATTTCGCTCTTGACAGTGTACATTTTTTTTCTGTTCTAGTTAAAGGACTTTATCAAACAGAACCATACAGTTTACATGTAATGCAGTTAATACGCATTTAAACCACAGATAAATATTTCTATTTTCCACACCTTGTGGTGTTGGGTCGCTATTGTGCATGCGAAATATTAATTGTAAAACCCACTGACTGACTATTTGCTGCCTGTCTAGAATATTTTTTTTTTTTCTCGATCGACAGTTCAGAAGCTAGAAAACAATATGATGAATATTATCTGTCAATCATGCAAACAAAAACGTATGCACATGACAGAACGCATGTACGGATTCTGATTGCCCCTTTGGTATCTTCAAACTCTTCTTAAGGATATGCTGGATTGTGCCCAAAAATATCTACTCCTTTTGGATCAAACTAATTTACTTCATGTTAGAAGTAACATTGATAGACCATTAAACCTATCTCAGTATCCCGGTCGTAAGAACTATTTCAGTATCCCGGAAGAAAATATATAATCAATAATTGAGGGCTTATGAAAAAAAAACTATTTCGGATGAAGTGGTGTTTATTCTATTTTTATGTTATATAACTATTACGTGCCGACATACCATCGTTTATGACGGCAAAGATTGCATTTCAAATGATGTTTTAACAGTATTTGTGTTTGATTTATTTTAATAATCTGGGAGAATATGTTCTGGTGCACGACTACTGAGGTGCTTAATTTCTTCGAAAACCGTCGAAATATCGCGGGCAAAATTCCACGAAATACAGAAAACAAATAACGCTCATGACGTCACATTGACGTCAAATACGTGTCAATTTTGTTGTAAACAAGTTTAACATCAACAGTATGATGTCGTCTAAAATAAAGCACATCAAATTGTAATCAAGTATTTTCTAAGATAATGATTCATTAAATATGGGCCCATATATGGCACTTATAGTCCCCAGGTCTTTTTATCGCATTGACGCCTGACTGCATGTGCTGGGTTTTCTCCTGGTTTCAATGTACACAAACTGTATTTAAATTAAATACAATTATTTACAGAAACAAGTTATTTACTGATGAATTTCATTACTTGAAATGAATTATGAAATGTACAGAGATTGTGTATATATACATAATGTTCTCATATATACAATCAGAAGAGTGCAAATATTGATATTAAGGGTCTGACCGAGGATATCAATTAATTAATATTTAACAACCTCCACAATCCTCCACCAGCAAAATATGTTGATACAATCATTAACCCTCTATGCTTAAAACAACTGCTCAATTTGGTACGGAAGCGTATTAGGGCCACTTTGAGACTTTTTAATTTTTTATTTTTCACACTTTAATCTGTAAAATTTACACTTTAATCTGTAAATTTTACACTTTAATCAGTAAAATTTACACTTTAATCTGCAAAATTTACACTTTAATCTGTAAAATTTACACTTTAATCTGTAAAATTTTCAATTTAATCTGTAAATTTTACACTTTATTCTGCAAAATTCACACTTTAATCTGTCAATTTTACACTTTAATCTGTAAAATTCACACTTTAATCTGTTAAATGCACACTTTAATCTGTAAAATTTACACTTTAATCTGTAAGATTTACACTATAATCTGTAAAATTTATACTTTAGTGTGTCTAAATTCCGGGCGATTTCTTATTCATGTTCCAATATAAGGCAATGGACCGTGATTACTTAATTGGGGAGTATTTCAAACTGGGACTTAAATACAGTGAAATAATTAAATGTTTGGAAGAATTACACGGATATATCATAGGAATTCTCACACTCAAAAGGATTACAAAGAAATTTGGACTTTACCACCGGAAATATCAGAGTGATATTATACAGATAGCATTATTTTTGCTAGAACAATGTGAAATGCATGGCCAAATGCACGGACACCGTTGGTTGCACTTGAAGTGTCTTGATAGGGGATTAGTTGTTGACCAATAAACAGTTCGTGGATTGCTCCATATTATAGATCCGGAAGGTATTAAGTACATAAAAAAGAGAAGAATCAGAAGACGGGTATACTCTAATAAAGGTCCAAGCTCAGTCTGGCATATCGACGGATATGATAAGCTTTCAAGATATGGAATACAAATTCATGGCTGTATTGATGGGTTCTCACGCCAAATTATTTGGTTGAAAGCTGGTGTGTCTAATAAAAATCCAAATATCATTGCTCACTATTACATATAAAGTATCAGGAAATACGGAGTGTATCCAAGACGCGCAAGAGCTGACATGGGAACACAGTAAATTGCTTTTTTTAAATCTTTTTATAACCGAATGTTGATCTTTTTATTTCTTAATTCATGAGGGGAAATTATTCTCAGTAATTAGATTGTCAAAGGAACCAAGTCAACTGCATAACATGGTAAAGCAGCGCTACGGCGCCTGGAGAGGATATAATCCATGTTGAATAATTAAGAAATAAATCATGGAAGCCAGAATGTGTTGGGAGTTTTAACATGGATTGGCGGATATTATACGTTATTAGTCTCGAGATGTTATATATCCCTTTAAAACGGGATATATAACATCTAGAGACTAATATCATTTTTATCTGAATGTTCCAACATTAATAAGTATGCCCTTATTATAGGAAAAACATAAATACGTGAATCTTTAGACAAAGATCACAGAGAGCGATTATTGATTTTCTGTCATCTTGTGAAATGTGTGTCGTCTGCTGTGCACAATGTAAATGGACAGCACATAGGTGAGAGCGATTATTGATTTTCTGGCACCGCACGGCTTCACTGAAGTTTTAAAAGTACCTTTTCAGCCAATCAAAATTCTACTTGCCACGAGAACATCAGAGAATAGTATTTTATCCCGAGCCAGAAGCGAGTGATAAAATTTACTAATATCCGCCAATCCATGTTAAAACTCAAAGCACATTCTGGTTTCATTGATTTATTTCGATTCTGATATGTCTAAGAGTACAAATACGGTAGTATACTTTGATTGGAAGACGGTAATTTATATTTACGGTATCTTCAATTTTTGTTGTTGAGAAAAGTAAAACGTGATAGATTATATAAATAGAATGCTTGGTAATACTGTATTATCGGTCATGGCCCATTAAAGTAAAATCATACCACTAAAATTCCAAGTAATACTACACATTTAGCACTGACTCATAAACGACAGACTATATCAATGAAATTCTTAGTAAGGATAACAAAAAGACAACTATAAATAAAACACCGAATATGTAAATCAAACCTGACATCCGTGTACTATGTTAAAACATGCACGTTATATCGTTATATGTACTGTATTAGATGACTTATGAATTATCAAATATATTGTTTGTTTTTCCATACTTTATTGAAATAAGTAAGAATAAAATATTGAGCTCACGATGTTGTTATCGGCAGTCATGTGTGCTAAACCATTACGCCACAGCAACGTTAATATTAAGCTATATATAAATCAAATTTACGTTAATATAATTATTCATCTGGAATTCACTTTGCGAAAGAGCTAAATAAAATATATTTGTTAAAGGAAAAAAAAATAAGAAAAAGTAAAGGGACTACTAAAAATAGAAGTTTCCGATGTGTTTACATGTCCAATGAATTAATTTCTAAGATAATCTGACGTACTAATTTTCTTGTTGGTTGTTTGTTTTGTTTTCTGTACATTTTGTGAATTGTTGAGATAATATTAAAATATACTTTAGTATAGTAACACATGGAATTTCACTGAGGGTTAGAAAAAAAGCACGTCGGACTCAATGCACAATCAGGTCGGCAGTAAATCATCTCCAAAATGTATTTAACGTCAAAACTGTTTCATTAAAATTGTTCAAGTTTTACTCCCGTAGCAAAACAACTACGATAGCCAACTTTATTTTGGATGGGATTAAAAGGTCGATTTCCATTTCTGTCTATTACGGATGAAAACGGTCAATAAAAATGACCGCTGACGAGAAATCGACCTTAAAATTATTCTTTAATTGCATATTTCATACTCTCCACTCTCGGGTACCAACACAAAAAAATTATGAGATATGTGTTTATGTATATTAAACATCATGCTATACTATTCCTTTAGTACCTGCTTGTGGTTATACTGAAAATTGACATTAAATACACATTTCATGTTACATTTCATATATTTTCACGAAACGATAGACTTTTCATTGAATAGTGTGTCGTCATCGTACGTGCAAATATGGAAAATTGCTACCAAAATAGTAGTTGGGGTAAAGGTCTTATAAAATCAAGAAACAACGAAAGCTATACGTTTCATTTATGATTTGTCTATTTTTTAGGCCAATTTCTGACCTTATCATACCTACTCCTTTGTAAATTTTTCTCAGAAAGGATATCAGAAGCAATTTATGACTACAATTATTATGCTGAGCTTGTAAAATAGTGCATGTAGATATGATAAATAAACTTTGATTTCTCTGTTGTAGCATGGATACTTCCGGAAATTTGTCGTATATTGGATACAGCTGTGGATGATGACTTGAAGCATACAGCAAGACACGGTTATAAAATAAAAAAATTCCGAAATTCGAAATTACAGGAAATTTAGTTCTGCATATGGCCATTTCGACAATGTATATCTCATCAGTGCAGATAAAACCAAAAACCGAAAGTTTTTGAAGGTCAAATACAGAACAGATAACCAAAAGGGCCTAACAAGTAAGGCCAAATTGAACTAAAGACAGAGCTTTGCACGAGGGAGATAACTCCTTAGTTTTATAAATTTCCAAATTTAAGATATTGTTCATTTTCAAAATAATATTGGTAATTCGTGCCAGCACCGAAGTACTGGCTACTGAGCTGGAGAATACCCTCAGGGACTAACAGTCCACCAGGTAGAGGCATCGACCCAGTGGTAATAAAATAGGAAATACCGAAATTACTTGAAATTTTGCTTCTGCATTTGGCCATTTCGACAATTTATGTCTCATCAGTGCAGATAAAATCGAAACTTTGGAAGACCAAAAACCGAAAGTGTTTGAGCTAAGGACAGAGCGAACACGCCTATTAAGATTTCACGCTTATTGCGAAATGTAATGTATTCCCCAAAGAGAGGGAAATAACGAAAAGTTGATTGATTAGAACGAATTTTGTTGATAACAAAGAGTCTTTTTTATCTGGCCTTAGGTGTTCCTTATAACCGAGTTGTACTGTAATTAAATTGAATGGGCAGAAATAGAAATGCTGGGTACCGTTTTGATAAATATCGGTCAAAAGCAGAACAAAATATATAAAAAAATAATTCAATTAATATGTCATTGATAATGTCTTTTTTCATCGTTCCAACAGTTTAAATCTTAGCTTAACAACTAATTGGAAGAATAATATTACTTATCATAATTCAGATATATGCAGTGAAATGTATGGAGCGCCAAATTAATATAAAACTGTTGTCGTATGTAGGTTGCATAGTCTATTGGTATCAAAGCAAGTAAATATATCACGCATGAGGTAGCTGGATGCATTCTTGTTTGTTTGCTTTTTTGTTCCCAGACATTTACAAAGATTTTCGAAAATGCTGAATATGAAATGGGTCATTATTATAGTAAAGGTTTCATGCAATGCATTGCAAGCACATATTGCAGACTATATGTTTACCTTTCGCTTCCCATGACATGACCTTTAAAAGTCATCATTTCAGGACTTTGAATAAGCATATGACCATTCAATCACCATGATAATACTCTTGATGTAGTCATTTATTAGCTTACCTGGATCAAAGGGCCATGCGAGCTTATGCTATCACTTGGCGTCCGTCGTCGTCCGTCGTCTGTCGTTAACGATTTCTTTAAAAATCATCTCCTCAGAAACCACTGAGGAGATGTTAGCCAAACTTTGAAGGAATAATGATTGGGAGGACCTCTACAAGCAATCCACTTTTGATTGAACAAGATGGCCACCAGAGTCAATCTTAGCTTCTGATTGGCCAATTTTCAAAATGTAACTTATCTGAAACTAGGCTCCAATGCTTTGAAACTTTATAGGATTGTTAACAACAATGGCTTCTCTAAGCTGTCAACTCTTAGAGCTGCTCAGAAGACTCATGTTGCAGCTGTGGTCATTCAAAGTTGTCATTGAAACCATGTTGGAAAACTCTTATTTCATAAAATCTCTACAATGCTGTGCGTTGCTGTTCTACTAATATTCAAATACATCCAGGTTAGCGATTCAGGCTCCCATGATCCTCTTGTTAACATCTCAGTTAGTATGACTTACAACCTTGAGCCAGTCATCCTTTTCTGTATCATATGCATAACACCATGATATGACCTTTCAGTTACAATGCTACGTACGGAAGCCTGCTAGTACCATAGGTAGTTTTATTTTTAACTTGTAATAGCAACTTAACTAACTTGTTTTAACAACTTAATTAACTTCATTTCATAAGGTCTTGAATTCTAACAAGAGTCTCATATGAGCCGGAATCGCTCACCTGGCTTGATATTGAAAATAGCCATGTCTGCCATGATGACAAGAATATTATATAAGCAGTGACAGAACATTAGTGAACACGCTCACATACCACACGCACCTACATATTGGATACTCAAAAGAGACAACAGTTCAATGGAGCATAACTCCTGGAAAAATCAAGATATCAGAATTTCCAGTCAATATGCATATCTACATATTATGTCCTTACTAGCTACCAAGTTTCATAAAATTATGCAGTGTAGTTTCAGAGAAGTAGCATTCACCAACTGCTTCGGTAATTTATATTGCGAAATTTATAAGTTCGAAGGGGCATAATCCAGAAAAAATAATGAGATCGGAATTTCTTGTCGAAAGCACATTTACATATTATGTCCATAATAACTACCAAGTTTCATGAAATTCTGGTCAGTAGTTTCAGAAGTAGTGTTCACAAACTAAATAGTAAATATTGTGAATTTTCTAGGTTGAAAGGGATATAGCTCATAGGAAGATAATCGGATCAGAATTTCCTATCGCTATGTACATCTACATATTATTTCCATAATAACTACCAAGTTTCAAGAAATTCCGTTCAGTAGTTTCAGAGAAGAAGCGATCACAAACTGTTGCAGTAGTACATATTTCGAATGTTCTAAGTTCAAAAGGGCATAACTCATAGAACAATAATCGGATCAAAATTTCCTTTCGACACGCACATCTTCATGTCATATCCTTAACAACTACCATGTTTCAAGAAATTCCGTTCAATAGTTTTAGATGAGAATCGCTCACAAAAACATTACCGACGGACTCTCGGACTGGTCAAAAACTTCGTGGCGTTGAGTATATGAATTTCAACTTACGAGCAATCTGACAAATTTGACATTGGTGACTCTTTTTAGTTCACCAGGGTAGCCAGTTTGAGCTTTTGCCATCACTTTGCGTCCATCGCCCTTCCGTCCGTCCGTCCGTCGTAATCTTTTCCTTCAAAGATCTTCTCCTCTGAAACTACTGGGCCAATTAAAACCAATATTGGTCACAATGATCCTTCGGTGGTCCCCTTTCAAAATTGTGTCCGGTAGATTCTATACCTATCCAAGATGGCCGTCAGCGGGAAATATAGTTTAACATGGGACGTATGGGAAAACACATTAAAATATGTTCTCCTCTGAAACCACTTGGCCAAATGGAAAACAACTTGGTCACAGAAGTCCTTGGATGGTCTTCTTTTAACAATGTCTCTGGCAGGTCCAGGTTGGATCAAAGATGGCCATCAGCAGGGGTCTATGGGACAGTCAAATACTCATCATCCAGGTGAGCGATACAGGCTCTTGCTAAGGATTGTGATACACTCGACAATGCAATAATTTATTAAGCTTATGCTCTAACTCTTACGGTTTTCAATCTAATAAAGCAAAAATATGATGCGAAATCAGAAAATTTCTGTATTTAAAGAGAATTAACTCTTACATGAAAACGAGCAATCTGAGTATATAGCTATCAAAGCTGTAGCCATGATTATTGTAAATTTCATTTTGCTGTACACGTGTTTCAAGGAGTAACCTCTAATCAGCAGCATTAGATCCGAAACAATTGGAAGGCAGAGATCCAAAAGTATTGTGAAAGAAGCATTCATAACCAAACATTTCAAAAGAGGAAGCCAAGTCTGACAACTAGGCTGGTGATTACCCTCGGGGACCTCTGGTCCACCAGCAGGGGCATCGACCCAGTGGTTTCAAAGTATAAGGCTATCAAAGCTGTATCCATGATAACTGACAAATTTGACCTTCATGACTTTTTTGTAGATCTTGATGAGCCTAACAATTTTGCAATTTAAAGTTGGGCTCGAGCTGTTATGGTTTTCAAGATATAAGCACAATTTAGGCAAACATATGTGAAAATCAAAAAATGTTGGTATTTAAAGAGAAATACATGTAACAAATCTGACCGTGATAACTTTTTGTAGATCTCGATGAGCTTAACACTTTTGCAATAAACTAAAGTACACCTTTATCTCTTAATGCTTTTGAGATATAAGGCAACAAATTAGAATTTTTTGCAAATTTTATGAAAAAAAGGCAACAACTCCAACACGGGTATTCAGAATTACTTCAAAATGTCTGGGCAGGTAGATTTAGTCATGCTAATCATGCTTACCCCTGTCAGATTTTTTTTTATCTGTAACGGTTTTTGAGTTATTTGGCAAACTCTACAATTTTACTCCTATGTTCTATCATAGTAACAGTGGCCATGTTTTTCATTCAACCGGAACAAAGAGAAAATAGTTTGTAGAGGATATGCCAAAGACCATTCATTCCTGCCAAGTTTCAAAAGGATTTGATTCAGTTGTTTACGGACTGACGACGGACGCCAAGTGATGAAAATAGATGTAGCTCAAATTGCCTTTTGACAGCTGAGCTAAGTTGTTATAACAAGATAGATAAGTTGCTATTGCAAGTTATTAAGTTGTTATAGCAAGATATTAAGTTGCTATAACAAGTTAGCCAAGTTGTTATAACAAGTTAGCTAAGTTGTTATAGCAAGTTGCTATATCAAGATATTAAGTTGTTATAGCAATTTAGTTAAGTTGCTATAACAAGTTCAAAATAAAAGTACCTATGGTACTAACGGACTTCCGTATAATACATGTATATTATCATGTCAAAAGTAAAACAAAAATCATATCGTGTACACAAATGTTAATCATACAGCAAGTAATGCCAATATTTCTTGAATAACAATAAACTGAAAAGCCCATATGTCTAGTAGACCTAACATTGTATGAATAAAATAAAAAAAAGGAATCAAATGATAAGTAAACGTGAATAAACAAAGAAAAGGTAAAATCCATAGATTTACAACAAACTCAAAGGGGACCCTTTGAAAATAATACAATGTATTTATGTTTCCCTTAAACAATGCTTGAACACAAGATTGATCTGTATTACTTTAACTGCAATAAATAATTGCAAATGTAATATCTATTCAAAAGTATGATGTTGAAATAACGTAAAATCCATAGATTTACAACTAAAAGGGTTGATTTTCTATATTATAAAAATCATATAATCTCCAAAGCAAAAACTTGTTTTCTCTGTAGACAAAAAAATAAAATTACCGGCTAATCTTCAATTAAATTTTTTGGTTGGAATTGTGTAATTCAAATTTATGCGAAATCCATGACCCAGATATTGGAATTCAGCACAGCATTCATTTCGCTCTTGAAAATTTGGTAACTATCGTACATCCTAGGCAGGTCAAGAACTCTTCCACAAGGGTGCGCTACCGGTCTCCTTGCAATGCCTTCTAGGTCAACTATTTTGACTTGAATTTTGAAAACGTTTCCCTCGGAATTATACAACATGAGGTCACTAGCTGTTAAAAATCGAAGCAAGCTGCGCATCATTTTAGTATCCATGTCAATCTCGCGGATATATCGTTTCAGATTCTTGAAAGAATCGGATTCTGATTCGTCTCATTCGAGAGATGAAATTAATTTCTTCGACGTTGGTGTTATCTTCTGGAACTCATTTCTAACATTAATAACCAGTTCGTAAGATATTAACACCTCAAAAAGGCATTCCCTGATGAAAGCTGGTTCTTGAACCATTTCCATATGTGCGATTTGATCAATAACGGCACCAATATTATCTTTCCTAGCTTTAACTTTGCATTCATCTGTTGATAGGATCTCGAGAAGTTCGTCCATTTCAGCGTTTTTGCATGTTTTCAAGAGCATTTGAAATAATCTTGCTTCCACTCTGGGGAATAAACTGAAGAAATTATTCCCTAATACTGTCATTAGCCATTCCATACAAGGAGGAATTTACCAAATTGGGGGCAAGTCGAATGGGTAGTATCTTTTGTATAATCCATCCTAAGGCTATGATCCTTCCTACAGCTTTCCAATCTGCCGCCTCCATATCATGGCGTAGACATGGAACTTTCAAAATCGTGCCAGTGGTGCATTGTTCATAAAAATCATCCCATAATTCAGTTAGCATATCCCTCATGACACCCCCACTGTCGTAGGCTTGTTCTCTTTCTCCATTTGGAAGAATTATGGTGGCAGTTAGTATGTCTCTTCCAAAGTCAACGTCTGGGTTTTCTTTGAATATTTTGATTAGCTCTCGCAGAACTGTGGACTACCATTCCGAATTATTTAGGCTCGCGAACAGTTTTTAATATTGGCTCAGTTTGCGTGAATGCCACTTCCTCTAAACTGTCTTCCCAAACTGGAAAGAAAAGATGGCCCGGTAGCGATGAGCTGTCATCTGCTGAATCAGGAATTGAAGGATGTTCGTTTGAACCTTGTTTCATCAGGACATCATCTTTGGCACCTTCAGTGATCTTCACTGGTTTGTCAATCGATTCAGTAGACTGTTTGCTAACTTTACATGAAATTGCGGATGGCTACTAATACTTGAATCTGAGTCGTGTTCATCCTCTTCGGCACATTCAGTTATCATCCCTGTTTTGACATTCGATTCTGTAGCCCGTTCGTTAACTTTACAAGAAATTGCCGATGTGCTACTAATACTTTATTTTTGGTCGTGTTCTTCCTCTTTTTACCTAACATCATCATCATCTGAAATTTGCGTTTCGAGTCTTGTGCGTAAGTAAAAGTGAATATATTGTAGCTTAACCTTGCCTATTACATCACCCAATGTTGTTTCCTCGTCCTCTAGAGGTTTCAGCTGGAAATCTGTTAACTCAACATCCATATCCTTCAGTTCTCCATGCTGACTTTTGCCGTTTGGGAAGAAAAGATCCAGGCATTCTTGAATAATGGAGTGTTTGTTCATGTTTTTGTTTAACAACAATGTTGTTTTACCTCCTCCTGTCTGTGCTTTTACATGCAGATAAATCTTCTTCTTTTCTTCGAAGTGGTACCACCCAAGGTGAACTTTATGCACTTGTCTCTTTGCACTTAACCTTGGAATTTTCTTTACGGTAGAATCTGGTTCATCAGTACATGTATCTGTAGAGCTAACCCTGTTACTTTTTAAGTCTGTCTCTTAATCGATCCATTAGGCTCGTTTTCTTGATATGGGTTTCACGAGTACTTCGGTAATAAAGTCTTTTAAGACAAAACTATCTCCTTTCTTCGGGAGGTATTCTGACAAATCTGAATCTGACATACCTCTGACAGCATCTTCGTCTATCTGCAAATAATGATAATATTATAAGTGTGAGTAATTTTCTCATCAGACATCAATGATAATGAAAACAAAAAGGTATCGATGGCGTGTCGTATATCCTATGTAAGACGCTGAATTAGATTAACAATATGTTTCTACATCAACGGTTATATAAACAATATGATGCAGCATCACAACATTTTATAATTTACCTTTGAATATAGTACTTCATATCTCATTAGAGTATACAGTACATGTATAATGGTACTTGAATTTAACTCAAGAATGCAGTAACAGAGATTCAAAATTTCTTGATGGTGCCTTCAATTACACGGATTTCTCTTACGAAATCGTAAGGTATTCGCATGCATTCGTAAAATACTCGTAGCTGCACGTTAATTGCTCATAATATGTCGTAACAATCCGTAAAGCCATCGTAGCACGACCTGAATGAAATCGTAAACAACACCTACATGTAAGCACTCGTAACAATCCGTAAGCAAATCGTAAACTAACCGTTACATAGTGTTTACGAGTTAATTATGGATTCTTGAGAACAGTTTACGAAGGGTTGCGTGCTGTTGCGACCAGTTTACGATACTTACGGATTGCTGCAAGTTATTTACGAGTTATTTATGAAAAAATCATTCCGTGGACAATCATACAACAATTTATGACATGTCCAAAAATGACCTCCCCTCTCACGGATCAATACGGGTTTATGCAAGTTATGACGAGTTATTTACGGATACCAGCGAGTTATATACGGATGCTTGCGATTGACTACGATTTGGCAATTCGTATGACTCGTAAGAAAAATCAGTGTATGTTAAGTAGGTATAAGGGTTAAGTACGTTTTGTCGCATACAATCTATTTATGTTGAATAAAAATCACAATTACACAATCCGGTACAAGTGAATATGAATTACGATATTCTGTATTGACCATGGCTACATGCTACAATTATCCATGCTTTTTTGTCTGATTTGTACGATTAAATATTACAAGGATGACATGTTCATTGATATTGAATATTGACTTGCTAAGTACATGTATACTTGCAATCTAATTAAAATAAGATGTTATGATGAGCTACGCTTCCCTACTCTCTCTAACATCTGAACCAACTCCATTAGGGGTCATTTCCAAGTGGATTTTGAATTCAGCCAATCAAATCACAGCTGGTAAAATCATGACAGGAAAAAATTGTTTTGATTGGTAGAAAAGGACAAGACCCTAATTTAAATATTTGAATATTAATGTTTACTTGGACCTGACCCCTGATAGACTTGCTTCAGATGTTATAGAGCGTAGGGAAGTGTAGCTCATTATAACACGAGATTTTAATTAAATTGTGCATACTTGCTTTGCCACTTCAAAATTGATTAAAGATTCAGCTTCCTAAGTAAAAACACAGTGAAAAGCCCGGTAAATTAAAATCGTTACAAAGTCCCGGAAATCTCGTAATAACAAGACAGTCAACAAAAACTTGATCTATAAAGACTCACTACATACCAAATTGCATTGTTCTTGATCATCATAGCACATAAAAAAATGAAAAAAAGTTGCGACAGAAGGACAGGCGAATGGACAGACAGACAGACAGACAGAGGAGCCTGTAATCAACTTCGTAAAAGCCGGTGTAGAACTAATCAATAAATTCTGACAAAATGTCATGTAAACCCAAACTGTTGCTAACTTATGTCTTACAATACATGTATATTTAACATTTTATATGAAATACATTTTATTTGATTAGAGACTAGGATGGTTTTTATGTAACTTATTACTCTAGCTAATATTCGAATAAATTTTACTAGCATAATAATACCTGTAAATCTCTTTACATGAATGACACTAAATGCTTCCAAAATGCACAATTTGAGGTTACTTTTAAAAAATGTTGAGGGACACAGGAGACTTAGGGGATGCCTCAGTGAAGCCTGGTGTCCGAGGGCAACACCCCCCCCCCCCCCACCCCCACCCTCCGACTGTTAATCCTGGATCCGCTTTATCACATATACAAGTTATTGTAACATCTACTTACAACTTCTTTTTTTTAATTCACTTTCATTTCAATTAAGTTACATGTATATTTCAGCATGTTGTTATCAACAAGGTCAAATAGAATACCTTCTGATCTCAGAACTTTTAAGGTGTCTTCGTGAACGCCTCTTTTCCGTAGGAATGGCTCCATGCTTCTGCAAGTTGTCAAATAAAGAATACATTTTACAGATTAAAGTGTAAATTTTACAGATTAAAGCGTAAATTTTACAGATTAAAGTGTGAATTTTACAGATTAAAGTGTAAATTGTACAGATTAAAGAGTAAATGTTACAGATTAAAGTGTGAATTTTACAGATAAAAGTGTGAAAAATAAAAAATAAAAAGGTATCAAAGTGGCCCTAATACGCTTCCGTAATTTGGTGTAGGTGGAAGACTGTGAGGGTATATAAAATATCTAAAATGTACATTATTTTTTTTATTTATATGTCGTTTACAGTCCATTTTTAGCATTATCCCTCTAAGTATGATGTCATTATGACGTCATAGCGCCCCCAATCTCACGGAAAGATATATTTTTAGAAAATTTGCTTATATAACAATTAAATTAGTAAATTGTTTTTATTCTATGTCAAGCATTACTTTTTAATACAATGTGGGGCCAATTTTGTACCTACAGCCTGTCCCTCTTTGTCAAGTGTGTTGTTCTCCTCCACCCCAATAAACAACACTTCCTTATATACACTGGATCTAGACCAAGATATTGTTCTTTTCTCTTTAAAATCGAAATTTTGATATTGTACTATATACAATCTCCCTCCTTTTTATAATGTTTGTCAAATAGCTATTCCTCTGTCAGTTATTTATTTTGTTGTTATAATCTATATTCAGTTTCTCTCTACAATATTTTCATCATCATAAGCGAATTAATGCTTTATATAAATATCGTTAGTGATCAAAATAATAATAATAATAATAATAATAATAATAATTGTTCTGAATATATCACGATAATTCAACTAGAACGGGGGGTGTGTACTATATAATAGTATATTGATCGCTTACTTGTAGGCTAGTATGACTCACCAATGGAACTTTATGATAATGTCTGTGGACACTGCAAGTAGAACACCTAGTCTAGCATACGACCACATTTCGGGTCATACTCTTCGCAGAAAATTACGTGAATCGGGACCTCGAGCAAGGCACCAGGTGGTAGGACCAATATTTAAGCAACGCCATAGGACCGCGAGAATAGCCTGGGCTCATGCACACCGTCGTTGGAGGGCTTCACACCTGGCAACACATCCTTTTTAGTGATGAATCCCGATTTTCACTTCCTTCGTTTAAGCAGTGGACGTTATCGTGTGCACTGCAGGCATGGATAACGTTTTTGCAGACCAGTGTGTGTACGAGTCCGACCATGTTGGAGCCAGAAGTGCTATGGTCTGGGCTGTGCTGGAATTTGTCAAGATGGTCGCACTCAGCTCAAAATTGATCAACGGCCATTGAGTGCCGTAAGATACCAAAACGACATTCTTGATCCTATCGTTCTGCCCTTTCTTCAACAGCGAAACTGTGATCACGTCTTTCAACATGACAATGCAAGGTGTCACGTGGTCCGTGTTTGTCAAGACTGTCTGAACCAGAATCACATCCGTGTTCGTCCTTGCTAGGGTTATCTACCTTCCATTGTGAATATTTGCAATGGACGTTAGCATAGCACTATAAAGGAAACACCATTTAACAATGGATGGTATATTAAATTGACACAGACGCCTTGTCATGTCCATGATAGAGTGCAGACAGGAATGTGCTAAGCAATAAATATTTGATGATTCAACTTTGTGTATTGTCATAGTAGATTATGGCATGAGAAATGAAAAATCGAAATATAAAACTGTGTGTCAAAAACTTCCTTCCATACATCTCTAGATGTCATTGTAATTATTATTGAAGCTAATGTACAGCACCCTCAGACATAGGCAGCCATATCAATAAACCTTAGAGAAGAGATATTTAAAAACAAGGGAAACTGACAACATATGGTACACAAGACCAAGAAAACAAAAACACAACACAATATGCGTTGGACATCACTAAGTGGAGACCAACGCAAGTAACGTACAAAGACGTGCGGCCTTCTACAAACAACCGGAGGTAAATACGAACCGAACATAGTTTTGTATGGAACAATCATAACGCAAATCACAACATGGAACTCAAAGCGTAAAATCACAAAAATAGGATAACACACAAAACTAAATTGGTGACCAACACCAAATTATTCGGGTTTTCAATTTTGTGAATTTGAGCGAACCTTATAATGCGTTTTTCCCGAGTTACGGTTGTGAGCACTAAATCAGCTATCTACGTTTGCCTTGCATAACACAATATATATATGTTATAATGAAGAAATGTTGTAAAGAACTAAACCCCAAAGCAGTAATACATATGACTGAAAGAATATGATATATAATATGTACATAGCTCATAGTTTCACTATTAGTGTAAATAGTCCACAATACATAAAGCGTTATCATTCATAAAAACTTAATTTTATACTTCCCCTTACAAAAATCCAACCAACAAACAAACAAGCAAACAAAAACAAAACAGAAACCAAAACAATACGATGCAAAACAAACCAAAACAAAACAAAGCAAAACAAATCAAAACAAAGCAAAGCAAACCAATGCAATACAAAACAAAACAAACAAAACAAACCAACAATCAAAATAATACCGCTCTATTCGCAAAGCAAAGAGGGGCCTTGGTGGTCATGATCGTATGGTAGTAGGATTTAAAACTACCTGTGCAATCAGTGCCTATCACCACCAAAGTTGGGAAATACCGAAGGGTCAATCAAAAATGGACAGTCCAGAGAAACTGGCAGCATGGGGTATACAGGACGAAGAAAAACAAAACAAAAGCACACCAAAATAAATGTACCACTGTACGTAAACAAACACGATTCACGTAAATAGAACAGTTGTAATATGAACGATGATGAATACACGTGTTACAACAGGGTTACATTATCATGTACAGTAGTCTAGACAGAGTTAAGCATGCTCGAACCGTTCTGATTATGCTTTATCAATAAAATCACATTCAAGCTAAATGCATCAATGATTCGATTTTTGTATATATTGTTTTCCAGTTTCTCTGCATTATCCAATTTTGATTGTCATTTCGGTATTCTCTAATGTTCATTAACTATATATGTTTGCGTAGATATATAATTCAGTGCGCCTGACGTGTTTCTAGAATATCAATCATCAGGTAAACTAAAGGTTGAAAGATTGGGAAAAATAAACTTTAAAAGTCTTTGGTAGCAGGAAAAATAAAGGACATAGTCGCTAAACAGTATAGCCAATGGGTCACCTATGCCACTCGTCGTAAACACTTCCCGATCCTGTCCTCATTCATGAATTATTACGGGTTTGTATCTAGATTAACACGATGAGTGTCACTAGTGGAGCAGGAACTGCTTACCTTTCCGGAGCACCTGAGTTCACCGTCGGTTTTAAGTGATGTTCGCGTTACTCGATCTTTAGTTTTATGTGTATGTTTTGTAGATCGTTGTTTGTCCTGTTGCATTTTTCGCTGGTCATTGTATTGTCTGTCCTTCGATTTACGGATTCTGACTACCCCGATGGTATCTTCAAACTCGTCTTGCAACTATCGCCCCGATCACTCATCACTCAATATTTACTCAAACTGTTGGCAGTTCATGTTACCTCTTTAGTATCTTCTAACTTTTCTTACAGACTTCACATTCTTTTATCTTGCTTCACTTGTGTTGTTTTGTATTTACGAATTGTTATTTGTTGTGTTCCCTCTTGTTAGTTGGATGTTTGTGTTTCACTGGGTTTGTTTTGTTTACTTGTATCTGGCCTCTTGTTTTCTGTCGAGATGCACTGTCTCTTCCTCAGTTTTCTCAATATAATGTTGAATAAATAAACGTTAGAGAAAACCAAAGAGGCAATCAAGAATGGACAATCTAGAGAAACTGACAATATTTGGTACACATGGCACAGTCCGCTTTGTCTTACACCTACACACTGACTTGGATCTTTATAGGGATAGCACACTGGAACAACTGTCCACAGATAGACATGTCGCTCTCTCTTACACATTATTCTGATTCCGGGCCAACCAGTCTTTGCTCTTTCTCTTTAATGCTGGGCGCTTAGCGCAGAAGCAACAAATACCAATTTCATAGTTTTTGGTTTGCTCGGACGGGGCTAAAATCCATACTACCACACTCGTGGAAAGCACACTAACCATCACACCATCGATGCGAGTTACCGATTGATGCGGATTGAATAAAAGAATGATCCGTATGCATTCACTAAAACAATCGAAAACGATAACAAGCAAAATTATAACAGTTTGCCTCGCATTATGAATGAAGAAGCGAATCGCAGTCAACAACGACTGTAGTACAAACATGAAGCAAAAACAACAAAACACAAACTCAAATACTAAAAGCTCTAACGATGAAGAAGAAGGGAGACCGGGTTCTCTCCCCCCATTAATGATAATATGTCAAAAAATTATTATTCTCAAAACAAACTAGGGAAGCATAGCTCAACAAGTGTGTATTGAAGTTATATCTGCAATCATTAGGTAAAACTGTATTACAAGTACTTATTATTAATCCCATTGAATAATTGCACACAAAAATTGAAATAGATTAAAATGTACATTCTGCAGAAAGGGAAGCAACTCGCATTCAATTCTGAATATGTCTGCTAGGGTTATCTACCTTCCATTGTGAATATTTACAATGGACGTTAGCATAGAACTATAAAGGTAACACCATTTAACAATGGATGATATATTGAATTGACACAGACACCTGTTCATGTCCATGATATAGTGTTGACAGGAATATGTTAAACAATAAATAGTTTATGATTGAACATTGAATTTTGTGTATTGTCATAGTAGATTATGGCATGAGAAATGCAAAATCGATATATAAAACTGTGTGTCAAAAACTTGCTTGCATACATCTCTAGATGTCATTGTAATTATTAGTGAAGCTAATGTACAGCACCCTCAGGCATAGGCAGCCGTACCTGAGTTTGACCATTGTGTTGACGTTGTTTGGATTGTTTGTTTCACAATCCTTTTCAATAAACCTGTGTGAAGAGATACTTAAAAACAAGGGGACAATCATGAGAAACTGACAACATATGGCACACCAGACTAAGAAAGCAAAAACACCACGCAATATGCGTTGGACATCACTAAGTGAAAACATACACACATAACGTAAAGAAGACGTGCGTCCTGCTACAAACAACTGGAGGTAAATACGAACCGAACATAGCTTTGTATACAGAAATCATAACGCAAATAACAACATGGAACTCAAAACGTAACGATACATATCAATAAACTCCGGAAAAAATGCGCTTAATCCTTATAATTCTGTTACTAAGTTTTTTTTTCACTTGTTTTGAAAATGTACCTTTGGGGATCCCCAGTTTGGACACATACATTCCATTGATATGCGTCGGCCATGAAAAACAAAATGAACTAACCTTGTTTTCCTACATTGATAACTAGACAGTATTGTAGTTAAGTTACTGATATTTTCCAATTTGATGGCATTTTGCATTTAGCTACTCAAACAAGTAAAATGCCCACAAAATCGTAAAATAAATCAGTAACCAGCTTGTGTCAATCAGCGTCCCTTGTCACATGATGACGATATATTACAAAAATCAAAGTCGATAGATGGTTGTCTTAAGTTTTTTTTCGGAATTGTTTTTATTGTCAACAATACAAGCTTTTTTTTTCATTGGCATTTATTTTTTTATTTCATATATAACAATAATTGTCGATTATTAACAATAAACATTGTTTCTTTTATCTTTTTTTATTATCTGGAATCCAGGCCGCCATTTTGCTTACATTACGAAAAAAGTAGTGCGTTGAACATCGTCTATCGAAAAATAAACTAATAAAACCCCGCTTCCATAAGCGCCTATAGCCAATCAGAAAATAGAATTTCTAATTATGCAAATCATATAAGAATTATAATAGGATAACACAAAAAAAAAAACTAAAATGATGAGCAGCACCAAATTATTCGGGTTTCCAATTTTGTGAATTTGAGCGAACCTGATAATGCGTTTTTCCCGAGTTACCGTTGAATAACACAATACGTATGTTATAATGAAGAAATGTTGTAAAGAAGGAATGTTACTTTTAGCTGGTCCCGTTTTTTTTGTCTAAATTGTGAATGTATGTACCGTTTCTTCGTCAGTTTACAAAGTATATTTTTTTAAATAAATAAAGGATAAAGAAAACCGACGTAACAATCCAAAATGGACACTCCAGAGAAACTGGGAAAATGTTATACATAAGACACCAACACATAACACAGAAACCTAAAAAGATAAGAAAAACAAACATCGGATGCTAAACACTACACCACTGATGCTCGGTAAATGTAAGGCATGCACCAGTAAGGATGACTGGACTGTCAAGAAGACCACATTGAAAACAAATTAAACTCTTTAAATGTACAACGAAAACTGAATTTGAATCAAACCGATTCACGGGCAATGTCCTCATTGCGATTCACTGTAAATAATAAACGACACGAACGAATCACATCTGCTAAGTTTTTTTATGTTTCAAAATACCTTCATACGAAATGTTACCATTAATATTTATGACAATAGTGTGCTGAACATTGATTTATATTATAATATAGTGCATAATAGCATAGTGAATATTTCCTATAAGTGTCACATGTTTTAGCACACATTCAGGACAGGTTCCAGTTTTTCTTCTGTATATCTCTGGGTTTGTCCAATTCATACAGTTGGATTTGTCAGCTTGTATCCGTACTGATGTTTGCTTAAATTATCAACAAACAACAAAACAACTTTATTTTACCATGTGTCAACTCACTGTAATACGACGATTGAGCAAACATGATCGTATTCGAGCTATTTTGGGTGGTACATGCTGGTCCCGCCGAAAATAATGTTGCTAGAGGTTTGGTGTGCTCCCACATACTATATGATTCCATCGGAGACGCTTTCAATTGGCTGGTAACACTTGGGATTATCATGGCCCCAGATGATCACGCGTAACATCACCTCCCCAAGACCCTCATTTTAGGTTGTTGCACATCATAGATCGTCTCCATAATTTTGTTCAAGCATTTTATTTGCCAACATGTTATTGTGATGTATAGCTTGCTTTAAGCATACTCTGTGTATCATATCTTATATAGAATATCAACAAACATATATTACAAAGGTACTTAAATCCTGACCTACACGTATTATTGTTTAGATACCTCCAATTTGTTCTTTAATCTATTCTTTATCATATTCCCCTAGATATACCCTGAAGTGTTTTCAATATATATCTTACACAAAGTCCCGGATTATTACCTGTGATGGACTTTGATCTTTTTACTTCAAGTCGTCATGCAGACATCACTAGGTACATATTCACCTACAATAAAGACTTTCTAGTGTCAATGCACGTAGATTAATAGAAGTAATTACATTAATGTTTAAAAATAACAAATAAAGAAATAATTAGTGTAATCTTAATTGACAAATTATCTATTATAACATGCATTGATTACCTTATTGGTAGCGTTCGATTACAATTACAGTTTTAACTCTTGTAGGAAATTTGAGAATGTGCGTCGTTTATGTCGACACCGTTATCATTACCGAATAATTAAAGTCGAGCCAAAATGGACGACATTAAAATGTCTGCATTTAATTCCATGGTTATACTTGAACATGTATTAAGGAAAAACAAATTATACATATCTCCTGCCAACTAATCATTTTATTTTAGTTATTGCGATGACATTTTTCAATTATTGTAGACCCTTTAAATCTACTGCTTTAACTTTTTCATTATGTGCTGGGACACAAACTGATCGCATTCATAACACAAATTAATGCAACATCTGTTGCAGCAGCATGTTATTAGCCAAGACCGCCCACAATTACATCAAGTTCCTCAAAATTATATGAAAAGGAATACAGGACGTACATGATAAACACAAGTTATCATTAACACACCCTTGTATGTGGTCATAAGTCAGAGTAATGTTTCTGGGGGGAGGACGATTAGAAATAAAATAATATGAAAAACACCGGCTTAATAGCTAATAACGTCCATTAACAAGATCGACTGAAAATATATTGCATACTAATTATATCACTTTTTACAATATTGGTGTGTATTGTTTCAATATTTATAACTCTCTTATTAGTATGTATGTACTATAATTGTTAGGTTATCTAAAATCAAGTCATGGGTTAAAGAAAACAGAACGAATACTTAGCATTCTGTTCTACCGCTTGCTATCTTTTTCACATATGTTCTTACAAAAACATGGAGCATACATCTATGATCTAAATTACCTTGGAATTTGGATTAAGTTGTTTGTGCTTAATGCCACTTTCAACAATAATTCAATATATCGTGGCGGTCAGCTTTATGTTTTTTTTTGTAATATATATTTTATTCTGATCAATTATGCATACATCACAATACAAATAGAAAAACAATCATGGATAATGTCACCATACTAGTATAAATATAATTTGACACAGACAATTGTAAATACCTCTATTCGCATATGATTATATTTTATTAAACACTAGTCCAAAAGTTTTGCTTTGTATTTATGACCTGAAATAAGGCACTGAAAACATCACACTCATTGAAGCATTGACGAAATATAATTCCACTTGGGGGGGACAGAAGTACAGAGAATCAAAATCATTTTTTTTACAATACTTGATATACTCAACACAGTCTTTCCATACTGGGATTTGATTTTTCAATTTGCAAACATAAATGAAATACTTAACTATATCTATTAATGTATTCAATATATTGAAATATTGGCCTGTGAGTACACCAAGTATACAGATTTCTGGTGATATAACAAAGTCAATATTACACTTTGTTTGTAAGCAATGTGCAACCTGAAGTCAAATAAAACGGACATGAGGGCAGTGGAAAAATAGGTGTATCAAGCTATCTCTAGTTTCAAAACAAAAGCTGTACATTTCAGTTTCAGATAAATTACTTTTCATCAACCTTTCATTAGCAAAAATAATTCTTATGTTAATTTTATACTGAAAAGCTTGAAGTTTTGTGCTAATAAGAGTTGCGGTCAGCTTTATTGGTGGAGAAGACCGGCGTACCCGGAGAAGCATGTCAAGAAATATAATATTTTCTTTCCAAATTATAAATAAATTGATCTTGAAGTAAAAGGTCAAGGTCACATATAATATTATATGGTAAATTATCCTTGAGAAAAGCTATGAGCAAGATATAATATTTTCGTATTACAATCATTAATTTAACCATGGGATCAAAGGTTAAGGTCACAGGTAAAAAATATCTACGAACATTGAATTCAACTGGATAAAAAGACATGCCAAATATCAGTAGCCTAAGTCAAACAATAA
This sequence comes from Bathymodiolus septemdierum, assembly GCA_963383655.1. Lineage (NCBI taxonomy): Eukaryota > Metazoa > Mollusca > Bivalvia > Mytilida > Modiolidae > Bathymodiolus > Bathymodiolus septemdierum. Next base: position 17,211,228 of record OY726527.1, on the reverse strand, counting down.
GAAAGTTGTAGATCGGAGAGTGCGATATGCTACCTTGTTGAAGACCAAGAAAAAGAATGAAAAATCAATTGAAAACAAAAGCAAGGTTTATAATGAGGCTAATATATAAAATGGCCATATCTCGAAAAGTAGTTAAGATATTATCATCAATTGTTTACACAAGCTTTATTGATATAGCAAACAACTAAAAATGCCAAAATCTCAAAATCTGATTTTTCCTCACCTGGGCACCTTTTCTGAGCCATGGTCACATATTATGATACCTGTATTTGCAATATCTGCTTCAAAATTAACCTCCAATTTGAACCCATAGGAATAGTTTTATTTAGTTCTTTTGTAGGTAAAATGGCAACATCACGAACTATAATATGTGTAATATGCGAGGCTCAATATATCACAAAACATGTAGATCAGTGGTTCCACGAATACGATGAGGGTCTATGCTCCGAATGTGGAAATAATTGTCGCAAAATTTCAAAGCCTAGCAGAGATCACGGTGTTATTTCTTTAGAAAATTACCATCATCTATTTCAGAAATCGGTAATCACTGTGAATATCATGATATTAAATATACAGATTTTTGTCAACACCATGACAGACCTTGCTGTCCAGATTGTTCTTCTACAAACCTCAAAATCTGTGTTGGGCTTTTGTCTATTCGTGAAATAATTAAAGCATTCAAAACATCGACATGGATTGACAACATTGAACAGAGATTAACATATATCAAAAACAATATAGACAAAACAACAAATGATCGACAACAAAATATATCGGAAATTCGACAACAACGGTAGAAGAATTCCTTGTGTTTTATCCATTTGTCTTGTTTTTGAATGACAATAAAATATGTTTAAGGTAACGGTAGATGCTTTAACACCAAATTAGACAGATGCGTGTTAAAATAAACTCACATTTAGATACACAAGAACAGAATACTCTACAAGAACTGGATGATGCTGAAAATAAGATTAAGTCAAACATATATAACCTGTTACAACTTTCTAAGAATGTAAAGACCGTAGAAGGATTACAAAGGAACATTATAACTGTCAAAGAGTATGCATCAGACCTACAGATTTCCAAGAAAGCAAGGTCATTGAGGAAGAGGTAAAGAAGGAAGAGGAGTACCGAATGGCTTTATCAAAAGATGGATGTCTACAACAATAAGGGTAATAACAAAATTACCGAACTCCGAACAATCTTACTAAGGGAAAGTCAAAACTCATAAGTATATAAACAGACAAAATCAGCCAACAACCGGAAAACTGAAAACCGTAATGACCCTTACTTGGTACAGGCATTTCTAGGTGGGTTGAATCAGATTCTAAAGCGCCAAACCTCCCGCTTTCATTACGGCTCAAAGGTTCCGGCTGTCATTATAGCCGTATTTATAACAATACTGGAACAAAATAGGTAAAATAGATGTCAAAGCAGTACCAAACCCAGTGAAACATATGTCAAAAGCAATTTGGCGTCACACATTGAGAGCAAAATATTTTTGACATTTTTGTTGACTTCCTTATCATTATACATTTTCAATATATGAAAATGCATCGTTTATCATCGTCTCTACAGAGACGGAATATATTTCGACAAGATCTTGGTATCGGAATATAAACTTTTTAAGAGATCGAATAAGGCGAATCTTTGCATAGCCCTGGTCCAGTAGCCTGTTTCTCAGATGAAGAAAACGTTTGAGAAAATCGGAATAATTGCTACTGTCCCATGCATAGCGAATCCATTGCGAGATGTAAACACCATATGCAGGAGAAGCCTGTGTATTGCTGCACATATTTGGAAAATTTATGATCTTAAAATTGAAGTCGCCCCGTTTATCATAAATTTTAGTAATGAGTTGACCACTGTCGTCAAATTCGAGGTATAAGTCCAAAAATGATGCGGACGAAGCTGCATCTGTGGTCTCTTTAACTTCCAGCTCTGGAGGATATATCAATGGAAGAAATTCTGCAAATCTAGAATAATTGATAGATAAAACGTCATCAATATATCTGTATGTGAAATTAAAGGCTCTAGCCTCATGAATCTTCTTATCTTTTACAAGCTTTTGAAGAAACTCCGATTCATATGAGTATATACAAATAAATCGGCTAGAAGAGGGGCACAATTCGTACCCATTGGAATGCCGACGACCTGCTGAAACAGTGTCCCTCCAAAGGAGACAAATATGTTATCGATGAGGAACTCCAGCATACTGATCACTTGTTCCTCGGAGTAGCCTGTTTTACCTTTTTGAATTTTGTTTGAAAAATATGTGGAATTGTAGCCTAACACAACAAATTTTGAGCCATAGTTGCTATGACTGAAAGCTTTGTGAATTGTTTCTTTTAAGCGGGTTTTTAATATGTCATGTGGTAGGGTGGAATATAGAGTTGAAAAATCAAAAGTTTTGATTGATGATACCTGAGAGAAATATCTTGATTTAAGGTTATCCAAAAGATCTTTAGAGTTTTCCAAAGCCACATGTGATTTATGCCAATACGCGAGTAAACAGTTTCACAATAGTTCTGTTGTCCCTCTTTTACTTAGCTTAAGATACAACATTAATGCAAAGATAAAGGATATATTGCCTACTCTAAAAACGTTTGGATCCGTATTTATAGGAGCAAGTCCACCATCAGTTGTTATCAAGACAATGAAGGCTAAACAGGCACAGATTATATCTGTTATACAGCATCCATATGTAAAGTGAATCAATGATATTAAGTTCACTTTACATACTACATCTAACATCCCAAAAAGAAAAGGTAGCACTGGTATAACAGGAAGCATCGTTTGTCCGAATGTTATAATGATATTTGTGGAGAATTACAATGAGGACAGTATATTAGATAAAGAAATACATTGTTCACTGAGGCACCCGTTTGACGTTGCATGTCTAGATGATACAACTGTAACTGTGTCAACATACAATGGAATAGAGGTAACACTAATACCGTCACATGCTACACGATGAAAGGGGACAAGTTGTGGGAATAAAAAGACGTATCAGTGCTGAAGGATCCACGGGATGTAACAGTCGGTAATAATTCTAACGTTTACGTGACGTCATACACCTGTAATAGTGTCGTTGTCCTAGAATCAGGTGGTAGACAAGGACGACAACTTATTAGTAGTAATGATGGATTGAGCGGTACTATTCGATTACATTTTGACAAATCTAATAACAGTTTGTGTGTTAAATCTTGTTTTAGAGTTAAAGTGCTATTATATATAGTAGGTGCCAACAGAAAACCTGCAATTTCTTGCAAGTATCTTATTTTAGGAAAATACTTATTCTATACCAAATTGAACCAAGGGATTTAATTATACAGTTATAGTTGATAAATTATAATTTAAACCTGTGAAGGAAAGAAAAATGGAAAAACTATCAATAAAATAAACTAAACAAGTGATTGACAACTCTACTTACTTAGCAAAATATAAACAACTTATGATATCAAATTAATTAAGCTTAAAAAGAAATAGTGGAAATGTTGTAGTGAACCATTTTAGTAGATGGATAAAAAAAATATTACTTGTCGTTTCAGTGACCTAGCACTATAAAAATCCAACTCAGTGTGTTGACCTAGAACAAAGCGTACCTCTTCATCATCTCATTGAAAATTAATTTGCTCTCGCCATGATATAGCAGACACATTGCTGAATTGGCTTTAAACAATAATCACTCACCCACTCACTCCCAACCGATACTCGAATTCCGAACTCTCTGCTAATCAATATAAAAATGGTTTGACATGGCTATGAATATACAAAATAACGGTATTAAAATCTATCCGGTTATTTTCGCAATAAATTTATTCTCCAGTGTCGATGAATTGTAAATAATACTCTTATCCAAGCCAAACCGTTGCTATGGGGAAAAACTTTCCATTCCCAATCTTTATTGTTCCGAAGCCATCTAGGTCTTGATCGTATGGTAGTTGGATTGACAACTACCGATGCAATCAGTACCTATCACAACAACGTTGTTAATTCGTATTCCGCTGAGGACGAGGTGTACTCGATACAACATTATGTGATAATGCTGCTCAGTGAGTTGAGGAAGGTCGATGGTTTTCTCTGGGTACTCCAGTTTCCAATACCACTCTCAATTTGTCCATCGATTATATATATAAAGGAGGGGGGACAGGGGATAGTCTTCTCCTTTCTTCCACCGGAAAAATAAATCTCCCTATGAATAAAAAGTAAAAAACAAGCTTTGTTCATTTTTCGATTAAATGATAATGTTTCATTACCTTTTTGTCATTTTAGATCATTTTTGTTTTTGTTTTCTCATATTCTCCTTTTATCTCCTTTTTCTCCTTTCTCCCGCCCTTTCTCTCCTTTCTCCCACCCCTTTCTCCTTTCTCCCTACCCCTTTCTCCCTGTCTCCCTTCCCCCTCTCCATCCCTCATAAGGTAAGTAGTAAAAATGAGAGCTGACACCATTTTTGGTACGATCACTAAAACAAATACAAAGGTGAATATTACATCAACAGGACATCAAATCTTATTAAAGTAAAACTTTAAATTTTGCAAAACAAAAATATGTTTTTACATATTAATGCGTTGTCCTACATTGTATTAGGTAGTATATAATATAATATGTATATTATATTAATATAATCATTGTACACTAGATATCAAGAACAACAAATCACAAACACATATTTATATACTGACCTACAATCATATATTGTTTAAGTCAATCCAATTAGTTCTTTAATTTATTCCTGAAGCATGTGACCATAGGTATACACTGACAAGTTCTAAATATAGATCTCACACAAAGTCTCTGATTACTACCCGTAATGGACTTTGCCTTTTTTACTTCCTGTTTCCTTCATCTCGCCATGTAGATACCAGTGAATACATTTTAATCTACAATAATGACTTTCTAGTGTCAATGCAGGTAAATTAATACAATATTTTAAAATAACAAATAGAGAAATAATTAGTGTTATCTTAATTGACAAATTATCCATTATTTCCATTATTGGTAGCGGTCGATTGGAATAACAATTGGAACTCTTGTATCAAATGTGAGCATGGGCAATATTTTCGACACTGCCATACTTTCCGAAAGAAATAAGCAAAGCAAAAATAGAAAATATGAAGAATACGAATGGAATTGTTCATATCACCGTTTTAAGCTGCTGTACCGCTAAGATCACAATAAGTATTCCATAATTTTTCTTTACACGTATTATATTACTAAAAATATTGATTTTACACAAAGTCCCGTATTATTATCTGTGAGGACAAATTATCTATCATAACATGTATTGATTACTTTATTGATAGCGTTCGATTAGAATAACAGTTGTAACTCTTGTATGGAATTTCAGAATATGCGTGTTTATGTCGACACTGTTATCCTTCCCAAATATTTAAATCCAAGCAAAATGGACGACTTTAAAATGCCTGCATTTAATTTCATGGGAATTCTTGAAAATGTATTAAGAAAAAGCAAATTATACATATCTTCCGTCAACTAATCATTTTTAATAATTATTGCGATGAAAGTTTGTAATTGTTGTAGACACTTTAAAACTACTGTTTTAACTATTTTCACTATGTGCCGGGACACAAACTGATCGCATTCCTAACACAAATTAATGTGACATCTGTTTCAGCAGCATCATATTACCGAAGACCGCCCCACAATTGCATCAAGTTCCCCAACATTATAATAAATGCCATTTAGGACGTATACGATAAACACAAATTATCATTAATACACCCTTCTCTGTGGTTATACGTCATAGTAATGTTTCTGTGGGTAGAACGCTTAGCATAGACTAATATAAATGATCTCGGCTTAATAGCTAATAAAGTCAATTGACAAGATTGGTCTGAGATTGTCTGTTATACCAATTGAAACACTTTTTACAATATTGTTGTGTATTGTATCAACATTTGTAACAACCGTATTAGTTGTTATGTATTATTATTGCCAGATAATCCTATATTAACTGATAGGTTAAAGAAAACTGAATGAATGTTTATGATTATGTTCTACCGCTCACTTTCTTTATCACATATATCCTTACATACATGGGGAGTATACACCAAACACAAGTGCGGTGTACTGGTGTTGATATCGTGTTACTCGAGTCGTATAACCGAACGCTGTAAAGATGCATTACTACACTCAAAAACACTGTGTTGCGGTGTTAGCCAAGACAATTGCATACATCTTTCCTCAAATCAAGAAAAAAATACAATCCGTATTAAAGCACCTACAATCAGGCTTTAATAAAGACAAATAAACACAGATTGGTTTAAATCAAGATAAATAAATGCATCCTGGCTTAAACCAGGAAAATAAACACAACATGGCTTAAATCAAGATAAATAAATACAACCTTGCAAGGCAAATGTTACAACTGGCTTCAATCAAGAAAAACATGCAACAATCCTGACATAAACAAAGGAAAATAGAATAAAGCTGACCTAGGCAAAGCAAAGGACAGAATTATATGAAATTAGATGAAGCCATGAAATACAAAGCAAAATACCAGAAAACACAAGAGGACAATTTCTGAACCATGATCTAAAGCAAGATACATACAACTTAATCAAAGAACAATACAACAATACATTACTTAAGGAAAGACAAATATAATAAACCATGATTAATCCCAAAGAAAACCCCCCAATACCCCCCGCCGAAAACATCTCCTTGAACAAAGAAACTTTAAACAGCATTTTCATAAACACACAGAACAATATTGACTGTGATACAACAGACATCACTGCTTACAATTAGTACATAGCTTAGCTGACATTGTTTTGAAAACAAACTTAATTCACATGATATACAGTAACATAAAAATCTAATATTTCATTTAGAAAAAACAGCGGCATTTTAATTATTGCAAACTTATATATTATATTATATTTCATATGTATATCTGAAATTAAACTTTCATTTGAACCTATAGAAATATTGTTCTTAACATGTTGTTGTAGGTAGAGATGGCAACATCACGTAATATATTATGTGGAATATGTGAGGCTCAAGATATCACAAAATATGCAGATCATTGGTGTCCCGAATGTGACGAGGGTCTATGCTCCGACTGTCAGAACCATCACAACATTTCAAAGGCTTCTAGAAGTCATGGCGTTATTTCTATAGAAAATTACCATCAATTGCCATCATCTATTTCAGAAATCGGTAATCATTGTGAATATCATGATATGAAATATTCACTTTTCTGTCAATTCCATAATAAACCCTGCTGTCCAGATTGCATTTCTACAAACCACAAAGACTGTGTTGGGTTTATGTCTATCCGTGAAATAATTAATACATCCAAAACATCGACATTGATTGACAACATTGAACAGAATTTAACAGATATCAAAAACAATATAGACAAAATTACGAAGAACAGGCAGCAAAATCTGTTAGAAATTATACAACAACGACAGATGTTTCAAGACCAAATTAAACGGATGCGTGTTAAAATAAACTCACACTTAGATACACTAGAACAGAATATTCTACAGGAACTGGATGATACAGAAGACAAGATTAAGTCAAAATTCGATAAGTTGCAACAACAACTTTCTAGGATTTCAAAGGCCGTAGAAGGATTACAAAGTGACATTATTGCTGTCAAAGAGTATGCACCAGACCTACAAGCCATCCTAGGAAGCAAGGTCATTGAGGAAGAGGTACAGAAGGAGGAGGAGTACCTAATGGCTTTATTATCTGATGATGGATGTATACAACTTAATTTAAGATACACCATTGATACAAAGATAAAAGATATATTGTCTACTATAACAACGTTTGGATCCGTATATATAGAAACAAGTCCTACATCAGTTGTTATCAGGACAATGAAGGCTGAGCAGGCACAAATTATGTCTGTTATACAGCATCCATCTGTAAAATTAATCAATGATATCAAGCTTACTTTATATACTACATTTAATATACCAAAAGGAATAATTAAAACAGGCATAACAGGATGCATCGTTTGTCCGAATGGGAAAATTATAGTTGTGGACAATAGTTACAACAGGAGACTCGTTACACTTAATGAGGACGGAACATTAGATAAGGAAATATCCTGTTCGCATTACCCATTTGACGTTACATGCCTAGATGATACAACTGTAGCTGTGTCAACATCCAAAGGTATAGGAATAGTGAACATCGACTCTGCAGAAACAGAAAGATTTATTAAGACTAGTAAACCATGTCGTGGAATAACATATCACAATGGAGTATTATTATGGTGTGAATACGAGAGAGGTATACAAATGATGCAGCTATCTGATGATAGAGTTACTACTTTAGTTAAGCAACTTAAATTGTACTGTTCCTATATAACAACATGTGGAGACAAAATATATCAAACAAATCGTGACACTAATACCGTGACATGCTACACGATAAAAGGAAAGAAATTGTGGAAATATAAAGACGTATCAGTGCTGAATGATCCACGGGGTGTAACCGTGGATAATAATTCAATCGTTTACGTCACGTCATGCAGCTCTCGCAAAGTCGTAGTGATAGAACCCGATGGTAGAAAAGGGAGACAACTTATTAGTAGTGATGATGGATTGGCCGATCCTAATGGAATATATTTTAACAAATCTAAAAACAGTTTGTTTGTAGCTAACCTTGGAAATGCTTTCCTGTATAATATGTGTTAAATATTATTATTGGGTTAGACGTGAAACACATTTTTATATACTAATTGCCAGAAAATATATCAATATCTTGTAAACATGTCATCATAGCAAACAATAATTCTTTCAATAATATGTACATGTATCATTTTAAAGTTTTCACAGAAAATGTATGTGTCTCATTTCGATTAACATTCTCTCTCATTGTCAGACAAAACATGATCAATCAAACTGATCACGACTGCAGCTAAACTAATAGCGTTATCACTAAATAATTACGATTTCCTCATAAACACTATGTTCCGTTCTTATTTATCTCCATTTTGTTGGTATAAGGACTCATGTCTTATTTACGTTATTTGTGTTTGCTTACGTATATTGGTGTCCAACACATAATGTGTTGTGTTTTTGTTTTGTTTATCTTCGTTTTGTATACCCAATGTTGCCAGTGTCTCTTCATTTTCAATTTTGCTTTCCCCTTCGGTATTCACTTAAGTTTATTTACATGTTTTAAAATCGACTATGGTTACATATGTATGAGGGAGATTGACGTTAGTTTTAATCAATTACATAATCAAAACATTGTACATTTCAAACATAAACATGTCTAACCAACCATGTCAGCGCAGAATAAGCGGCTATTGGATGGAAGATATCCTCCGGGATTAAAAGCACAAAAGGACAAACAATGATCGACAAAACATACATATAAAACTAAAGATTGAGTAACACGAAGCCCACTAACAATCGGAGGTGAACTCAGGTGCTCCGGAAGGGTAGACAATTCCTGCTCTACTAAATAAAACTAAAATAAACGTAGATATCTAATTTAATCCACACGACGTGTTTCTAGAATAACCTGCATCTGGTATGATCAAGGTCAACGTCATGTTTTTACCTACATGGTTCATGATAAATGTGACGGAACTAATGTTTACCGGATGTTAACCAGCTAACCAATGAAAACACAAGCTTCAAACGTCAACAATGGAGAACAAACCGATAAATTACTGTGGTATAATCTGATTTTGAGGATCCAAATGTCGTCATTTGGTCAGATAAGACATATATGAGAACACTTTAAATTGAGTGTATTCTTAATATCCAAAATATAATTAAAGTATAATTAAAGCAATGTAAAAGCGTTTGGAGACACCCATCAGTCGAACAAGGACAAACAATACAATGCCTAAGAGAAAAAGGATAAACAATACATAGAAAACAAAAGATCGAGCAACACCGACCTCACTGAAAGCCGGGGATGGACTCAGACGCTCAGGAAAGTTAAGCAGATCCTGCTCCACATGTGGTACCCGTCGTGTTACTCTTGTCACAAACCCGGTGACTTGTCATGAGAAATGGCTACGATTGTGATGAAGACAAGCGGAACATGACCGTGGTCATTTGTGACACAGATATTTCCTTCACTATTAGCTCAGTAATATAGGAATACAGCATAGTGACGGAAGACCCCGTTCTTCATCCTTAGTTGAAATTCAAATGGAACACCGGGAGAGGAGCAAGATAGTAAAATCTGTGACATCCTCGGGTACGATTAGAATCTTACCCGTGGGTGTCACAGATTTAATTATCTTGTACCTTTCACGGTGTTCGACTCTTTTTCTCACCCCTTTCTACCGTGACAATGTTTGCTTACATTTTGTGTAGTGTGGCGCAATAATTTGCGAACCATATCACAGGACCAACATGCCACGTAATAAAATAAAACAAGATTTTCATTTTATAACTTTAAAGGTGTTAAAAATAATAAATCTTACAAACTTGTGATAGATTCTACAATAAAATAAAATTTTGCACCTTTTACGGTGTTTGACTCTTTTTTTCACCCCTTTCTGTCGTATCAATATTTGTTTACTTTGAGAAATATAGAGTAACTAACGTAAATGAAAATATTACCCCCCTTTGACCAACGTCAAATAACTTTTTTACCGGTATTTATCGCTGTTGTAGTACCATTTATAATATATTTATATATTGCATTGTATTTGTGAAATACATTTAAAAAAAAGTTCCAAGACACGGATGCATATCTATAAATCGACAATTTCATTCAACAATGGAAAACAATTTTGCGGGAAAAAGAGCGTGTTGCTTGTCTTCCACAGGAGCCTGAGTAAGATAGAAACATCTTTTTCACCTAAATTAACCGACTACTTTATCCAAAGGGTGAGGACAGTTTTTTCTATACCTGAGATAGATTAACCTGAGTTGTAATACATTGTAAATTACAAAATTATTAAATATATCCAACAAACCATGTCATGTCATATAATATCTTGTTCTTTTAATGTCGTAATATTGACATGATAATATATGTATGATTGTTGTTAAATCAACTTCTAGGCCCCAAAACTGAACAAAAACGTTGTCCTAAACCACCTAAAAATGTGCAATTGTATTTATCCTGCAATGACAGCATTTACCGACCAACATAGCCTGCCCAATATTTTTCTTTGCTATTGGTCTGTTATAAATAGAACATACAAATGTAAAACGGGGCACATCGGGAGATATTGTTTTCAAATACATACACAAAATTATTTCAAATACTTTTATCATCGTCCAGTAAACGTTTGATTACGATTTAAAATTGCAGGATAAATACAATACATGTGCACTGTCGAGGCATATAGGTAAATATGTGTATTCGGCGCGAAACGCGAAGCCTCGCCTTTTCCCCCATTTCCAAGCCTCATACACATCTTACCTATATGCTTCGACAGTGCACAGGTATTGTATATATATTTTTATTGATTCCACTCTCGAGTTTTGTTGGAGGAGTAAATTTACCAGTGCAATGAGATGTTATTTTTCATCATTTGAAAATCATCCGTTTATTTTTCAAAACTCTGTTTGTTTTATCATATTAATCGTTCATTGCTTCAATTTTCTTGGAAATATTTATATAACATGAGACAAAATAGGACAACAGTAAATAAAGTGATAATTTGTACTTCAAGTAAACACAAAAATCAGGAATTATTTATTTGTTCACTAATCACGATCTTATTATAGAGAAAAAAATAACAAAAGCTGATCGAAATCTAGAAATGTAATTGTGAAAAACACCGGAATGTGATCGGGGTTAAATCTGTCGATTCTCTGGCCTAGAAAGACATTCATCCAGCAAACAAAACTGAACGACAATATACACATAGTTATTTGAGTTAAGAGTTCAATCATTTAACTTTTATAGGGGATTTCCCTCCTCACCGAGTCAAGCAATTTATTTCAAAGTAACAAAATAAGATTTAAACATGACAAATCAGTATCTTTTCAAACTATGGCAAAATATTTGTTTTAAATTGCAGGGTAAAAAAATATGTATTTTTAAGGTATTACTGTTCAAATTATTTTGCTATTCAGTCCCATCTCTAACTTAATCATGCATTATGAATTGTGGGTTCGACCCACATAGAGTATTCTCGAAACAAAACAATTTCCCATGCACAGCAAGTATCACATTTCTAACATAGAATGAATTCACTCACTGATCGTGTTATTTCAGGATGTTCCTGTTCAATGTGATATTTCCTGAGAATGAGTATATATGTGCATCATAACAATTTAGAATCTCTATAATTCGACATTTTGAACTCCATAAATTAAAGGTCAAAATTGTTTTCATTCTTGAGTTCCTAAACTATTTCTGGTCTTCTAAGAATTCGCTACTAGAACTATTTCCGGATGCCCTGCAATATTTAAGGATATTCTAGTCACGAAATATGGAGTTCCAAATATGCATCAAGGGGTTCTTACTGGATTCTGCAATTGAATTGTGCAAGGTCCGTCAATATTTGAGGACCTTCTTACATGTAAAAACAGTGTTTTTACCAATTTAAAATCAGTACTGGCGAATGATTTTGTAATCTCTGTTTGTGTAAATATATATTTGTAATATTTAATATTTACCTGTAGCTTGATAACCTGATTAACGATGTATTTTATCAATTACTCTACTGTATTTATTTAGGAAATGTGTTTCTGATCAAAGAACTGGGAGCTATATGGGCCAAAATCGGCCCCACCTCGGATGTTGATAAAATGTTCTCCAAAATGTATTTACAATATGTGCTTTTCAGAAATAAATGTAGTTAGTTAATATGTGCATCTAATTCTTCACAGCGGAGAGACAAAGTCAGGTAATGAAAAGCACTGAACGTCATTTTTTTCAGAATACAAAACGTACGTATCATTGTATTATATTGCATATCTTTAAAAAAACAAAAACAAAAAGAAAAACAAAGCATATTAAAACTCAATAAACAAGCATAAATTTGACTTAATATGCAATGTGGATTGATTTCAGGAATAAAAACATGTTCCGAAACTGTATTATGAAATTAAATAGAACGAATAGTAATGTCTCAACGTCACCCATTTTCGACGCCAGGTCTCCAATTTTCGACGGTTTGTTTCACATGATGAAATCTCTCATTATTTTGATCGCTTCATTTCTCCGAGGTTATATTATGATGCTGAAATTGCATGAATGATCTCAAGAAATCTGATCTAAAAATGTCATCATTAAATGTAAGAACTACGTACCACATCTATTATTTCACTTTCAAATTGTATTTTTATGTAATTAACAAAGCTTTAATTATTTAAAAAATATATCTCATACAGACCAATTTTGGTTTCATCATCTGCTATGACATTGATAGTGTACATATTGAGGTCATATCAATTCAGAAAGTTATTAACATTGAGTGTCGAAAACTGGTCGAAATGTTGGTAATAACCTTTAAAGAAGTAATAGATAGATTTATTTGGACAATATAACTTTGTCATATTTGAAAAAAATTTAAGCACTTTTTTAATCGTACTTTATTCTTAACGACAACCAATGCGATGAAATATTCCAGTACATTTTTACGGACAACCATCATAATTCTATTAAAAAAATGCCAAGGTGCGGGTTGAGAAAAATCAAATATTTAAAGTTCGTTTTTTTTTATAATATGGAAATATTTTGGGAAATGGTGTGAAGCAAAATGTTTAATGTGTAACGATTTTAGCTAGGAGTAGGAACCTGTGAAAATTATTCTTGTTTTTTTTTGATAAACTGATAACAAGCCATATAATCAGATATCCCATGGAAAGTGGTTGTCGATAGATAATTGTTTTACAATCAAGTATTTCATATATATTTATGATGAGAACAAGTTTACAACCATATGATTAAACGTGTAGGTAAAATGTGTGTCGCTACCATGAGTCTATGTATGATTGTTTTGATTGTCACTAGAAAAAGAGGAGATGGTAGATATGTTTTTGCTTTGTGACAAACCAACAACAACACTCCTAATAAACTGTTGCTATCATAATCTGCTGTAAGTTGTCTTTTACGTGTTAGGAGTGTGTCCTTTACATCCCGCGCTAAGGGATGTATTAAATTCGTTCCTCACAGCTGTCTGGTGTCCCTTTCACATAAAGTCGGGGTTTTCCTAGAGGAAGCCATTTGTTATTTTATTTATGCCAAATTCGCAGTCATGTCACTTAAGGTTGTCTTTTTCGTGTCTTCACGTCTGAAGTGCTTAGCAGACGACTCCCGGTGTTTACGCTATTACTCAATCGTAACTACTCGGCCATTCTCGCTACCCTGCAAATAACCTCGTATGCATTAGGCGTATAAATCGCACTACTTTTCACATGTCAGTTACATGAAAGTTTGATAAAGTTATATTTTAAGCAATTTTCTATATTTCAATTATTTTCATGGATAAAAGTTAAAGTTTTAATTAGCTTGCATGATTAGATTTTACTTAGTATGTCTTCCATATTGGATTTTCGTAGATTATATTTTTGTGGGGCTTAACTTCCGGCAAACAATTTAAGAAGAATTTATACTATCTACGTACGAGGTTATTTGCAGGATAGAGAGAATGGCCGAGTAGCTACGATTGCGCTATTACTGTGACAACGTCAGCATTTCATAGTCGTAGATGCGTTAGATTATAAGTAGTTGTAATATGGAGACGCCAAGGAAACGGCTGAATAAATACTGATGTTCGGTACCGCAGTATCTGTAATATCAGAAATATATAAAGACAGATCGTTTTCGTTTCATAATGCTGACAGCAGCAAATAACGAAAGAAAACAAATTTAATTGTAAAGAAGTAATTGTCTCTGTATTCAAGTCTTTGATACAAACAAAATAATGTAATTGATATCTCTCTTTAACAGAACATGTTAAGATTTTTTTAAGCTGAGGATCGAACGTTAAAACGGCACCTATCGATTGAAGTTTTCTATATTTCAATTATTTTTATGGATAGAAATTAAAGCTTTAATTAGTTTTGCATAACTTCCGGCAAACAATTTAAGAAGAATTTCTACTATATAGTTACGAGGTTATTGGAAGGATATCGAGAATGGCCGAGTAGTTACGATTGATAGTCACGTGATCTGGCGGACGAAAATAACAAAAGCTTGACGCAATGGACATGATTCGATACAACCGTATTGGAAATCCATGAAAAAACCACGTGTTTTTACTTTTTGGTTCAATACACGCGAAAATGCATTAATTTTAATCATTTAAGCCATAAACCAATAAAATTATGTGTGATCTATTCAAAATGAAAAAAAAATAATATTAGGAATCTATCACAGAGGTCACGTGATCACATTAAAGAGAAAGTAGCATCGTGACCACTAAAACCAGGCAGAACAACGGCACAAAGATGTTCAATACAAGTAATGAAGGAACCGGCGGATTGGGGATATCCTATTCTTGAAGTTCTATGTTCGAGTTCTATGGGATTTTTCTTCCTAAGCTCAATCCCTGTATCCTTTGCGATATGAAAATATCGTATTTAATGATAAAGTCTGTTGACTGTTAAATTTTTTCCAAGATCAGTCTTCGGGAAGCCGTTGTGTTATTGCCTTTTTTTAAATTTAATAAACATGTGCTAAAAAACGATTATTTTAAAAACACTTAAAGGACGTAGGGTTTTTGCAATATCGACTGCGGACGTGTAAATATTCCGGATAAGTTACGTCACAGTAAACGTCATGTAATGCGATCGTCGTTTTCATTTTCATTTAATAATCAGCGTAGTAAAAAAAAATCCTTAAATGCATGCTTTATAGACGTGCTTGAAAAGCTTCCTTCTTCACAAATTAATTTGTATTGTTTATCTGCTGAAATATCACAAACGTTACCGTAGCATTTATATATGTGTAGAACCTCTCTACTGCTTTTTGGATAATAACAATAGAAGCAGGGCCACCTTAACAGCATCACGGGCCCACGGGCAAAGCAGTGCCCATGCCTACACAACCACTCATAGGAATAAAACGGTAAATGTATATAAAATTAAACATATAAATACATTGTATTGGTATTCCCAACAAAGTCAGTGCTTAAACCTGAGAAAAACATACAGTACACACCATACATAGAAAAGCATGGGGCCCCTATGCTCGTAGGCCCCCGAGCAACTGCCCCGCGTGCCCATGCGTTAAGACGGCACTGAATACACACCTCTCCTACATCCCTCCAATGTTAATGTTAAAGATTTACAGACCACGCTGGACACAATGTGATGATAATACCTTAGATCCTTTGGGCCTGGTCATGGTGAGGTAAGCGTTGATGCATGTGCGTTTTGTATAAACATGTACTATATATGCACGCACTACAAAATAGTCCCAAAACTTGAAAACGTAAAATAGTTAAATCGTTTGGTTTTGCAGTTTCTAAGAAAAAGATTAAAGGAAAAGGTCAGTCAGTTGAGCAATTGTTATAATTCAATACATTGTAACTTTTTTATTTGTAAATAACTAATTATTAAACAATAATTTTATTCTCACTAGAATTTACCAATAACTCGTAGTCCGATTGGATATAGTCACTTATTCTACGGCATTCGAAAGGAATTTATAAATCAATATTTCCTTTGCCGGGCTACCTTTATCCCCGGTCATTCCACGCGCATATATTTACGAGCAATGATACTAAGGGTTTCTGCTGAAAGGATCCGCCATCTTGAAAATGTGAAATCGTACATGTCATATTTACAACAATGCACACAAATAATTAAAAAGCTTACCTTGAAAACTTATTTTAGCTAAAATGTATCAAATTTGAATGGTATGAAGCCAAATAACGTCTAATCTTTACGTTTCAAACTGGAAGTCTTCATTTGACGTCAATGACGTCATGTTGGTTATGCTACAAAGTCGTCAATAACATTTCTCGGATTTTTTTCAGTTTACAATCGTATGTGTATTGTATGTCCATTGTTTGAAGCTCTCCTTGGGTATTTCTTTAATATTATGTAGTGTCGAAAACAAACACGATGTCCAATAATAAGAATTATAAGGATTAAGCACTGTGTTTTTAGGAAATTAGGCATGTGTAAACTCCGGCAGCTCACTCACAGTTTATCACAGTTATATATAGATAATTTCCTAAAAAACAGTGTTTAATCTTATAAAAAACACCTTTATTAACATTAATATGCCCAATTAAAAATATGAATATTTGGAATTTCCTGTCGTAGTATAAGCAGCCATGACACCTCTTCATGTAACGTCACGGAGTCAGATCATGTTAGTTGAATAAATAAATAAATTTTGACTCTTCCCAACAGCGTGTCCTTTTGGTTATGGTTAAATATCAGATCAACTGCAATACAATGTTTACAATTGTATATCGTCCTAATTTTGTTCTTAATATTCCCATTCCATGTTACATTTTCATAAAACAAATGAGTGTATTTGTAGTTTGGAGTGGGTGATCTACGTATAATTTCATGTTTTACATGAATGTCCGTAGGTTAAATAACTGTCAGTGTTAACTTATTTTATGCGTACACAGGCTTTACTCTTTTTTGTCGCCAATGCTATCGTACTTTCCCGTGTTTTTCGTGGTCCTTGGTCCTTGGTCGATATGTTGACAAGGATATAGTCCTGACCGGTAATTACAAAATAAATTCTTCTCACACTTACCCTTTTCGTTAGTGCAATACAATGCTTGACATGAAGCCATAATGATATGGTAAATATCAAAAGATAAACATACAACGTTATTTTACGATTTACATAATTTTTAATCATAAAATTGTACCTATTCAATGCTGATATATTATACCATACCGGGTGTACGACATCACGGGCAGGATTAATCCGATAAAGGATTATGCCTTTTGTCTCCTTCACATTGAATAGTTTTGAAAAATGGAGATCCTCATTATTTGGTGCTACAGGCAACTCATCTTCGGTAATCCACGGCTTGATTCCGATACGTTCCTCTCTCTCCATCACCCGTGGGTCAAATCGCTTGTAAACATTCGTACTCATGAATAATTGATAAGTCTTCGCATTACAAACTTCAAATGCGATTCAACCAATCAAAAAATGTCGGACCTGTTGCAAAAATTTGGAGCGAAAGAATTGAGGGACTTTTACAAGTTGACTCATTGTTTCTATACAGCACTACACTTCATCCACACATTTTTATGGGCGCATACATTACTGACAGAATGATTTTTACCTCCGATACCAAAGAGTTTCACTTTCATAAACGTGATTTTGATTGGTTAATTCGAAACTTTGAATATTCATGAAAACGAATGTTTACAAGTGATTTGACCCACGGGTGATGGAGAGCGAGGAACGTGTCGGAATCAACCGTGGGTTACCGACGATGCAGGCAACTTCAATCACCAAATTATACTTTACGGTATACTATTTTTAACATTCATTTTCAAAAATGTCTTTTATTTACTGTCATTTAAATTTTCAAGTTAACTTGTTAAGACCATGGCCTTTTCCTTTAAATAGTAATATGAAAAGTTATGGATAACAGACGACGGACACTAAATAATGATATTTCTACGATTTCTGTATTCAATGTTGGAACTGTTCCGACAGTGTGATACATATTTTTTTTCATTTTATTATAGGTTATGAAAAAAAAACAGCTGAGTTGCAATTGTTAAAAAGAAATTTGGTTGTAATCGTCTTCCGTAATTAAAATCGTCAAAGAGAAATACAACCGAATTGATATCAAATGGTAACACGCTTCAACCTCATTTAAAATATACCTTGACATTCTTTCAAACTTGCACATCACGTTCACGATATTTTATTACAATACTATTTCACTCTTGACAGTGTACATTTTTTTTTCTGTTCTAGTTAAAGGACTTGATCAAACATAATCATACAGTTTACATGTAATGCAGTTAACACGCATTTAAACCACAGAAGAATATTTCTATTTACCACACCTTGTGGTGTTGGGTCGCTATTGTGCATGCGAACTATTAATTGCAAACCCCATTAACTGGCTATATGCTGCCTGTCTAGAATATTATATTTTTTTCTCGATCGACAGTTCAGAAGCTAGAAAACGATATGATGAATATTGTCTGTCAATCATGCAAACAATAACTTATGCACATGACAAAACGCATATACGGATTAAGATTGCCCCTTTGGTATCTTCAAACTCTTCTTAGGGTTATGTTGGATTGTGCCCAACAAATATCTACTCCTTTCGGATCAAACTATTTTACTTCATTTTAGAAGTAGCATTGATAGACCATTAAGCCTACCTCAGTGTCCCGGTAGTAATAACTATTTCAGTATCCCGGAAAAAAATATATAATCAATAATTGGGGGCTGATGAAAACAAACTATTTTGGATGAAGTGGTGTTTATTTTATTTGTATGCTATATAACTGTTACGTGCCGACATTCCATCGTTTTTTTACGTCAAAGATTGCTTTTCAAATGATGTTTTAACAGTATTTGTCTTTTATTTATTTTAATAACCTTGGAAAATATTTTCTGTGCACGACTACGGAGGTGCTTAGTTTCTTCGAAAACCGTCGAAATATCGCGGGCAAAATTCTACGAAATACAGAAAACAAATAAAGCTCATGACGTCACAATGACGTCAAATACGTATCGATTTTGTTGGAAACAAGTTTAACTTCAAAAGTATGATGTCGTCTATAAAATAAAATACATCAAATAGTAATCAAGTATTTGCTAAGATAATGATTCATTAAATATGGGGCCATATATATTATTTTTATCGCATTGACGCCACACTGCATGCACTGAGTTTTTCTCCTGGTTTCAATGTACACAAACTGTATTTAAAATAAATACAATTATTTTCAGAAACAAGTTATTTACTGATGAATTTCATTACTTGAAATGAATCTTACAATGTACAGAGATTGTGTATATATACATAATGGTTTCATATATACATTCAGAAGAGGGAAAATATTGAGTTTAAGGATCTGACCGAGGTTATGAATAAATTAATATTTAACAACCTCCACAATCCTCCACCAGCAAAATATGGTGATACAATAATTAACCCTCTATACTTAAAGTAACTGCTCAAGTTGATGTTGGTGGAAGACTGTGGAGGTATATAAAATAGCTGAAATGTACATTATTTGTTTTTTATTTATATGCCGTTTATAGTCCATTTTTAGCAATATTCGCCTAATTATGATGTCATTATGACGTCATAGCGCACCCAATTTCACGAAAGATATATGTTTTGAAAATTTGTTTACATAGCAATTAAATTGGTAAATTGTTTTTATTCTATGTCAAGCATTATTTTTTAATAAAATGTGTGGCCAGTTTTGCACCTGAACGCTCTCCCTCTTTGTCAAGTGTGTCGTTCTCCTCCACCCCAATAAAGAACACTTCCTTATATATGGATCTAGACCAAGATATTGTTTTTTTCTCTTTAAAATCGAAATTTTGACATTGTACTATATACCATCTCCCCCTTTTTTAATGTTTGTCAAATAGTTAATCCTCTCTGTGTTATTTATTTTGTTGTTATAATCTATATTCAGTTTCCCTCTGCAATATTTTCGTCATCCTAAGCTAAACACATAGATTAATTTTAATTAGATCAGGCTTTATATAAAAATCGTTAATGATAAACATAATAATAATAATATTAATAATAATAATAATAATAGTAATAATAATTGTTGTGAATATATCACGATAATTCAACTAGAACGGAGGTGTGTACTATATAATAGTATATCGATCGCTTACTTGTAGGCTTGTATGACTCACCACGCCATTGGATACCACTTTATTGTGTCTAGAATAACCATTTCAATGCTAATGATTCGTGTTCAACACACAGGTAGGGTTAATTACTAACCCCGTAGCGACAGGACGCGTGTGGCGTTACAACGTCAAGACAGACATATGCGCATTATTCACTTCTGGAATTTCATGATGACGACTGCGAACACTGCCAGTATAACATCTAGTCTAGCAAACGGCCAAATTGCGGGTCAGACTGTTTGCAGAAGCTTACGTAAATCTGGACATCGAGCAAGGCAACAGTTGGTAGGACCAATCCTTAAGGAACACCATAGGACAGTGAGACTAGCCTGGGCTCGTGCACGCCGTCGTTGCAGGGCTTCACACCTGGCAACACATCCTTTTTAGTGATAAATCCTGATTATCACTTCCTTCGCTTAAGCAATTAACGTCATCGTGTGTACCGCAGGCATGGGGAACCTTCTACAGAGCAGTGTGTGTACCAATCCGACCGTTTTGGAGCCGAAAGTGTTATGGTATGGGCTGAGCTGGAATTTGTCATGATGGTCGGACTCAGCTCACAATTGTGCATGGGCCATTGAGTGCCGTTAAATGCACAGACAACATTATTGATCCTATCGGTGTGCCCTTTCTACAACAGCGAAACTGTGATCACGTCTTTCAATATGACAATGCAAGATGTCACGTGGCTCGTATTTGTCAATACTTTCTGAAACAAAATCACAGCCGTGTTCTTCATTGGCCGGCATTTTCACCGGATATGATTTTTGTCGATTTCTTTCTCTATGTAAGAGATATTGAGCATCAAGCCCTTGTATCGTTTCTTTTCATGACTAGTGTATAAGGATATCATGCAGAAACACATATTTACCCACATCAAATCACCTATTTACCGTGGTAAACTTTAGTTCTGTTTAATGATAATCAGTTCCTGTTCCACTACTTGTTTAATATTGTAAGGTGTTTGGATAGATTAATCACTTATATAGACATACATGGTTGTAATAATAGCAGCCTTCTCGAGACGGACAAACCTCATATGTTTACTTGACCAATTTTCGTGATATATTTCTTGGCTTTATAACTATTGTTTCAACACAGACCATTAGTGTCATATCTGAGAAGCTGTTGAACAACATGTATCATCAATGTTTTCATGGAAAGGTAAGTAAATGCCCTAATCTGCTGTCACACCTACATGACATTAATAAAACGAAAAAAATATTACACCGTAGGGACAGTTGTAAACTTTCAAGATGAAAAAAAATCGCTTTGGAGAGCTCAGAAGATAGAACCCAAAAAAAAAAAAAAAAAAAAAAAAATAGATCTTCCAAGGAGCATGTAATTGTTCATTTGGCTTTCAATTTGACTGCTAATTTTTTTATTAAAAATCAACCAATTTTTTTCTACACATGGTAATGCCATTCATCTTAGATTGAGGATATGGTTTCACATATAATGGGCCAAGCAAAGGTTATTTCAGCTCAAAATATGCAGAATCAGCTTAAATCGGCTGAACGAAAACTTCACACAAAAAGTCAAATGATATGACATGTAGCTGTAGTTAAAATGTGTCCTCACTTTGACTTATCATGAAGCAGCAATGGACATTTGAATTTTGAAGAGGACAACCTTCGTAAAATTTGCTTTAATTTTGTTCAACGGTTAAATAAGCGAAGAAGAACATATATTTAAATGTGATTATTCATCATAAAATGCATAATTTGCAAAATCAGTGTAAATTGACTGAAGAAAAGCTTTACAGAAAAACCCCCAAGATATGGTATTACCCAGTGCCATATACCAGCAGTATGAATTTGAGCTGATATTGTCAGAATATATAGCGGCAATACGCAATAACTAGCAAAACTTTCTATTGTTGGTGACGGTCGTCATCTTTAATGGAGGGTGAGGCTGCCAGACACAACTTTAAGATGAGACAACACATGGACCATCGCGGCTAAATTTTGATTAATACCGTTCAGGAGGTTCAGCGGATGATATTTCAATTTTCTTCTGTTTTTTTCTGTTTTTCATCTATGCTGTATTAAAATAATGTGGTTAATTTGCATTTTCGGTGGAACTCTACAAAAGGAAACCTTCATATGAAAAGATACAATAAAATACTGATTGCTATGTAGATTGCAGTTAGCATTTGAGTACATTTTGACTTAAAATAAATCAGCAACGTATTAAGTTTAGAAAAAGTGTTTTCTCAACCAAGTTAACTTTGGATCAGTAATTTCAAAGGAGACAATTTAAATGCTAAAGCTTACGATTGATGTCGGAAGGACAGTTGTGGACGCAAGGTGATGGCGAAACCAAAGCGAAGCAACACCTCCCACCCGAAAAAACCCAAGAATATTAGTATCAACTTTATTTGTTGACTAAAAAATCAATAAGAAATTTAAAAAATATTAATGTTTAAAACTATAAATAATGAAAACAATGACATGGCTTAATAAACAGGATACGCATAATATTAGAAGTTAAAAACAGTAAAACTATAACATAAGCTTACACATGATTAGATCTAAAACTACCTGTGCAATCAATGCCTATCACCACCAAAGTTGGGAAATACCGAAGGGCCAATAAAAAATGGACAATCAAGAGAAACTGGCAGCATGGGGTATACATGAGGAAGAAAAACTAAACAAAAGCACAAAACAATAAATGTACCACTGTACGTAAACAAACACGAATAACGTAAATAGAACAGTTGTAATATGAACGATTATGAATAAAAGTGTTACAACAGGGTTACATTATCATGTAAAATAATCTAGATTGAGCTAAACATGCTAGAACCTTCCTGATCATGCTTTATAAATAAAATCACAACCAAACTAAATGCATTATTGATTCAATTCTCGTATATTTTGTTTTACTTTTTTTCCATCTTGTGTACCCTATGTTTTCCAGTTTCTCTGCATTATCCATTTTTGATTGTCAATTCGGTATTATCTAATGTTTATTAACTATATATGTTTGCGCTAAAATGTAGATATATAATTCAGTGCGCATGACGAGCTTGTGGAATGGCAATCATCAGGTAAACAAAAGGTTGAACGATTGGGAAAAACTTACTTTAAAAGTATTTGGTGGCAGGAAAAATAAAGGACCCAGTCGCTAAACAGTATAGCCAATTGGTCACATATGCCCGAAGGAGGAGCAATTTGCTTGTGTGTATGTGTCAAACATGACAACACATATGTTCCACTCGTCATAAACACTTCCCGATCCTTTCCTCATTCATGAATTATCACCGGGTTTGTATCTAGATTAACACGACGAATGTCACTAGTGGAGGAGGAACTGCTTACCTTTCCGGAGCACCTGAGTTCACCGCCGGTTTTTATTGGAGTTCGTGTTACTCGATCTTTAGCTT
The DNA here is from genome assembly GCA_963383655.1 of Bathymodiolus septemdierum. NCBI lineage: Eukaryota > Metazoa > Mollusca > Bivalvia > Mytilida > Modiolidae > Bathymodiolus > Bathymodiolus septemdierum. Next base: position 17,187,083 of record OY726527.1, on the reverse strand, counting down.
GATGTGTATGTTTTGTAGATCATTGTTTGTCCTTTTGCCTTTTTTCCTTTGGCCATTGTGTTGTCTGTCCTTCGATTTACGGATACTGATTACCCCGTTGGTATCTTCAAATTCTTCTTGCAACTATCGCCCCGATCACTCATTGCTCAATATTTACTCAAACATCGGACGTTAAACACTACACCACTGATGCTCCGTAAATGTAAGGAATGAACCAGTAAGGATGCCTGACCTATTGATGAATTATCAAGAAGACCACATTGAAAAAGAAATAAACTCTTTAAATGGAGAACGAAAAATTATTTTGAATCCAAACGATTAACGGGCAATGTCCTCATTACGATTCATGGTAAATACAAAACGACAAGAACGAATCACATCTGCTAAGTTTGTTATCTTTCGAAATTCCTTCATACGAAATGCTACCATTAATATTTATGGGGGTAGAAATTATCTTGTTTGACAATAGTGTTCTGAACATTGATTTATTGAATACACAAACTTCCATACAAAATAATTTAATCATTTCATTGTTTTCCCTCATAAAACAATTGTTTGGTATTATATGTGGAAAAGGTCATACACGGGTACTCGGGGATAGGATCCCCCTTTTTTCGTGAAAAAAATTCCACGTTTTTTTTCTGTCTTTTTGGTATTTTTGTGATTAACTTCTGCTATATCATCAGAGAAATCTCACTATTTCTTCCAGTTTACTATCCAGTCCCTGCCACGATCAATATTAATATACTAGAAGGTAACTAGCTTCTCTGGGCTGATCTGCATTTCTCCGAGGAAAATTTCGGGGAATCCTATCTATATATATAACAATCAAACACTTACCAATCGAAAAGCTGGCATCAATCCTTACTTCGATCATTTATCTGTTAGAATCAACTTGCTTTTCACTCATGAAAGGCGATATAGTTCTTGAATTTAATCATAATTCACTCGCGAGTTGTTCCATTTGAACCAACGGAAGTCGTAATTATTAAGCAGCAAGACTAACCTGGTTCCTTGTCCGTAACTGTGTATGGGGTACCTGTCCATTGGAGAAATTCCAAAATGTCATCTGTAAAACGAAAGGGTAAGAGAATTACGAACGTCTTTTTCCCAAATATTCGTATTACAATCAGTAATTTAACCATGGGATCAAAGGTTAAGGTCACAGGTAAAAAATATCTACGAACATTGAATTCAAATGGATAAAAAGACATGCTAAATATCAGTAGCCTAAGTCAAACAATAAGAAAGTTGTAGATCTGAGAGTGCGATATGCTACATTGTTGAAGACCAAGAAAAAGAATAAAACATCAACTGAAAAGAAAAGCAAGGTTCATAATGAGGCTAATATATAAAATGGCCATATCTCGAAAAGTACTTTAGATAGTATCATAAATTGCTTACACAAAGTTTATTGATATAGCAAACAACTAAAAATGCCAAAATCTCAAAATCTGATTTTTCCTCATCTCGGCCCCTTTTCTGAGCCATGATCGCATATTATGATACCTCTATTTGCAATATCTGCTCCAAAATTAAGCTCCAATTTGAACCCATAGGAATAGTTTTATTTAATTATTTTGTAGGTAAAATGGCAATATCACGAACTATAATATGTGTAATATGCGAGGCTCAATATATCACAAAACATGCAGATTAGTGGTTCCCCGAAAATATGAGGGTCTATGCTCCGAATGTGGAAATAATGTTCACAACATTTCAAAGCATAGCAGAGATCATGGTGTTATTTCTTTAGAAAATGACCATCAATTACCATCATCTATTTCAGAAATCGGTACTCATTGTGAATATCATGATATGAAAAATACAGACTTTTTTCAACACCATGATCAACCTTGCTGTCCAGATTGTACTTCTACAAACCTCAAAAACTGTGTTGGGCTTTTGTCTATTCGTGAAATAATTAAATCATTCAAAACATCGACATTGATTGACAACATTGAGCAGAGATTAACAGATATCAAAAACAATATAGACAAAATAACGAAGAACCGACAACAAAATATATCGGAAATTCGACATCAACTTTTGTTAATTTTTCGATTAAATGATAATGTTTCATTACCTTTCTGTCATTTTAGATCATATTTTTTTTGTTTTCTGCTATTCTCCTTTTATCTCTTTTTCCTCCTTTCTCCCGCCCTTTCTCTCCTTTCTCCCACCCCTTTCTCCTTTCTCCCACCCCTTTCTCCCTGTCTCCCTTCCCCCTGCCCATCCCTCATCAAGGTAATTAGTAAAAATGAGAGCTGACACCATTTTTGTTACGATCACTAAAACAAATACAAAGGTGAATATTATATCAACATGACATCAAATCTTATTAAAGTAAAACTTGTAATTTTGCAAAGCAAAAATATATGTTTTTACATATTAATGCGTTGTCCTACATTGTATTAGGTAGTATATACTATAATATTTATATTATATTAATATAATCATTGTACACTAACTTATCAAGAACAACAAATCACAAACAAATATATATATATATACTGACCTACACGTATATATTGTTTAAGTCAAACCAATTAGTTCTTTAATGTATTCTTTAAACATATCATATGACCATAGATATACACTGACAAGTTCTAAATATAAATCTCACACAAAATCTCGGATTACTACCTGTGATGGACTTTGACTTTTTTACTTCAGCTTTCCTTCCAATCGTCATGTACATACCAGTGGATACATATTGACCTACAATAATGATTTTCTAGTGCCAATACAGGTAAATTAATAGAATGTTTTTAGATAAGAAATAGAGAAATAATTAGTGTTATCTTAATTGACAAATTATCCATATCAAAATGTGGGTAGGGTTCGATTGGAATAACAGTTGTAACGCGTGTATCAAATGTGAGCATGGACAATATGTTCGACACTACCATATTTACCGAAGCAAATAAGCAAAGCTAAAATAGACAATACGAAGGAATAGGAATGGAATTATGCATATCGTCAAATCTGTATTATGTAAATTATTGCAAGCAAAATGTGTAATTACTGTAGACCGTTTTAAGCTAAGATCTCAACAAGTATTCTTTAATTTATTCTTCACGCATATTATATTACTAAAAATATAGATCTAACACAAAGTCCCGTATTATTACCTGTGATGACAAATTATGTATTATGACATTTATCGATTACCTTATTGATACAGTTCGATTAGAATAACAATTGTAACTCTTGTATGAAATTTCAGAATATGCGTGTGTATGTCGACACTGTTATCCTTACCGAATACTTAAAACCAAGCAAAAATGGATGACTTTAAAATGCCTGCATTTAAATTCATGGGAATTCTTGAAAATGTATTAAGAAAAAGCTAATTATACATATATCCCGTCAACTAATCATTTTTTTTAAATTATTGTGATGGAAGTTTGTAATTATTGTAAACCCTTTAAAACTACTGTTTTAACTCTTTTCACTATGTACCGGGACACAAACTGATCGCATTCCTAACACAAATTAATGCGACATCTGATTCAGCAGCATCATATTACCGAAGACCGCCTCACAATTACATCAAGTTCCCCATAATTATAATAAACGCCATATAGGACGTATACGATAAAGACAAGTTAACATTAATACACCCTTCTATGTGGTTATAAGTCAGAGTAATGTTTCTGGTGTAGAACGTCTATCGTAAAATAATATGAATGATGTCGGCTTAATAGCGCTTAGCTGATATTGTTTTGAAAACAAACTTAATTCACATGATATACAGTAACATAAAAATCAAATATTTTATTTAGAAAAAACAACGGCATTTTAATTATGGCAAACTTATATATTATATAATATTATATTTCATATGCATATCTGAAATTAAACTTTCATTTGAACCTATAGAAATATTGTTCTTAACATGTTGTTGTAGGTAGAGATGGCAACATCACGTAATATATTATGTGGAATATGCGAGGCTCAACATATCACAAAATATGCAGTTCATTGGTGTCCCGAATGTGACGAGGGTCTATGCTCCGACTGTCAGAACCATCACAACATTTCAAAGGCTTCTAGAAATCATGGCGTTATTTCTATAGAAAATTACCATCAATTGCCGTCATCTATTTCGGAAATCGGTAATCATTGTGAATATCATGATATGAAATATTCACTTTTCTGTCAATTCCATGATAAACCCTGCTGTCCAGATTGCATTTCTACAAACCACAAAGACTGTGCTGGGCTTTTGTCTATCCATGAAATAATTAATACATCCAAAACATCGACATTGATTGACAACATTGAACAGAATTTAACAGGTATCAAAAACAATATAGACAAAATTACGAAGAACAGGCAACAAAATCTGTTAGAAATTCTACAACAACGACAGATGTTTCAAGACCAAATTAAACAGATGCGCGTTAAAATAAACTCACACTTAGATACACTAGAACAGAATATGCTACAGGAACTGGATGATACAGAAGACAGGATTAAGTCAAAAATAGATAAGTTGCTACAACAACTTTCTAAGAATTCAAAGGCCGTAGAAGGATTACAAAGTGACATTATTGCTGTCAAAGAGTATGCATCAGACCTACAAGCCCTCATAGGAAGCACGGTCATTGAGGAAGAGGCACAGAAGGAGGAGAAGTACCTAATGGCTTTATTATCTGATGATGGATATCGACAACAACTTAATTTAAGATACACCATTAATACAAAGATAAAAGATATATTGTCTACTATAACAACGTTTGGATCCGTATCAATAGAAACAAGTCCTCCATCAGTTGTTATCAGGACAATGAAGGCTGAGCAGGCACAGATTATGTCTGTTATACAGCATCCATCTGTAAAATCAATCAATGATATTAAGCTTACTTTACATACTACATTTAATATACCAAAAATAAAGGATAGCATTGCTATAACAGGATGCATTGTTTGCCCGAATGGGAAAATGATAGTTGTGGACAATAGTTACAACAGGAGACTCGTTACACTTAATGAGGACGGAACATTAGATAAGGAAATATCCTGTTCGTATTACCCGTTTGACGTTACATGTCTAGATGATACAACTGTAGCTGTGTCAACAACCAATGGAATAGGAATAGTTAACATCGACTCTGCAGAAACAGAAAGATTTATTAAGACTAGTAAACCGTGTCGTGGAATAACATATCACAATGGAGTATTATTATGGTGTGAATACGAGAGAGGTATACAAATGATGCAGCTATCTGATGATAGAGTTACTACTTTAGTTAAGCAACTTAAATTGTACTGTTCCTATATAACAACATGTGGAGACAAAATATATCAAACAAATCGTGACACTAATACCGTGACATGCTACACGATAAAAGGGAAGAAATTGTGGAAATATAAAGACGTATCAGTGCTGAATGATCCACGGGGTGTAACAGTGGATAATAATTCAAACGTTTACGTGTCATCATGCAGCTTTCACAAAGTCGTAGTGATAGAACCCGGTGGTAGACAAGGGAGACAACTTATTAGTAGTGATGATGGATTGGCCGATCCTAATGGAATATATTTTAACAAATCTAAAAACAGTTTGTTTGTAGCTAACCTTGGAAAGGCTTTCCTGTATGATATGTGTTAAATATTAATATAGGCTTAGACGTGAAACACATTTTTATATACTAATTGTCAGAAAATATATCAATATCTTGTAAAAATGTCATCATAGCAAACAATATTTCTTTCAATAACATATTGAAAGTAAGAATAATTAAACTGATATTAATGATAAAAGTTAGAAAGTGTAAAGTCATTGGCAACTTTACTTACTTATCAAAATATCAACAAATAATGATAGAGCATTAAATGAAATGAAAGCAAATAATAAAATTTCAGTAGATTGTTTTTTGAAAAGAATACATGTAGATAAACGTATAAACAGATAATTACACTGACCTTACCAACAATATATAATTATACTTATTTTAACATCATATCATAAACCTATACTAAAATGAGAAATTATACTACGTGTACGAGTGGATGATCACTCCATCCCACCATGGGTGTGGCCATATGATTAATTTATGACATCACGAATGAAACAAAGGGATGTAATTATGACACCACGGGTGACACTAAAATCTCCATTTATTGAAAACATTAGTAAGACCATGTGCATTATCAGAGACACCACGAGTGAAACCAGATGTTTCATTCTTTTCCACCAATGACTAAGACCAAGTGCTGAAGATATGGCACAATAAGTGATACAAGGTACTCAATTTATTGACACCATATAAGACAAAAACAAACTCTTACCAAAGTTATGAGTACAACTAGATATTGCATGCATGACACTATGAATGAGACCAAGTGGTCCATTTACAACACTTTGTGTGAGATCCGGCGATTAACTTATAGCACTATAAATGAGACCATATCCTCAGAAATGATTACAATTATAACTTCTACTACAAGAAAAGTCTAAGGATGCCAGATTGTTAAATTAAAAAAGGACAGACAATGCAAATGGGAAACGAAGAGACAAAAACATAAATCATATACAAAACACTACACAGAGAACAAAATCTTGAGCAAACACGAATCTCATAAAAACGGATCTGAACTCATGTGCTACTGAAGGTAAAGCTACTACAGGAAATATACTTTGAAGTGGGATGCAAAAGTACATGTTTCATTTTAAAGTTTTCACAGAAAATGTATGTGTCTCATTTCGATTAACATTCTCTCTCATTGTCAAACAAAACATGATCAATCAAACTGATCACGACTGCAGCTAAACTAATAGCTTCATCACTATATAATTCCGATTTCCTAATAAACACTATGTTCCGTTCTTATTTACCTCCAATTTTTTGGTATAAGGACTCATGTCTTATTTACGTTTTTTGTGTTTGCTTACGTATATTGGTGTCCAACACATAATGTGTTGTGTTTTTGTTTTGTTTGTCTTCGTTTTGTATACCCAATGTTGCCAGTGTCTCTTCATTTTCAATTTTGCTTTACCCTTCGGTATTCACTTAAGTTTATTTACATGTTTTAAAATCGACTATGGTTACCTATGTATGAGGGAGATTGACGTTAGTTTTAATCAATTACATAATCAAAACATTGTACATTTCAAACATAAACATGTCTAACCAACCATGTCAGCGCAGAATAAGCGGCTATTGGGTGGAAGATATCCTCCGGGATTAAAAGCACAAAAGGACAAACAATGATCGACAAAACATACATATAAAACTAAAGATTGAGTAACACGAACCCCACTAAAAATCGGAGGTGAACTCAGGTGCTCCGGAAGGGTAGGCAATTCCTGCTCCACTAAATAAAACTAAAATAAACGTAGATATCTAATTTAATCCACACGACGTGTTTCTAGAATAACCTGCATCTGGTACGATCAAGGTCAACGTCATGTTTTTACCTACATGGTTCATGATAAATGTGACGGAACTAATGTTTACCGGATGTTAACCAGCTAACCAATGAAAACACAAGCTTCAAACGTCAACAATGGAGAACAAACCGATAAATTACTGTGGTATAATCTGATTTTGAGGATCCAAATGTCGTCATTTGGTCAGATAAGACATATATGAGAACACTTTAAATTGAGTGTATTCTTAATATCCAAAATATAATTAAAGTATAATTAAAGCAATGTAAAAGCGTTTGGAGACACCCATAAGTCGAACAAGGACAAACAATACAATGCCCAAGAGAAAAAGGATAAACAATACATAGAAAACAAAAGATCGAGCAACACCGACCTCACTGAAAGCCGGGGATGGACTCAGACGCTCAGGAAAGTTAAGCAGATCCTGCTCCACATGTGGTACCCGTCGTGTTACTCTTGTCACAAACCCGGTGACTTGTCATGAGAAATGGCTACGATTGTGATGAAGACAAGCGGAACATGACCGTGGTCATTTGTGACACATATATTTCCTTCACTATTAGCTCAGTAATATAAGAATACAGCATAGTGACGGAAGACCCCGTTCTTCATCCTTAGTTGAAATTCAAATGGAACACCGGGAGAGGAGCAAGATAGTAAAATCTGTGACATCCTAGGGTACGATTAGAATCTTACCCGTGGGTGTCACAGATTTAATTATCTTGTACCTTTCACGGTGTTCGACTCTTTTTCTCACCCCTTTCTACCGTGTCAATGTTTGCTTACTTTTTGTGTAGTGTGGCGCATTAATTTGCGAACCATATCACAGGACCAACATGCCACGTAATAAAATAAAACAAGATTTTCATTTTATAACTTTAAAGGTCTTCAAAATAATAAATCTTACAAACTTGTGATAGATTCTACAATAAAATAAAATTTTGCACCTTTTACGGTGTTTGACTCTTTTTCTCACCCCTTTCTGTCGTATCAATATTTGTTTACTTTGAGAAATATAGAGTAACTAACGTAAATGAAAATATTACCCCCCTTTGACCAACGTCAAATAACTTTTTTACCGGTATTTATCGCTGTTGTAGTACCATTTATAATATATTTATATATTGCATTGTATTTGTGAAATACATTTAAGAAAAAGTTCCAAGACACGGATGCATATCTATAAATTGACAATTTCATTCAACAATGGAAAACAATTTTGCGAGAAAAAGAGCGTGTAGCTTGTCTTCCACAGGAGCCTAGGTAAGATAAAAACATCTTTTTCACCTAAATTAACGGACTACTTTATCCAAAGGGTGAGAAAAGTTTTTCTATACCTCAGATAGATTAACCTGAGTTGTAATACATTGTAAATTACCAAATTATTAAATATATCCAACAAACCATGTCATGTCGTATAATATCTTGTTCTATTAATGTCGTAATATTGACATGATAATATATGTATGATTGTTGTTAAATCAACTTCTAGGCCCCAAAACTGAACAAAAACGTTGTCCTAAACCACCTAAAAATGTGTATTGTATTTATCCTGCAATGACAGCATTTACCGACCAATATAGCCTGCCCAATATTTTTTTTGGATATTGGTCTGTTATAAATAGAACATACAAATGTAAAACGGGGCACATCGGGGGATATTGTATTCAAATACATACACAAAATTATTTCAAATACTTTTATCATCGTCCAGTAAACGATTGATTACGATTTAAAATTGCAGGATAAATACAATGCATGTGCACTGTCGAGGCATATATGTATATATGTGTATTCGGCGCGAAACGCGAAGCCTCGCCTTTTCTCCCATTTCTAAGCCTCATACACATATTACCTATGTGCTTCGACAGTGTACAAGTATTGTATATATATTTTTATTGATTCCACTCTCGAGTTTTGTTGGAAGAGTAATTATACCAGTGTAAAGAGATGTTATTTTTCTTCATTTCAAAGTCATCCGTTTATTTTTCAAAACTCTGTTTGCTTTATCATATTAATCGTTCATTGCTTCAATTGTCTTGGAAATATTGACATAGCATGAGACAAAATAGGACAACAGTAAATAAAGTGATATTTTGTACTTCAAGTAAACACAAAAATCAGGAATTATTTCTTTGTTCACTAATCACGATCTTATCATAGAGAAAAAAATAACAAAAGCTGATCGAAATCTAGAAATGTAATTGTGAAAAACACCGGAATGTGATTGGGGTTAAATCTTTCGATTTTCTGGCCTAGAAAGACATTCATTCAGCAAACAAAACTGAACGACAATATACACATAGTAATTTGAGTTAAGAGTTCAATCATTTAACTTTTATAGGGGGTTTCCCTCCTCACCGAGTCAAGCAATTTATTTCAAAGTAACAAACTAAGATTTACATATGACAAATCAGTATCTTTTCAAACTATGGCAAAATATTTGTTTTAAATTGCAGGGTTAAAAAAAATATGTATTTTTAAGGTATTACTGTTCAAATTATTTTGCTATTCAGTCCCATCTCTAACTTAATCATGCATTATGAATTGTGGGTTCGACCCACACAGAGTATTCTCGAAACAACACAATTTCCCATGCACAGCAAGTATCACATTTCTAACATAGAATGAATTCACTCACTGATCGTGTTATTTCAGGATGTTCCTATTCAATGTGATATCTCCTGAGATTGAGTAAATATGTGCATCATAGCAATTTAGAATCTCTATAATTCGACATTTTGAACTCCATAAATTAAAGGTCAAAATAGTTTTCATTCTTGAGTTCCAAAAATTCGCTACTAGAACTATTTTCGGATGTCCTGAAATATTTAAAGATATCATAGTCACGAAATATGGAGTTCCAAATATACATCAAGGGGTTATTACTGGATGTCCTTAACAATGTCAGATTCTGCAATTGAACTGTGCAAGGTCCGTCAATATTTGAGGACCTTCTTACATGTAAAAACAGTGTTTTTACAAATTTAAAATCAGTACTGGCGAATGATTTTGTAATCTGTTTGTGTAAATATATGCTTGTAATATTTAATATTTACCTGTAGCTTGATAACCTGATTAACGATGTACTTTATCATTACTCTACTGTATTTATTTAGGAAATGTGTTTCTGATCTGGGAGCTATATGGGCCAAAATCGGCCCCACCTCGGATGTTGATAAAATTTTCTCCAAAATGTATTTACAATATGTGCTTTTCAGAAATAAATGCAGTTAGTTAATATGTGCATCTAATTCCTCACAGCGGACAGACAAAGTCAGGTAATGAAAAGCACTGAACGTCATTTTTTTTCAGAATACAGAACGTACGTATCATTGTATTATATTGCATATCTTTAAAAAAGAAAAACAAAAAGAAAAACAAAGCATATTAAGACTCAATAAACAAGCATAAATTTGACTTAATATGCAATGTGGATTGATTTCAGGAATAAAAACATGTTCCGAAACTGTATTATGAAATTGAATAGAACGAATAGTAATGTCGCAACGTCACCCATTTTCGACGGTTTGTTTCACGTGATAAAATCTCTCATTATTTTGATCGCTTCATTTCTCCGAGGTTAAATTATGATGCTGAAATTGCATGAATGATCTCAAGAAATCTGATCTAAAAATGTCATCATTAAATGTAAGAACTACGTACCGCATCTATTATTTCACTTTCAAATTGCATTTTTTTTGTAATTCATTTTTTCGTCACCTTAACAAAGCTTTACTTATTTAAAAAATATATCTCATACAGACCAATTTTGGTTTCATCATCTGCTATGACTTTGATAGTGTACATATTGAGGTCATATCAATTCAGAAAGTTATTAACATTGAGTGTCGAAAACTGGTCGAAATGTTGGTAATAACCTTAAATAATTAATAGATAGATTTATTTGAACAATAGAACTTTGTCATATTGGAAATTTTTTTAAGCACTTTTTTAATCGTACTTTATTCTTAATGACAACCAATGCGATGCAATATTCCAGTACATTTTTACGGACAACCATCATAATTCTATTAAAAAAATGCCACGGTGCGGGTTGAGAGAAGTCAAATATTTAAAGTTCGGTTTTTTTTATAATATGGAAATATTTTGGGAAATGGTATGAAGCAAAATGTTTAATGTGTAGCGATTTTAGCTAGGAGTAGGAACCTGTGAAAATTATTCTTGTTTTTTTGATAAACTGATAACAAGTCATATAATCAGATATCCCATGGAAAGTGGTTGTCGATAGATAATTGTTTTACAATCAAGTATTTCATATATATTTATGATGAGAACAAGCTTACAACCATATGATTAAACGTGTAGGTAAAATGTGTGTCGCTACCATGAGTCTATGTATGATTGTTTTGATTGTCACTAGAAAAAGAGGAGATGGTAGATATTTTTTTGCTTTGTGACAAACCAACAACAACACTCCTAATAAACTGTTGCTATCATAATCTGCTGTAAGTTGTCTTTTGCGTGTTAGGAGTGTGTCCTTTACATCCCGCGCTAAGGGATGTAATAAATCCGTTCCTCACAGCTGTCTGGTGTCCCTTTCACATAAAGTCGAGGTTTTCCTAGGGGAAGCCATTTGTTATTTTATTTATGCCAAATTCGCAGTCATGTCACTTAAGGTTGTCTTTTTCGTGTCTTCACGTCTGAAGTGCTTAGCAGACGACTCCTGGTGTTTACGCTATTACTCAATCGTAACTACTCGGCCATTCTCGCTACCCTGCAAATAACCTCGTATGCATTAGGCGTATAAATCGCACTACTTTTCACATTTCAGTTACATGAAAGTTTGATAAAGTTATATTTTAAACAATTTACTATATTTCAATTATTTTCATGGATAAAAGTTAGTTTTAATTAGCTTTGCATGATTAGATTTTACTTAGTATGTCTTCCATATTGGATTTTCGTAGACCATATTTTTGTGGGGCTTAACTTCCGGCAAACAATCAAAGAAGAATGTATACTATCTACGTACGAGGTTATTTGCAGGATAGCGAGAATGACCGAGTAGTTACGATTGCGCTATTACCGTGACAACGTCAGCATTTCATAGTCGTAGATGCGGTAGATTATAAGTAGTTGTAATATGGAGACGCCAAGGAAACGGCTGAATAAATACTGATGTTCGGTACCGCAGTATCTGTAATATCAGAAATATATAAAGGCAGATCGTGTTCGCTTCATAATGCTGACAGCAGCAAATAACGAAAGAAAACAAATTTAATTGTAAAGAAGTAATTGTCTCTGTATTCAAGTCTTTGATACAAATAAAATAATGTAATTGATATCTCTCTTTAACAGAAAATGTTAAGATTTTCTTAAGCTGAGGATCGAACGTTAAAACGCCACCTATCGATTGAAGTTTTCTATATTTCAATTATTTTGATGGATAGAAATTAAAGTTTTAATTAGCTTTGCATGATTAGATTTTCCTTAGTATGTCTTCCATATTGGATTTTCGTGGACTATATTTTTGTGCGGCATAGCTTCCGGAAACAATTTAAGAAGAATTTCCACTATATACTTACGAGGTTATTGGAAGGATATCGAGAATGGCCGAATAGTTACGATTGATGCATTCCATCAAAGTCACGTGATCTGGCGGACGAAAATAACAATAGTTTGACGCAATGGAAATGATTCGATACAACCGTATTGGAAATCCATAAAAAAAAAAACGTTTTTTTACTTTTTGGTCCAATACACGCGAAAATGCATTAATGTTAATCATTTAAGCCATAGACCAATAAAATTATGTGTGATATACTCAAAATGAAAGAAAAATAAATATTAGGAATATATCACAGAGGTCACGTGATCACATTAAAGAGAAAGTAGCATCGTGACCACTAAAGCCAGGCAGAACAACGGCATAAAGATGTTCAATACAAGTAATGAAGGAACCGGCGGATTGGGGATATCCTATTCTTGAAGTTCTATGCTCGAGTTCTATGGGATTTTTTCTTGCTAAACTCAATCCCTGTATCCTTTGCGATATGAAAATATCGTATTTAATGATAAAGTCTGTTGACTGTTAAAATTTTTCCAAGATCAGTCTTCGGGAAGCCGTTGTGTTATTGCCTTTTTTTAAATTTAATAAACAAATGCAAAAAAGCGATTATTTTAAAAACACTTAAAGGACGTAGGATTTTTGCAATATCGATTGCGGACGTGTAAATATTCCGGATAAGTTACGTCACAGTAAACGTCATGGAATGCGATCGTCGTTTTCTTTTTCATTTAATAATCAGCGTAGTAAAAAAAAATCCTTAAATGCATGCTTTATAGATGTGCTTCAAAAGCTTCCTTCTTCACAACTTAATTTGTATTGTTTATCTGCTGAAATATCACCAACGTTACCGTAGCATTTATATATGTGTAGACCCTCTCTACTGCTTTTTGGATAATAACAATAGAAGCAGGGCCACCTTAACAGCATCACTGGCCCAACGGGCAAAGCAGTGCCCATACCTACACAACCACTCATAGGAATAAAACTGTAAATGTATATAAAATTAAACATATATATACATTGTATTGGTATTCCCAACAAAGTCAGTGTTTAAACCTGAGAAAAACATACAGTGCACACCATACATAGAAAAGCATGAGGCCCCTATGCTCGTGGGCCCCCGAGCAACTGCCCCGCGTGCCCATGCGTTAAGACGGCACTGAATACACACCTCTCCTACATCCCTCCAATGTTAATGTTAAAGATTTACAAACCACGCTGGACACAATGTGATGATAATACCTTAGATCCTTTGGGTCTGGTCATGGTGAGGTAATCGTTGATGCATGTGCGTTTTGTATAAACATGTACTATATATGCACGCACTACAAAATAGTCCCAAAACTTGAAAACGTAAAATATTAAATCATTTGGTTTTGCAGTTTCTAAGAAAAAGATTAAAGAAAAGGCCAGTCAGTTGAGCAATTGTTATAATTCAATACATTGTAACTTTTTATTTGTAAATAACTAATTATTAAACAATAATTTTATTCTCACTAGAATTTATCAATAACTCGTAGTCCGATTGGATATCGTCACTTATTCTACGTCATTCGAAAGGAATTTATAAATCAATATTTCCTTTGCCAGGCTACCTTTTTCCCCGGTCATTCCACGCGTATAAATTTACGAGCAATGATACTAAGGGGTTCTGCTGAAAGGATCTGCCATCTTGAAAATGTGAAATCTTACATATCATATTTACAACAATACACAAAAATAATTAAAAAGCTTACCTTGAAAATTTATTTTAGTTAAAATGTATCAAATTTGAATGGTACATGAAGCCAAATAACGTCTAATCTTTACGTTTCAAAATGGAAGTCTTCATTTGATGTCAATGACGTCATGTTGGTTATGCTACAAAGTCGTCAATAACATTTCTCGGATTTTTTTCAGTTTACAATCGTATGTGTATTGTATGTCCATTGTTTGGGTATTTCTTTAATAGTATTTAGCGTCGAAAACAAACACGATGTCCAATGATAAGAATTATAAGGATTAAGCACTGTGTTTTTAGGAAATTAGGCATGTATAAACTCCGACAGCTCACTCACAGTTTATCACAGTTATATATAGATAATTTCCTAAAAAAACAGTGTTTAATCCTATAAAAAACACCTTTATTAACATTAATATGCCCAATTAAAAATATGAATATTTGGAATTTCCTGTCGTAGTATTAGCAGCCATGACACCTCTTCATGTAACGTCACGGAGTCAGATCATGTTAGTTGAATAAATAAATAAATTTTGACTCTTCCCAACAGCGTGTCCTTTTGGTTATGTTTAAATATCAGATCAACTGCAATACAATGTTTACAATTGTATATCGTCCTAAATTTGTTCTTAATATTCCCATTCCATGTTACATTTTCATAAAACAAATGAGTGTATTTGTAGTTTGGAGGGGGGATCTACGTATAATTTCATGTTTTACATGAATGTCCGTAGGTTAAATAACTGTCAGTGTTAACTTATTTTATGCGTACACAGACTTTACTCTTTTTTGTTGCCAATGCTATCGTACTTTCCCGTGTTTTTCGTGGTCACTGGTCGATGTATTGACAAGGATATAGTCCTGACCGGTAATTACAAAATAAATTCTTCTCACACTTTCCCTTTTCGTTAGTGCAATACAATGCTTGACATCAAGCCATAATGATATGGTAGATATCAAAAGATAAATATACGACGTTATTTTACGATTTACATAATTTTTAATCATAAAATTGTACCTATTCAATGCTGATATATTATACCATACCGGGTGTACGACGTCACGGGCAGGATAAATCCGAGAAAGGATTATGCCTTGTGTCTCCTCCACATTGAATAGTTTTGAAAAATGGAGTTCTCCATTATTTGATGCTGCCACGGCTTGATTCCGATACGTTCCTCTCTCCCCATCACCCGTGTGTCAAATCGCTTGTAAACATTCGTACTCATGAATAATTGATAAGTCTTCTCATTACAAACTTCAAATGCGATTCAACCAATCAAATCATTCCTTTCATTATGAGTTTGATTAAAAATTAAAAATGTCGGACATGTTGCAAAAATTTGGAGTGAAAGAATTGAGGGACTTTTTCAAGTTGACTCATTGTTTCTATACAGCACTACACTTCATCCACACATTTTCACGGGCGCATACATTACTGACAGAATGATTTTTACCTCCGATACCAAAGAGTTTCACTTTCATAAACGTGATTTTGATTGGCTAATTCGAACTTTGAATATTCATGAAAACGAATGTTTACAATCGATTTCACCCACGGGTGATGGAGAGCGAGGAACGTGTCGGAATCAACCGTAGGTTACCGACGATGCAGGCAACTTCAATCACTAAATTATACCTTACGGTATACTATTTTTAACATTCATTATCAAAAATGTCTTTTATTTACTGTCATTTAAATTTTCACGTTAACTTGTTAAACCATGGCCTTTTCCTTTAAATATTAATATGAAAAGTTATGGATAACAGACGACGCACACTAAATGATAATATTTCTACGATTTCTCTATTGAATGTTGGAACTGTTCCGACAGTGTGATACATATTTTTTTCATTTTATTATAGGCTATGAAAAAAACCAGCTGGGTTGCAATTGTTAAAAATAAATATGGTTGTGATCGTCTTCCGTAATTAAAATCGTCAAAGTGAAATACAACCGAATTGATATCAAATGGTAACATAATTCAACATCATTTAAAATATACTTTGACATTCTTTCATACTTGCACATCACGTTCACGATATTTTATTACAATACTATTTCACTCTTGACAGTGTACATTTTTTTTCTGTTCTAGTTAAAGGACTTGATCAAATATAATCATACAGTTTACATGTAATGCAGTCAATACGCATATAAACCACAGAAGAATATTTCTATTTACCACACCTTGTGGTGTTGGGTCGCTATTGTGCATGCGAACTATTAATTGCAAACCCCATTAACTGGCTATATGCTGCCTGTCTAGAATATTTTATTTTTTTCTCGATCGACAGTTCAGAAGCTAGAAAACAATATGATGAATATTGTCTGTCAATCATGCAAACAATAACTTATGCACGTAAGAAAACGCATATACGGATTAAGATTGCCCCTTTGGTATCTTCAAACTCTTCTTAGGGTTATGTTGGATTGTGCCCAACAAATATCTACTCCTTTCGGATCAAACTATTTTACTTCATTTTAGAAGTAGCATTGATAGACCATTAAGCCTACCTCAGTGTCCCGGTAGTAATAACTATTTCAGTATCCTGGAAAAAATATATTTTCAATAATTGGGGGCTGATGAAAACAAACTACTTTGGATGAAGTGGTGTTTATTTTATTTGTATGTTATATAGCTGTGACGTGCCGACATTCCATCGTTTTCTTACGACAAAGATTGCTTTTCAAATGATGTTTTAACAGTATTTGTCTTTTATTTATTTTAATTACCTTGGAAAATATTTTCTGTGCACGACTACGGAGGTGCTTAATTTCTTCGAAAACGGTCGAAATATCGCGGGCAAAATTCTACGAAATACAGAAAACAAATAAAGCTCATGACGTCACAATGACGTCAAATACGTATCGATTTTGTTGGAAACAAGTTTTAACTTCAAAAGTATGATGTCTATAAAATAAAATACATCAAATAGTAATCAAGTATTTTCTAAGATAATGATTCATTAAATATGGGGCCATATATGTTCTTTTTATCGCATTGACGCCGGACTGCATGCACTGAGTTTTTAACTGATGAATTTCATTACTTGAAATGAAGCTTACAATGTACAGAGATTGTGTATATATACATAATGGTCTCATATATACATTCAGAAGAGTGAACATATTGAGTTTAAGGGTCTGACCGAGGCTATGAATAAATTAATATTTAACAACCTCCACAATCCTCCAACAAAATATTTTGATACAATAATTAACCATCTATGCTTAAAACAACTGCTCAATTTGGTGTTGGTGGAAGACTGTGGAGGTATATAAAATAGCTAAAATGTACATCATTTTTTTTTTATTTATATGTCATTTATAGTCCATTTTTAGCATTATCCGTCTAATTATGATGTCATTATGACGTCATAGAGCACTCAATCTCACGGAAGGATATATTTTTTGACAATTTGTTTATATAACAATTAAATTAGTAAATTGTTTTTATTCTATGTCAAGCATTATTTTTTTAATAAAATGTGTGGCCTGTTTTGCACCTTAACGCCTCTCCCTCTTTGTCAAGTGTGTCGTTCTCCTCCACCCCAATAAACAACACTTCCTTATATACACTGGATCTAGACCAAGATATTGTTCTTTTATCTTTAAAATCGAAATTTTGACATTGTACTATATACCATCTCCCCCTTTTGTTTAATGTTTGTCAAATAGCTATTCCTCTCTGTGTTATTTATTTTGTTGTTATAATCTATATTCAGTTTCCCTCTGCAATATTTTCTTCATCCTAAGCGCATATATTAATTTTAATTAGATAAGACTTTATATAAATATCGTTAATGATAAAAATAATAATAATAATAATTATAATAATAATAATAATAGTAATAATAATTGTTGTCAATATATCACGATAATTCAACTAGAACGGAGGTGTGTACTATATAATAGTATATCGATCGCTTACTTGTAGGCTTGTATGACTCACCACGCCATTGCATACCACTTTAATGTGTCTAGAATAACCATTTCAAGGCTGATGATTCGTGTTCAACAGACAGGTAGGGCTAATGACAAACCCCGTAGCGGCAGGATGCGTGTGACGTCACAACGTCAAGACAGACACATGCGCATTATTCACCTCTGGAATTTCATGATAACGGCTGCGGACGCTCCCAGTAGAACACCTAGTCTAGAAAACGTCCAAATTGCCGGTCAGACTGTTTGCGGAAGATTACGTGAATCTGGATATCGAGCAAGGCACCAGGTGATAGGACCAATCCTTCAGCAACACCATAGGACAGTGAGACTAGCCTGGGCTCGTGCACGCCATCGTTGGACGTCATCGTGTGCACCGCTGGTATTGAGAATGTTCAACAGACCAGTATGTGTACGATTCCGACCGTTTTGGAGCCGGAAGTGTAATGGTATGGGCTGTGCTGGAATTTGTCATGATGATCGCACTCAGCTCAAAATTGTACATGGGCCAACGATTGCCGTTAAATACAAAGACAACATTCTTGATCCTATCGTTGTGCTCTTTCTACAACAGCGAAACTGTGATCACGTCTTTCAACATGACAATGCAAGATGACACGTGGCTCGTGTTTGTCAATACTTTCTGAACCAGAATCACAGCAGTGTTCTTCCTTGGCCGTCATTTTCACCGAATATGATTTTTTATTAATTTCTCTCTATGTAAGAAATATTGAGCATCAAACCCTTGCATCGTTTCTTTTCTTGACTAGTGTATAAGGATACCACTCAGACACATACAAATTTAGTCACATGAAATCACCTAATTAACGTTTTAAACTTTAGTTCTGTTTAATGATAATCAGTTCCTGTTACACTACTTGTTTCTTCTTTGTTTTATATTGTAAGGTGTTTGGATAGATTAATCACTTATATAGATAATTATAATGGTAATAGCCTTCTCGTGACGGACAAACCTCATATGTTTGCTTGACCAGTTTTCGTGATATATTTCTTGGCTTTATAACTATTGTTTCAACACAGACCATTAGTGTCATATCTGAGAAGCTGTTGAACAACATGTGTCATCATTGTTTTCATGGAAAGGTAAGCAAGCGCCCTAATCTGCTGTCACACTTACATGACGTTAATAAAATTAAAAAAATACTACACCGTAGCGACAGTTGTAAACTTTCAAGATGAAAAAAAAATCGCTGATCAAGACAACTTTGAAGAGCTCAGAAGGTAGAACACAATAAAAAAAAAAAATAGACGTTCCAAGGAGCATGTAATTGTTCATTTGGATTTCAATTTGACTGCTAAATTTTGTATTAATGATCAACCAATTTGTTTTCTACACATGGTAATACCATTTAAGTTAGATTGAGGATAGGGTTTTACATATAATGGGCCAACCAAAGGTTATTTCAGCTCGAAATATGCAGAATCAGCTCAAATCGGCTGAACGGAAAACTTCACACTAAAAGCCAAATGATATGACATGTAGCTGTAGTTAAAATGTGTGCTCACTTTGACTTATAATGAAGCATCAAAGGATATTTGAATTTTGAAGGAGACAGCCTTCGCAAATTTGCTTTAATTTGGTTCAACGCTAAAAGAAGAGAAGAAGAACATATATTTAAATGTGATTATTTATCATGCAATGCATAATTTGCAAAATCAGTGTAAATTGACTGAAGAAAAACTTCACAGAAAAACCCTAAATATATGGTATTACCCAGTGCCATATACCAGCAGTTGAAATTTGAGCTGATATTGTCAGAATATATAGCGGCAATACACAATAACAAGCAAAACTGTCTATTGTTGGTGACGGTCGTCATCTTTAATGGAGGGTGAGGCTGCCAGACACAACTTTAAGATGAGACAACGCATGAACCATCGCGGCCAAATTTTGATTAATACCGTTCAACAGGTTCAGCGGATAATATTTCAATTTTCTTCTGTTTTTTCTGTTTTTCATCTATGCTGTGTTAAAATAATGTGGTTAATTTGCATTTCCGGTGGAACACTAGAAAAGGAAACCTTCATAGGAAAAGATACAATAAACTACTCATTGCTATGTAGATTGTAGTTAACATTTGAGCTCATTTTGACTAAAAATAAAGCAGCAATGTATTAATTAAAAAAAAAGGGTTTTCTCAACCAAGTTAACTTTGGATCAGTAATTTCAAAGGAGACAATTTAAATGCTAAAACTTACGATTGATGTCGGACGGACAGTTGTGAACGCAATGTGATGGCGAAACCAAAACGAGGCAACACCTCCCACCTCAAGAATATTAGTATTTGTTGACTATCAAATCAATAAGAAATTAAAAAAATAAAACTATAAATAATGACAGCAATGACATGGCTTAATAAGCAGGATAAACATAATATTAGAAGTTAAAAACAGTAAAACTATAACATAAACCTACACATGATTGGATCTAAAACTACCTGTGCAAGCAATGCCTATCACCACCAAAGTTGGGCAATACCGAAGGGCCAATCAAAAATGGACAATCCAGAGAGACTGGCAACATGGAGTATACAGGAGGAAGAAAAGCAAATCAAAAGCACAACACAATAAATGTACCACTGTACGTAAGCAAACACGAATAACGTAAATAGTTGTAATATGAACGATGATGAATAAATGTGTTACAACAGGGTTACATTATCATGTAAAATAATCTAGACTGAGTAAAACATGCTAGAACCGTCCTGATTATGCTTTATTAAAAAAAATAACATTCAAACTAAATGTATCAATGATTCAATTCTCGTATATTTTGTCATCTTTTTTTTTTCATCTTGTGTACCCTATGTTTTTCAGTTTCTCTGCATTATCCATTTTTGATTGTCAATTCGGTATTCTCTAATGTCTATAAACTATATATGTTTGCGCTAAGACGTAGATATCTAATTCAGTGCGCATAACGACCTTGTGGAATAGCAATCATCAGGTAAACTAAAGGTTGAAAGATTGGGAAAAATAAACTTTAAAAGTCTTTGGTAGCAGGAAAAATAAAGGACCTAGTCGCTAAACAGTATAGCCAATTGGTCACCTATGTCCGAAGGAGGAGCACTTTGCTTGCGTGTATGTGTCGAACATGATTACGCATATGTTCCACTCGACGTAAAGACTTCCCGATTCTTTCCTCATTCATGAATTATCACCGGGTTTGTAATTTGATTAACACGACGAGTGTCACTAGTGGAGCAGGAACTGCTTACCTTTCCGGAGCACCTGCATTCACCGTCGGTTATAAGTGGTGTTCGCGTTACTCGATCTTTAGTTTTATGTGTATGTTTTGTAGATCGCTGTTTGTCCTTTTGCCTTTTTTCGTTTGGCCATTGTGTTGTCTGTCCTTCGATTTACGGATTCTGACTACCCGGGTGGTATCTTCAAACTTGTCTTGCAACTATCGCCCCGATCACTCATCACTCAATATTTACTCAAACTGTTGGCAGTTCATGTTACCTCTTTAGTATCTTCTAACTTTTCTTACAGACTTCACATTCTGTTATCTTGCTTCACTTGTGTTGTTTTGTATTTAAGAATTGTTATTTGTTGTGTTCCCTCTTGCTAGTTGGATGTTTGTGTTTCACTGGGTTTGTTTTGTTTACTTTTATCTGGCATCTTGTTTTCTGTCGAGATGCACTGTTTCTTCCTCAGTTTTCAAAATATAATGTTGAATAAATAAACGTTAGAGAAAACCAAAGAGGCAATCAAGAATGGACAATCTAGAGAAACTGACAATATTTGGTACACATAGAAAAGGACGAAGACAAAATAAATATTACACAGAAACCATAAAAGATGAGAAACGGACTGACCCTACCAACAAGCGGACGTGAACCAAGGTGCCTTGAGAGTGAATGAGTGAGTGATTGTTGTTTAATGCCAACTCAGCAATATTTTGCAGCTATATTATGATAAGAACAAGTTATTTTCAAAGAAGTGATGAGGAAGTTCGCTTTATACTAGAGCTACACACTGACTTGGATCTCTATAGAGATACCACACTGAAACAACAGACCACGGATAGACATGTCGCTCCCTCTGACACATTTTCCTGATTCCGAGCCAACCAGTCTCTGTTCTTTCTCTTTAATCCTGGGCGCTTAGCGCAGAGGCATCAACTACCAATTTCATAGTTTTTGCTTTGCTTGGGCCGGGGTAAGATTCATACTACCACACTCTATGCAAGCACGCTCACCATTACACCACCGATGCGAGTTACCGATTGATGCAGATTTACTAAAAGAATGATCCGCATGCATCCACTAAGATAATCGAAAACGATAACAAGCAAAATTATAACAGCTTGCATCGCATTATGAATGAAGAAACGAACCGCAGTCAAAACTGACAGCAGCACAAACATAAAGCAAAAACAACAAAAACACAAACTCAAATACTAAAAGCACCAAGGATGAAGAAGAAGTGAGACCGGGTTCTATTTCAGAAATCGGTAATCACTCTGAATATGATATGAAATATACAGATTTTTTTCAACACAATGACAAACCTTGCTGTCCAGATTGTACCTCTACAAACCTCAAAAACTGTGTTGGGCTTTTGTCTATTCGAGAAATAATTAAAACATTTAAAACATCGACATGGATTGACTACATTGAACAGAGATTAACATATATCAAAAACAATATAGACAAAATAACGAAGAACCAAAATCAAAATATATCGGAAATTCGACAACAACGGTAGAAGACTTCATAAGTTTACAACTTGTGTCTTATCCATTTGTCTTGTTTTGTATGAAAATAAAATAGGCTTAAAGTAAGGTAGATGCTTTAATACCAAATTAAACAGATGCGTGTTCAAATAAACTCACATTTAGATACAGTAGAACAGAATACTCTACAAGAACAGAATACTCTACAAGAACAGAATACTCTACAAGAACTGGATGATGCTGAAAATAAGATTAAATCAAATATAGATAACCTGTTACAAAAACTTTCTAAGAATGCAAAGACCTTAGAAGGATTACAAAGGGACATTATAACTGTCAAAGATTATGCATCAGACCTACATAATTTCCAAGAAAACAAGGTCATTGAGGAAGAGGTAAAGAAGGAAGAGGAGTACCGAATGGCTTTATTAAAAGATGGATGTCTACAACAATAAGAGTAATATCAAAATTACCGAACTCCGAACAATCTTACAAAGGGAAAGTCAAAACTGATAAGTATATAAACAGAAAAAAATCAGCCAACAACCGGAAAACTGAAAACCGTAATGACCCTGACTTGGTACAGGCATTTCTAGGTGAGTTCAATCATATTTTAAAGCGCCAAACCTCCCGCTTTCATTACGCTCAAAGGTTCTGGCTGTCACTATAACAGTATTTATACCAATACTGGAACAAAATAGGTAAAATAGTTACCAAAGCAGTACCAAACCCAATGAAGCAAATGTCAAAAACAATTTTACATCACACATTGAGAGCAAAATATTTTTGACAATTTTGTTGACTTCCTTATCTTTATACATTTTCAATATATGAAAATGCATCGTTTATCATCGTCTCTGCAGAGACGGAATATATTTCGATAAGATCTTGGTATCGTAATATAAACTTTTTAAGAGATCGAATAAGCGAATCTTTGTATAGCCCTGGTCCAGTAGCCTGTTTCTCAGATGAAGATGACGTTTCAGGAAATCGGAATAATTGTTACTGCCCCTTGCATAGCGAGTCCATTGCGAGATGTAAACACCATATGCAGGAGAAGCTGGTATATTGCTGCACATATTTGGAAAATTTATGATTTTAAAATTGAAGTCGTCCCGTTTATCATAAATTTTAGTACTGAGTTGACCACTGTCGTCAAATTCGAGGTATAAGTCCAAAAAATGATGCGGACGAAGCTGTATCTGTGGTCTCTTTAACCTGCAGCTCTGGAGGATATATCAATGGAAGAAATTCTGTAAATCTAGAATTATTGATAGATAAAACGTTATCAATATACCTGTATGAGAAATTAAAGGCTCTAGCCTCATGAATCTTTTTATCTTTTACAAGCTTTTGAAGAAACTCCGACTCATATGAGTATAAAAATAAATCGACTAGAAGAGAGGCACAATTCGTACCCATTGGTATGCCGACGACCTGCTGAAACAGTGTCCCTCCAAAGGAGACAAATATGCTATCGATGAGGAACTCCAGCATACTGATCATTTGTTGCTCGGAGTAGCATGTTTTACCTTTTTGAATTTTGTTTGAAAAATATGTGGAATTGTAGCCTAACACAACAAATTTTGAGCCATAGTTGCTATGACTGAAAGCTTTGTGAATTGTTTCTTTTAAGCGGGTTTTTAATATGTCATGTGGTAGGGTGGTATATAGAGTTGAAAAATCAAAAGTTTTGATGAAGGATACCTGAGAGAAAGATCTTGACTTAAGGTTATCCAAAAGATCTTTAGAGTTTTCCAAAGCCACATGTGATTTATGCCAATATGCGAGTAGACAATTTCACAATATTTCCGTTGTCCCTCTTTTACTTAGCTTAAGATACAACATTAATGCAAAGATAAAGGATGTATTGTCTACTCTAAAAACGTTTGGATCCGTATTTATAGGAGCAAGTCCTCCATCAGTTGTTATCAAGAAAATGAAGGCGAAACAGGCACAGATTATGTCTGTTATACAGCATCCATATGCAAAGTGAATCAATGCTATTACATACTACATCTAACATTCCAAAGAGAAAAGGTGGCACTGGTACAACAGGATGCATCGTTTGCCCGAATGTTATAATGATATTTGTGGAGAATTACAACAGCTGACTCGTTATCCCAAATGAGGACGGTATATTAGATAAAGAAATACATTGTTCCCTGAGGCACCCGTTTGACGTTACATGTCTAGATGATACAACAGTAACTGTGTCAACATACAATGGTATAGAGGTAACAATAGTACCGTCACATGCAACACAATGAAAGGGGACAAGTTGTGGGAATAAAAAGACGTATCAGTGCTGAAGGATCCACGGGATGTAACAGTCGGTAATAATTCTAACGTTTACGTGACGTCATACACCTGTAATAGAGTCGTGGTCCTAGAACCAGGTGGTAGACAAGGACGACAACTTATTAGTAGTAATGATGGATTGAGTGGTCTTACTGGATTACATTTTGACAAATCTAAAATCAGTTTGTGTGTTAAATCTTGTTTTAGAGTTAAAGTGCTATTATATATACAACAGAAAACCCTGCAGTTTCTTGCAAGTATGATAGTTTAGGAAAATACTTGTTCTATACCAAATTGAATGAAGGGATTTAATTATACAGTCATAGTTGATAAATTATAATTTAAACCTGTGAAGGAAAGAAAAATGGAAAAACTATCAATAAAATAAACTAAACAAGTGATTGACAACTCTACTTACTTAGCAAAATATAAACAACTTATCATATCAAGTTAATTAAACTTAAAAAGAAATAGTGGAAATGTTGTAGTGAACCATTTTAGTAGATGGATAACAAAAATAATACTAGTCGTTTCAGTGAGCTGGCACTATAAAATTCCAACTCAGCGTGTTGGCCTAGAACAAAGCGTACCTCTTCATCATCTCATTGAAAATTAATTTGCTCTCGCCATGATATAGCAGACACATTGCTGAATTGGCTTTAAACAATAATCACTCGCCCACTCATTCCCAACCGATACTCGAATTCCGAACTCTCTGCTAATCAACATAAAAATGGATTGAAATGGCTATGAATTTACAAAATAACGGTATTAAAATCTGTCCGGTTATTTTCGCAATGGATTTATTCTCCAGTGTCGATGAATTGTAAATAATACTATTATCCAAGCCAAACCGTTGCTATGGGTAATAACTTTCCATTCCCGATCTTTATAGTTTCGGAGCCATCTAGGTCTTGATCGCATGGTAGTTGGATTGACAACTACCGCTGCAATCAGTCCCTATCACCACAGCGTTGTTAATTCGAATCCCGCTGATGACGAGGTGTACTCGATACAACATTATGTGATAATGCTGTTCAGTGAGTTGAGGAAGGTCGATGGTTTTCTCTGGGTACTTCGGTTTCCTATGCCACGGTCAATTTGTCCATCGATTATATATATAAAGGAGGAGAGGACAGAAGGTAGTCTTCTCCTTTCTTCCACCCCTCTCCTCCTTTCTGCCACCGGAAAAATAAATCTCCCTATGAATAAAAAGTAAAAAACAAGCTTTGTTCATGTTTCGATTAAATGATAATGTTTCAATACCTTTCTGTCATTTTATATCATTTTTGTTTTTGTTTTCTCATATTCTTCTTTTATCTCCTTTTTCTCCTTTCTCCCGCCCTTTCTCTCCTTTCTCCCACCCTCTTCTCCTTTCTCCCACCCCCTTTCTGCCTGTATCCCTTCCCCTTGTCCATCCTTCATAAGGTAAGTAGTAAAAAAAGGTAAATAAAGGTAATAACAAAATTACCGAACTCCGAACAATCTTACAAAGGGAAAGTCAAAACTCATAATTATATAAACAGACAAAATTAGTCAACAACCGGAAAACTGTAAAAACCGTAATGACCCTGACTTGGTACAGGCATTTCTAAAGAAATGGTGGGTTAAATCAGATTTTAAGGCGCCAAACCTCCCGCTCTCATTACGGTTCAAAGGTTCCGGCTGTCACTGTAACAGTATTTAAATACAGGAACAAAATAGGTAAAATAGTTGTCAAAGCAGTACCATATTCGGTGACGTAAATGTCAAAACAAATTTTACGTCACACATTGACAAAAAAATTGTTGACATTTTTGACTTCTTTAGCTTTATACAGCTGACACCGTTTTTGGTACGATCACAGAAACAAATACAAAGGTGAATATTACATCAACAGGACATCAAATCTTATTAAAGTAAAACTTGTAATTTTGCTGAACAAAAATATGTTTTTACATATTAATGCGTTGTCCTACATTGTATTAGGTAGTATATAATATAATATGCATATTATATTAATATAATCATTGTACACTAGATATCAAGAACAACAAATCACAAACACATATGTATATACTGACCTACAATCATATATTGTTTAAGTCAAACCAATTAGTTCTTTAATTTATTCCTTAAGCATATGACCATAGGTATACACTGACAAGTTATAAACATAGATATCACACAAAGTCTCTGATTACTACCCGTAATGGACTTTGAATTTTTTACTTCCTGTTTCCTTCATCTCGTCATGTAGATACCAGTGAATACATTTTAATCTACAATAATGACTTTCTAGTGTCAATGCAGGTAAATTAATAGAATGTTTTAAAATAGCAAATAGAGAAATAATTAGTGTTATCTTAATTGGCAAATTATCCATTACAAAATGTATTATTTCCATTATTGGTAGCGGTCGATTGGAATAACAATTGGAACTCTTGTATCAAATGTGAGCATGGACAATATTTTCGACACTGCCATACTTTCCGAAAGAAATAAGCAAAGCAAAAATAGACAATATGAAGAATAGGAATGGAATTGTCCATATCACCGTTTTAAGCTGCTGTACCGCTAAGATCACAACAATTATTCCTTATTTTTTCTTTACACGTATTATATTACTAAAAATATTGATTTTACACAAAGTCCCGTATTATTACCTGTGATGACAAATTATCTATTATTACATGTATTGATTACTTTATTAATAGCGTTCGATTAGAATAACAGTTGTAACTCTTGTATGGAATTTTAGAATATGCGTGCTTATGTCGACACTGTTATCCTTTCCGAATATTTAAAACCAAGCAAAATGGACGACTTTAAAATGCCTGCATTTAAATTCATGGGAATTCTTGAAAATGTATTAAGAAAAAGCTAATTATACATATCTCCCGTCAACTAATCATTTTTTTTATAATTATTGCGATGACAGTTTGTAATTGTTGTAGACACTTTAAAACTACTGTTTTAACTATTTTCACTATGTGCCGGGACACAAACTGATCGCATTCCTAGCACAAATTAATGCGACATCTGTTTCAGCAGCATCATATTACCGAAGACCGGCCCACAATTGCATCAAGTTCCCCAACATTATAATAAACGCCATTTAAGACGTATACGATAAACACAAATTATCATTAATACACCCTTCTCTGTGGTTATAAGTCAGAGTAATGTTTCTGTGGGTAGAACGCTTAGCATAGACTAATATAAATGATGTCGGCTTAATAGCTAATAAAGTCAATTGACAAGATTGGTCTGAGAATGTCTTTTATACTAATTGAAACACTTTTTACAATATTGTTGTGTATTGCATCGACATTTGTAACAACCGTATTAGTTGTTATGTATTATTATTGCCAGATTATCCTATATTAACTGAGAGGTTAAAGAAAACTCAACGAATGTTTATGATTATGTTCTACAGCTCACTTTCTTTATCACTTGTATCCTTACATGCATGGGGAGTATACACCAAACACAAGTGCGGTGTACTGGTGTTGATATCGTGTTACTCGAGTTGTATAACCGAACGCTGTAAAGATGCATTACTACACTGTGTTGCGGTGTTAGCCAAGACAATTGCATACATCTTTCCTCAAATCAAGAAAACAATACAATCCGTATTACAGCACCTACAATCAGGCTTTAATAAAAACAAATAAGCACAGATTGGATTAAATCAAGATATATAAATGCATCCTGGCTTAAACCAGGAAAATAAACACAACATGGTTTAATTCAAGATAAATGCACAAACAAAGAAACATAGAATCAAGCTGACTTAAGCAAAGCAAAGGACAGAATTATATGAAATTAGAGGAAGCCATGAAATACAAAGCAAAATACCAGAAAACACAAGAGGACAATTTCTGAACCATGATCTAAAGCAAGATACATACAACTTAATCAAAGAACAATACACCAATACATTACTTAAAGAAAGACAAATATAATAAACCATGATTAATCACAAAGAACACCCCCATACCCCCCGACGAAAACATCTCCTTGAACAAAGAAACTTTAAACAGCATTTTCATAAACACACAGAACAATATTGACTGTGATACAACAGACATCACTGCTTACAATTAGTACATCGCTTAGCTGACATTGTTTTGAAAATAAACTTAATTCGCATGATATACAGTAACATAAAAATCTAATATTTTATTTAGAAAAAACAACGGCATTTTAATTATTGCAAACTTATATATTATATTATATTTCATATATATATCTGAAATTAAGCTTTCATTTGAACCTATAGAAATATTGTTCTTAACATGTTGTTGTAGGTAGAGATGGCAACATCACGTAATATATTATGTGGAATATGTGAGGCTCAAGATATCACAAAATATGCAGATCATTGGTGTCCCGAATGTGGCGAGGGTCTATGCTCCGACTGTCAGAACCATCACAACATTTCAAAGGCTTCTAGAAGTCATGGCGTTATTTCTATAGAAAATTACCATCAATTGCCGTCATCTATTTCAGAAATCGGTAATCATTGTGAATATCATGATATGAATTATTCACTTTTCTGTCAATTCCATGATAAACCCTGCTGTCCAGATTGCATTTCTACAAACCACAAAGACTGTGTTGGGTTTATGTCTATCCGTGAAATAATTAATACATTCAAAACATCGACATTGATTGACAACATTGAACAGAATTTAACAGATATCAAAAACAATATAGACAAAATTACGAAGAACAGGCAGCAAAATCTGTTAGAAATTCTACAACAACGACAGATGTTTCAAGACCAAATTAAACAGATGCGTGTTAAAATAAACTCACACTTAGATACACTAGAACAGAATATTCTACAGGAACTGGATGATACAGAAGACAAGATTAAGTCAAAATTCGATAAGTTGCAACAACAACTTTCTAGGATTTCAAAGGCCGTAGAAGGATTACAAAGTGACATTATTGCTGTGAAAGAGTATGCACCAGACCTACAAGCCATCCTAGGAAGCAAGGTCATTGAGGAAGAGGTACAGAAGGAGGAGGAGTACCTAATGGCTTTATTATCTGATGATGGATGTATACAACTTAATTTAAGATACACCATTGATACAAAGATAAAAGATATATTGTCTACTATAACAACGTTTGGATCCGTATATATAGAAACAAGTCCTACATCAGTTGTTATCAGGACAATGAAGGCTGAGCAGGCACAAATTATGTCTGTTATACAGCATCCATCTGTAAAATCAATCAATGATATTAAGCTTACTTTACATACTACATTTAATATACCAACAGGAATAATTAAAACAGGCATAACAGGATGCATCGTTTGTCCGAATGGGAAAATGATAGTTGTGGACAATAGTTACAACAGGAGACTCGTTACACTTAATGAGGACGGAACATTAGATAAGGAAATATCCTGTTTGCATTACCCATTTGACGTTACATGCCTAGATGATACAACTGTAGCTGTGTCAACATCCAAAGGTATAGGAATAGTGAACATCGACTCTGCAGAAACAGAAAGATTTATTAAGACTAGTAAACCATGTCGTGGAATAACATATCACAATGGAGTATTATTATGGTGTGAATACGAGAGAGGTATACAAATGATGCAGCTATCTGATGATAGAGTTACTACTTTAGTTAAGCAACTTAAATTGTACTGTTCCTATATAACAACATGTGGAGACAAAATATATCAAACAAATCGTGACACTAATACCGTGACATGCTACACGATAAAAGGGAAGAAATTGTGGAAATATAAAGACGTAACAGTGCTGAATGATCCAAGGTGTGTAACCGTGGATAATAATTCAAACGTTTACGTGACGTCATGCAGCTCTCACAAAGTCGTAGTGATAGAACCCGATGGTAGAAAAGGGAGACAACTTATTAGTAGTGATGATGGATTGGCCGATCCTAATGGAATATATTTTAACAAATCTAAAAACAGTTTGTTTGTAGCTAACCTTGGAAATGCTTTCCTGTATACTATGTGTTGAATATTATTATTGGGTTAGACGTGAAACACATTTTTATATACTAATTGTCAGAAAATATATAAATATCTTGTAAACATGTCATCATAGCAAACAATAATTCTTTCAATAACATGTACATGTATCATTTTAAAGTTTTCACAGAAAATGTATGTGTCTCATTTCGATTAACATTCTCTCTCATTGTCAAACAAAACATGATCAATCAAACTGATCACGACTGCAGCTAAACTAATAGCTTCATCACTATATAATTACGATTTCCTCATCAACACTATGTTCCGTTCTTATTTACCTCAATTTTTTTGGTATAAGGACTCATGTCTTATTTACGTTATTTGTGTTTGCTTACGTATATTGGTGTCCAACACATAATGTGTTGTGTTTTTGTTTTGTTTGTCTTCGTCTTGTATACCCAATGTTACCAGTGTCTCTTCATTTTCAATTTGCATTGCCCCTTCGGTATTCACTTAAGTTCATTTACATGTTTTAATATCTGCTATGGTTACCTATGTATGAGGGAGATTAACGTAAGTCTTAATAAATTATATAATGAAGGCATTGTACATTTCAAACATAAACATGACTAACCAACCATATCAGTGCAGAATAAGCGGTTTTGGTGGAATATATCCTCCGGGATTAATACTCCACTGAGTAAGAAGAGCTTGAAGATACAAAATGGGTAATCAGAATATGTATATCGAATAAGAACGGACAACACAATGGCCAAAAGAAAAAGCACAAAAGGACAAACAATGATCGACAAAACATACATATAAAACAAAAAATTGAGTAACACGAACCCTATTAAAAACCGGAGGTGAATTCAGGTGCTCCGGAAGGGTAAGCAGTTCCTGCTCCACTAAATAAAACTAAAATAAACGTAGATATCTAATTTAATCTACACGACGTGTTTCTAGAATAACCTACATCTGGTACGTTCAAGGTCAACGTCATGTTTTTACCTACATGGTTCATGATAAATGTGACGAAACTAATGTTTACCGGATGTTAACCAGCTAACCAATGAAAACACAAGCTTCAAACGTCAACAGTGGAGAACAAACCGATAAATTACTGTGATATAATCTGATTTTGTGGATACAAATGTCGTCATTTGGTCAGATAAGACATATATGAGAACACTTTAAATTGAGTGTATTCTTAATATCCAAAATATAATTAAAGTATCATTAAAGCAATGTAAAAGCGTTTGAAGACATCCATAGGTCGACCAAGGACAAATAATACAATGCCCAAGAGAAAAAGGACAAACAATACAATGCCCAAGATAAAAAGGATAAACAATACATAGAAAACAAAAGATCGAGCAACACCGACTTCACTAAAAACCGGGGATGGACTCAGATGCTCAGGAAAGTTAAGCAGATCCTGCTCCACATGTGGAAACCGTCGTGTTACTCTTGTCACAAACCCAGTGACTTGTCATGAGAAATGGCTACGATTATGATGAAGACAAGCGGAGCATGACCGTGGTCATTTGTGATACAGATATTTCCTTCACTATTAACTCAGTAATATAGGAATACAGCAGAGTGACGGAAGATCCCGTTCTTCATCCTTAGTTGACATTCCAATGGAACACCGGTAGAGGAGCAAGAGAGTAAAATCTGTGACACCCTTGGGTACGATTATAATCTTACCCGTGGGTGTCACAGATTTAATTATCGTGTACCGTTCACGGTGTTTGACTCTTTTTCTCACCCCTTTCTACCGTGTCAATGTCTGTTTACTTTTTCTGTAGTGTGGCGCATTAATTTGCGAACCCTATCAGAGGACCAACATGCCACGTAATAAAATAAAACAAGATTTTCATTTTATAACTTTAAAGGTGTTCAAAATAATAAAGCTTTCAAACTCCTCACCCTTTCTGTCGTATCAATATTTGCTTACTTTGAGAAATATAGAGTGCTCTCTCTTGTTAGTAACTAACGTAAATAAAAATATTACCCCTTTGACAAACGTCAAATAACTTTCTTACCGGTATTTATCGCTGTTGTAGTAGCATTTATAATATATTTATATAATGCATTGTATTTGTGAAAAACATTTAGAAAACATTTCAATACACGGATGCATATCTATAAATCGACAATTTCATTCAACAATGGAAAACAATTTTGCGGGAAGAAGAGCGTGTAGTTTGTCTTACACAGGAGCCTGGGTAAGATAGAAATATATGTTTCACCTAAATTAACGGACTACTTTATCCAAGGGGTGAGAAAAGTTTTTCTATAACTGAGATAGATTAAACTGAGTTTTAATAAATTGTAAATTACAAAATTACTAAATATATCCAATAAACCATGTCATGTCATATAATGTCTTGTTCTTTTAATGTCGTAATATTGACATGATAATATATGTATGATTGTTGTTAAATCAACTTATAGGCCCCAAAACTGGACAAAAACGCCAAAAAATGTGTAATTGTATTTATCCTGCAATGACAGCATTTACCTACCAACATAGCCCTCCCAATATTTTTGTTGATATTGGTCTGTTATAAATAGAACATACAAATGTAAAACGGGGTACATCGGGGGATATTGTTTTCAAATACATACACAAAGTTATTTCAAATACTTTTATCATCGTTCAGTAAACGTTTGATTACGATTTAAAATTGCAAGATAAATACAATACATTGGCACTGTCGAGGCATATAGGTAAATATGTGTATTCGGCGCGAAACGCGAAGCTTCGCCTTTCCCCCATTTCTAAGCCTCATACACATATGACCTATATGCTTCGACAGTGCACAAGTATTGTATGTATATTTTAATTGATTCCACTCTCGAGTTTTGTTAGAGGAGTAATTTTACCAGTGAAAAGAGATTTTATTTTTCATCATTTGAAAGTCATCCGTTTATTTTTCAAAATTCTGTTTGCTTTTATCATATTAACCGTTCATTGCTTCAATTTTCTTGGAAATATGTATATAATACGAGACAAAATAGGACAAAAGTAAATAAAGTGATATTTTGTACTTCAAGTAAACACAAAAATCAGGAATTATTTCTTTATTCACTAACCACGATCTTATCATAGAGAAACACATAACAAAAGCTGATCGAAATCTAGAAATGTAATTGTTAGAAACCCCGGAATGTGATCGGGGTTAAATCTTTCGATTTTCTGGCCTAGAAAGACATTCATTCAGCCAACAAAACTGAACGACAATATACACATAGTTATTTGAGTTAAGAGTTCAATCATTTAACTTTTATAAGGGGTTTCCCTCCTCACCGAGTCAATAAATTTATTTCAAAGTAACAAAATAAGATTTAAACATGACAAATCAGTATCTTTTCAAACTATGGCAACATATTTGTTTTAAATTGCAGGGTAAAAAAATATGTATTTTTAAGGTATTACTGTTCAAGTGAATTTGCTATTCAGCCCCATCTCTAGCTTAATCATGCATTATCAGTATTCTCGAAACAACACAATTTCCCATGCACAGCAAGTATCAAATTTCTAACATAGAATGAATTCATTCACTGATCGTGTTATTTCAGGATTGTTCCTATTCAATGTGATATCTCCTGAGATTGAGTAAATATGTGCATCATAACAATTTAGAATCTCTATAATTCGACATTTTGGACTCCACAAATTAAAGGTCAAAATAGTTTTCATTCTTGAGTTCCTAAAATATTTCAGGTCTTCCAAAAATTCACTACTAGAACTATTTTCGGATGTCCTGCAATATTTAAAGATATCCTAGTCACGAAATATGGAGTTCCAAATATACATCAGGGGGTTCTTACTGGATGTCTTTAAAAAGGTCAGATTATACAATTGAATTGTGCAAGTTCCGGCAATATTTGAGGAACTTCTTACATGCAAAAGCAATGTTTTTACAAATTTAAAATCAGTACTGGCGAATGATTTTGTAATCTGTTTGAGTAAATATATATTTGTAATATTTAATATTTACCTTTAGCTTGAAAACCTGATTAACGATGTACTTTATCAATTACTCTACTGTATTTATTTCGGAAATGTGCTTCTGATCTAAGAACTGGGAGCTATAAGTGCCAAAATCGGCCCCACCTCGGATGTTGATAACTTTTTGCTTTGATTGTCACTAGAAAAAGAGGAGATGGTAGATATTATTTTGCTTTGTGACAAACCAACAGCTAATAAACTAATAAACTGCTGCTATCAAAACCTGCTGCAAGTTGTCTTTTACGTGTTAGGAGTGTGTCCTTTACATCCCGCGCTAAGGGATGTATTAAATTCGTTCCTCACAGCTGTCTGGTGTCCCTTTCACATAAAGTCGGGGTTTTCCTAGAGGAAGCCATTTGTTATTTTATTTATGCCAAATTCGCAGTCATGTCACTTAAGGTTGTCCATCAATACGGTTGTTTCGAATCATGTCAATTCCGATCAAGTTCCGTCTTCTTCGTGTCTTCACGTCTGAAGTGCTTAGCAGACGACTTCCGATGTTTACGCTATTACTCAATCGTAGCTACTCCGCCATTCTCGCTACCCTTCAAATAACCTCGTATGTATTAGGTGTATAAATCGCACTACTTTTCACATGTCAGTTACATGAAAGTTTGATAAAGTTTTATTGTAATCAATTTTCTATATTTCAATTATTTTCATGGATAAAAGTTAAAGTTTTAATTAGCTTTGCATGATTAGATTTTACTTAGTATGTCTTCCATATTGGATTTTCGTGGACTATATTTTGTGCGGCTTAACCTCCGGTAAACAATATAAGAAGAATTTATACTATATACGTATGAGGTTATTGGAAGGATAGCGAGAATGTCCGAGTCGCTACGATTGATGCATTCCAAAGTCACGTGATCTGGCGGACGAAAATAACAGACTTTTGACGGAATGGAAATGATTCGATACAACCGTATTGGAAATCCTTATAAAAAACAACGTGTTTTTACTTTTTGGTTCAATACACGCTAAAATGCATTAATTGTAATCATTTAAGCCATAAACCAATACAATTATGTGTGATCTACTCAAAATGAAAAAAAAACATATATTAGGAATCAATCACAGAGGTCACGTGATCACATTAAAGAGAAAGTAGCATCGTGACCACTAAAACCAGGCAGAACAACGGCATAACGATGTTCAATAAAAGTAATGAAGGAACCAGCGGATTAGGGATATCCTATTCTTGAAGTTCTATGTTCGAG
The DNA here is from genome assembly GCA_963383655.1 of Bathymodiolus septemdierum. Lineage (NCBI taxonomy): Eukaryota > Metazoa > Mollusca > Bivalvia > Mytilida > Modiolidae > Bathymodiolus > Bathymodiolus septemdierum. The sequence continues at coordinate 17,150,288 of OY726527.1, read as the reverse complement.
TTCTATGGGATTTCTTGCTAAGTTCAATCCCTGTATTCTTTGCGATATGAAAATATCGTATTTAACGATAAAGTCTGTTGACTGTTAAAATTTTTCCAAGATCAGTCTTCGGGAAGCCGTTGTGCTATTGCATTTTTTTCTTTCTAATTTAATAAACAAATGCTAAAAAACCATTATTTTAAAACACTTAAAGGACGTAGGGTTTTTGCAATATCGATTGTGGACGTGTAAATATCCCGGATGAGTTACGTCACGGTAAATGTCATGTAATGCAATCGTCGTTTTCATTTACATTTAATAATCAGCGTAGTAAAAATTTTCCTTAAATGCATGTTTTATAGATGTGCTTTAAAAGCTTCCTTCTTCACAAATAAATTTGTATTGTTTATCTGCTGAAATATCTAAACACAAACGTTGCCGTAGCATTTATATATGTGTAGAACCTCTCTACTGCTTTTTGGATAATAACAATAGAAGCAAGGCCACCTTAACAGCATCACGGATCCCGGGCAAAGCAGTGCCCATACCTACACAACCACTCATAGGAATACAACTGTAAATGTATATAAAATTAAACATGTATATATATTGTATTGGTATTTCCAACAAATTCAGTGTTTAAACCTTAGAAAAGCATACAGTACACAACATACATAGAAAAGCATGGGGCCCCCGAGCAACTGCCCCGCGTGCCCATGCGTTAAGACGGGACTGAATACACACCTCTCCTACATTCCTCCAATGTTAATGTTAAAGATGTACAGACCACGCTGGACGCAATGTGATGATAATACCTTAGACCCTTTGGGTCTGGTCATGGTGAGATAAGCGTTGATGCATGTGCGTTTTGTATAAACATTTACTATATATGCACGCGCTACAAAATAATCCCAAAACTTGAAAACGTATAATAGTTAAAACATTTGGTTTTGCAGATTCTATGAAAAAGATTAAAGGAAAAGGCCATCCTGTTCAACAATTGTTATAATTCAATACATTGTAATTTTTTATTTGTAAATAACTAATTATTAAACAATAATTCTATTCTCATTAGAATTTATCAATAACGCGTAATCCGATTGGATATCGTCACTTATTCTACGTCATTCGAAAGGAATCTATGAATCAGTATTTCCTTTGCCAGACTGCCTTTTCCACCGGTCATTCCACGCGTATAAATCTACGAGCAATGATACTAAGGGGTTCCGCTGGAAGGATCTGCCATCTTGAAAAAGTGAAATCGTACATGTCATAGTTACAACAATACACAAAAATAATTAAAAAGCTTACCTTGAAAACTTAATTTAGTTAAAATGTATCAAAGGATTAGGTATTATAAGGGCAGAAATTGGCCTAAAAAATAGACAAATTATAAATAAAACGTATAGCTTTCGTTGTTTCTTGATTTTATAAGACCTTTACCCCAACTACTATTTTGGTAATAATTTTCCATATTTGCACGTGCGATGACATCACACTAGTCAACGAAAAGTATATCGTTTCGTGAAAATATATGAAATATAACAAGAAATGTGTATTTGATGTCAATTTTCAGTATAACCACAGGTAGGTACCAACGGCCTATTATAGTATGATGTTTAATATACATAAACACATATCTCATTTAATTTTTGTGTTGGTACCCGAGTGTGGAGAGAATGAAATATACAATCAAAAATGATTTGAAGGTGGATTTCTCGTCAGCGCCACTTTTTATTGACGTTTTCATTCGTAATAGACAGAAATAGAAATCGACCTTTTAATCTCCTCCAAAATAAAGTTGGTTATCGTAATTGTTTGGCTACGGGAGTAAAACTTTATGAAACAGTTTTGATAAAATTTGGAGGTGATTTACTGCCGACCTGATTGGGCATTGAGTCCGACCTGTTTTTTTCTAAGCATGTGTTACTATACTAAAGTATACTTTAATATTATCCCTACAATTCACAAAATGTACAGAAAACAAAACAAGCAACCAAAAAGAAAATTAGTACGTCAGATTATATTAGAAATTAATTCATTAGACATGTAAGCACATAGGAACTTTCTATTTTTAGTAGTCCCTTTACTTTTTCTTATTATTTTTTCTTTAACAAATATATTTTATTTAGCTCTTTCGCAAAGTGATTTCCCGATGAATAATTGTATTAAGGTAAATTTGATTTATAGATAGCTTACTATTAACGTTGCGGTGGCATAATGGTTTAGCACACATGACTGTCGATAACAACATCGTGAGATCAATATTTAATTCAATAAAGTATGGAAAACAAACAATATATTTGATTATTCATAATTCATCTAATACAGTACATATAACGATATAACGTGCATGTTTTAACATAGTACACGGATGTCAGGTTTGATCTACATATTCGGTGTTTTGTTATAATGGTCCTTTTGTTATCCTTACTAAGAATGTCATTGATATAGTTTAACGTGTATGAGTCAGTGCTAAATGTGTAGTATTATTTGGAATTTTAGTGGTATGGTTTTATTTTAATGGGCCATGACCAATAATACAGTATTATCAAGCATTCTATTTATATAATCTATCACGTTTTACTTTTCTCAGCAAAAAAAGTTTGAAGATACCGTAAATATAAATTACCGTCTTCCAATCAAAGTATACTACCGTATTTGTACTCTTAGACATATCAGAATCGAAATAAATCATGGAAGCCAGAATGTGTTTTTAGTTTTAACACGGATTGGCGGATATTAGTAAATGTTATCACTCGCTTCTGGCTCGGGATAAAATACCAATCTCTGTTGTTCTCGTGGCACGTATAATTTTGATTGGCTAAAGAGGTACTTTTAAAACTTCAGGGAAGCCGTGCGGTGACAGAAAATCAATAATCGCTCTCACCTATGTGCTATCCATTTACATTGTGCACAGCAAACGACACACATTTCACAAGATGACAGACAATCAATAATCACTCTCTGTGATCTTTTTCCAAAGATACACGTATTTATGTGTTTCCTATAATAAGGACATACTTATTAATGTTGGAACATTCAGATAAAAATGTTATCAGTCTCTAGATGATTCATTTCTTAATTATTCAACATGGATTATATCCTCTCGTGTCACTGTAGCGCTGATTTACCATGCTATGCAGTTGACTTGGTTCCTTTGACATTCTAATTACTGAGAATAATTTCCTCTCATTATTTTAAAAAATAAACATTCGGTTATGAAAAGATTTAAAAAAAGCAATTTACGGAGCTCAGCATTGACGAGTTTCTGCGGTTGCTAGAGATAATATTTGGTTACTAGGGACATTGTAAGGTTTAAGGAATTCTCATAATGTATACTGGTTAGTAAATGATAAGATGTCTCTAGATCTGCTAAGGTGCTGTTCTAGACTATTTGTTTCTTGATTAAATAACAGGTTCATGAGATCTACAGGAAAATACTGTGCATAGGGAAACTTGTTGCTATGGACGGGGCATATCTATGAATAAAAATATCAAAATGTATTTTTGAAATATGAAATGACATTTGTAGTGTGTATAGCTTGACAAAGATCAGGGGCGGATCCTGAAAATGTACTGCTTAATCAAATATCAAGTCAAAAGATCGTAGATGTCAAAATTCAACCATTAATTGCAATAATATAGGCTAATTTAATGTTTACAAAACCATTGCTAGGGTGACAAAACTACACAAACATACTATATGCTACCATAAAGATTTGGAATATTATTTTTAGAGTGTACATACATGTACACAGAATATAACATTTTGTTGAAAATACTATGCAACATATGTAAAATAAAACCACCATATTTGAATTTCCAATGATTCATTGGACCCTCCTCCATTTACTTTGCAAAGCAACAAAGGAAAAAGTGAAATCATAAAAAAACAATAATTTTCTTACCTTTCAATGATTGTGTTTAATATTATATCTACCCACTCCTTTGAAACGTACACGAACCCAAATAACGTCTAATCTTTACGTTTCAAACTGAAAGTCTTCATATGACGTCAATGACTTCATGTTAGGTATGCTACAAAGTCGTCAATAAAATTTCGCGGGTTTTTTTCAGCTTACAATCGTATGTGTAATGTTTGTCAATTGTATGTCCATATGGGTATTTCTTTAATAGTATTTAGCGTCGAAAACAAACACGATGTCCAAGAATAAGAATTATAAGGATTAAGCACTGTGTTTTTAGGAAATTATGTATGCATAAACTTCGGCAGCTCACTCACAGTTGATCACAGTAATACATAGATAATTTCCTAAAAAACAGTGTTTAATCCTATTAAAAAAACACCTTTACTAACATTAATATGCCCGATTAACATTATGAATATTTGGAATTTCCTGTCGTAGTGTAAGCGGCCATGACAACTCTTCATGTGATGTCACGGAGTCAGATCATGTTAGTTGAATAAATAAATGTTGACTCTTCCCAACATCGTGTCCTTTTGGTTATGTTTTAATATCAGATCAACTGCAATACATTGTTTACAATTGTATATCGTCCTAATTTTTTTCTTAATATTCCCATCCCATGTTACATTTTCATAAAACAAATGAGTTTATTTGTAGTTTGGGGTGGGGGGTCTACGTAAAATTTCATGTTTAATATGAATGTCCGTAGGTTAAATAACTGTCAGTTTTAACTTATTTTATGCGTACCCATGCTTTACTCTTTTTTGTCGCCAATGCTGTGGTACTTTCCCGTGTTTTTTGTGGTCATTGGTCGATGTATTGACAAGGATATAGTCCTGACCGGTAATTACAAAATAAATTCTTCTCCCACTTTCCCTTTTCGTTAGTCCAATAAAATGCTTGACATGAAGCGATAATGATATTGTAGATATCAAAAGATAAACATACGACGTTATTTTACGATTTACATAATTTGCAATGATAAAATTACACCTGATCAATGCTGATATATTATCCCATACCAGATGTACGACGTCACGGGCAGGATAAATCCGAGAAAGGATTATGCCTGTTGTCTCCTCCACATTGAAGAGTTTTGAAAAATAGCGATCCCCATTATTTGATGCTAGAGGCAACTTCAATCACCAAATTCTACCTTACGGTATACTGTTTTTAACATTCATTATCACAAATGTCTTTTATTTACTGTCATTTAAATTTTCACGCTAACTTGTTTAGACCATGGCCTTTTCCTTTAAATATTAATATGAAAAGTTATGGATAACAGACGACGGACACTAAATGATATTATTTCTACGATTTTTCTATTGAATGTTGGAACTGTTCCGACAGTGTGATATATATTTTTTTCAGTTTATTATAGGTTATGAAAAAAAACCAGCTGAGTTGCAATTCTTAAAAAAGAAATATGGTTGTAATCGTCTTCCGTAATTAAAATCGTCAAAGTGAAAAACAACCGAATTGATATCAAATGGTGACATGTTTCAACCTCATTTAAAATATACATTGACATTCTTTCAGCCTTGTACATCACGTTCACGATATTTTATTACAACACTATTTCACTCTTGACAGTGTACATTTTTTTCTGTTCTAGTTAAAGGACTTGATCAAACATAATCATACAGCTTACATGTAATGCAGTTAATACGCATTTAAACCACAGAAGAATATTTCTATTTTCCACAACTTGTGGTGTTGGGTCGCTATTGTGCATGCAAGATATTAATTGGAAACCCCATTGACTGGCTATAGGCTGCCTGTCTAGAATATTTTTTTTTTCTCGATCGAAAGCTCAGAAGCTAGAAAACAATATGATGAATATTGTCAGTCAATCATGCAAACAATAACTTATGCAGATGACAGAACGCATATACGGATTATGATTGCCCCTTTGGTATCTTCAAACTCTTCTTAAGGATATGTTAGATTGTGCACAACAAATATCTACTCCTTTTGGATCAAACTATTTTACTTCATTTAAGAAGTAGCATTGATAGACCATTAAGCCTACCTCAATCTCCCGGTATTAGTAACTATTTCAGTATCCCGGAAAAAAATATATACTCAATAATTGGGGGTTTATGAAAACAAAATATTTTTGATGAAGTGGTGTTTATTTTATTTGTATGTTATATAACTGTTACGTGCCGACATACCATCGCATTTTTACGGCAAAGATAGCTTTTCAAATGATGTTTTACCAGTATTTGGCTTTTATTTATTTTAATTACCTGGGAAAATATTTTCTGGTGCACGACTACGGAGGTGCTTAATTTCTTCGAAAACGTCGAAATATCGCGGGCTAAATTCCACGAAATACAGAAAACAAATAACGCTCATGACGTCACAATGACGTCAAATACGTATCGATTTTCTTGAAAATAAGTTTTAACATCAAAAGTATGATGTCTATAAAATAAAATACATCAAATAGTAATCAAGTATTTTCTGAGATAATGATTCATTAAATATGGGGTCATATATGCCACTTATAGTCCCCAGTTCTTTTTATCGCATTGACACCGGAATGCATGGACTGAGTTTTTCTCCTGGTTTCAATGTGCAAAAACTGTATTTAAAATAAATACAATTATTTACAGAAACAAGTTATTTACTGATGAATTTCATTACTTGAAATGAATCATAAAATGTAGAGATTGTGTATATATACATAATGGTCTCATATATACATTAAGAAGAGCGAACATATTGAGTTTAAGGGTCTGACCGAGGCTATGAATAAATCAATATTTAACCACCTCCACAATCCTCCACCAACAAAATATTTTGATACAATAATTAACCCTCTATGCTTAAAACAACTGCTCAATTTGGTGTTGGGGGAAGACTGTGGAGGTATATAAAATAGCTAAAATGTACATCAATTTTTTTTATTTATATGTCATTTATAGTCCATTTTTAGCATTATCCGTCTAATTATGATGTCATTATGATCTCACGGAAGGATATATTTGTTGACAATTTGTTGATATAAAAATTAAATTAGTAAATTGTTTTTATTCTATGTCAAGCATTATTTTTTTAATAAAATGTGTGGCCAGTTTTGCACCTTAACGCCTCTCCCTCTTTGTCAAATGTGTCATTCTCCTCCACCCCAATAAAGAACACTTCCTTATATACACTGGATCTAGACCAAGATATTCTTCTTTTCTCTTTAAAATCGAAATTTTGACATTGTACTATATCCCATCTCCCCCTTTTGTTTAATGTTTGTCAAATAGCTATTCTCTGTGTTATTTATTTTGTTGTTATAATCTATATTCAGTTTCCCTCTGCAATATTTTCTCCAACCTAAGCGGATATATTAATTTTAATTAGATAAGACTTAATATAAATATCGTTAATGATAAAAATAATAATAATAATTATTATAATAAAAATAATAATAGTAATAATAATTGTTGTCAATATATCACGATAATTCAACTAGAACGGAGGTGTGTACTAAATAATAGTATATCGATCGCTTACTTGTAGGCTAGTATGACTCACCAGGCCATTGCATACCACTTTAATGTGTCTAGATTAACCATTTCAAGGCTGATGATTCGTGTTCAACAAACAGGTAGGGCTAATGACAAACCCCGTAGCGGCAGGATGCGTGTGACGTCACAACGTCAAGACAGACATATGCGCATTATTCACCTCTGGAACTTCATGATAACGGTTGCGGACGCTCCCAGTAGAACACCTAGTCTAGCAATCGTCCAAATTGCCGGTCAGACTGTTTGCAGAAGATTACGTGAATCTGGAAATCGAGCAAGGCACCAGGTGGTAGGACCAATCCTTCAGCAACACCATAGGACAGTGAGACTAGCCTGGGCTCGTGCACGCCATCGTTGGAGGGCTTCACATCTGGCAACACATCCTTTTAAGTCATGAATCCTGATGTTCACTTCCGTCGTTTAAGCAATGGACGTCATCGTGTGTACCGCAGGTATTGGGAATGTTCAACAGACCAGTATGTGTACGATTCCGACCGTTTTGGAGCCGGAAGTGTTATGGTATCGGCTGTTCTGGAATTTATCATGATGGTCGCACTCAGCTCAAAATTGTACATGGGCCAATGAATGCCGTTCAATACAAAGACAACATTCTTGATCCTATCGTTGTGCTCTTTCTACAACAGCGAAACTGTGATCACGTCTTTCAACATGACAATGCAAGATGACACATGGCTCGTGTTTGTCAATACTTTCTGAACCAGAATCACAGCCGTGTTCTTCCTTGGCCGGCATTTTCACCGGATATGATTTTTGTTTATTTATCTCTCTATGTAAGAAATATTGAGCATCAAACCCTTGCATCGTTTCTTTTCTTGACTAGTGTATAAGGATACCACGCAGACACATACACATTTAGTCACATGAAATCACCTAGTTACCGTGTTAAACTTGAGTTCTGTTTAAAGATAATCAGTTCCTGTTCCACTACTTGTTCCTTCATTGTTTTATATTGTAAGGTGTTTGGATAGATTAATCACTTATATAGATAATTATAATGGTAATATCCTTCTCGTTACGGACAAACCTCATATGTTTGCTTGACCAGTTTTCTTGATATATTTCTTTGCTTTATAACTATTGTTTCAACACAAACCATTAGTGTCATATCTGAGAAGCTGTTGAACAAAATGTGTCATCATTGTTTTCATGGAAAGGTAAGAAAGCGCCCTAATCTGCTGTCACACTTACATGACGTTAATAAAATAAAAATATATTACACCGTAGCGACAGTTCGCTGATCAAAACAACTTTGGAGAGCTCAGAAGATAGAACACAATAAAAAAAAACTAGATGTTCCAAGGAGCATGTAATTGTTCATTTGGATTTCAACTTGACTGCTAAATTTTGCATTAAAAATCAACCAATTTGTTTTTTACACATGGTAATACCATTTATCTTAGATTGAGGATAGGGTTTCACATATAATGGGCAAACTAAAGGTTATTTCAGCTCGAAATATGCAGAATCAGCTTAAATCGGCTGAACGGAAAACTTCACACAAAAAGCCAAATGATATGACATGTAGCTGTAGTTAAAATGTATGCTCACTTTGACATATAATGATGCATCAATGGATATTTGAATTTTGAAGGGGACAGCCTTCGCAAATTTGCTTTAATTTGGTTCAACGTTTAAAGAAGAGAAGAAGAACATATATTTAAATGTGATTATTTATCATGCAATGCATAATTTGCAAAATCAGTGTAAATTGATTGAAGAAAAACTTCACAGAAAAACCCTAAAGATATGGTATTACCCAGTGTCATATACCAGCAGTTGAAATTTGAGCTGATATTGTCAGAATATATAGCGGCAATACACAATAACAAGCAAAACTGTCTATTGTTGGTGACGGTCGTCATCTTTAATGGAGGGTGAGGCTGCCAGACACAACTTTACGACGAGACAACACATGGACCATCGCGGCCAAATTTTGATTAATACCGTTCAACAGGTTCAGCGGATAATATTCAATTTTCTTCTGTTTTTTCTGTTTTTCATCTATGCTGTGTTAAAATAATGTGGTTAATTTGCATTTTCGGTGGAACACTAGAAAAGGAAACCTTCATAGGAAAAGATACAATAAACTACTCATTGTTATGTAGATTGTTGTTAACATTTGAGCTCATTTTGACTAAAAATAAAGCAGCAACGTATTAATTAAAAAAAAAGGGCTTTCTCAACCAAGTTAACTTTGGATCAGTAATTTCAAAGGAGACAATTTAAATGCTAAAGCTTACGATTGATGTCGGACGGACAGTTGTGAACGCAATGTGATGGCGAAACCAAAACAAGGCAACACCTCCCACCCCAAGAATATTAGTATCAACATTATTTGTTGACTAACAAATTAATAAGAAATTAAAAAAATAAAACTATAAATAATGACAACAATGACATGGCTTAATAAGCAGGATAAACATAATATTAGAAGCTAAAAACAGTAAAACTATAACATAAGCCTACACATGATTGGATCTAAAACTACCTGTGCACTCAATGCCTATCACCACCAAAGTTGTGCAATACCGAAGGGCCAATCAAAAATGGACAATCCAGAGAGACTGGCAGCATGGGGTATACAGGAGGAAGAAAAACAAATCAAAAGCACAACACAATAAATGTACCACTGTACGTAAGCAAACACGAATAACGTAGATAATTGTAATATGAACGATGATGAATAAACGTGTTACAACAGGATTACATTATCATGTAAAATAGTCTAGACTGAGTAAAACATGCTAGAACCGTCCTGATTGTGCATAATAAAAAAAATCACATTCAAACTAAATGTACCAATGATTCAATTCTCGTATATTTTGTCTTCTTTTTTTTCCATCTTGTGTACCCTATGTTTTCCAGTTTCTCTGCATTATCCATTTTTGATTGTCAATTCGGTATTCTCTAATGTGTATTAACTATATATGTTTGCGTTAAAACGTAGATATCTAATTCAGTGCGCATAACGACCTTGTGGAATAGCAATCATCAGGTAAACTAAAGGTTTAACGATTGGGAAAAATAAACTTTAAAAGTCTTTGGTAGCAGGAAAAATAAAGGACCTAGTCGCTAAACAGTATAGCCAATTGGTCACCTATGTCCGAAGGAGGAGCACTTTGCTTGCGTGTATGTGTCGAACATGATTACGCATATGTTCCACTCGACGTAAAAACTTCCCGATCCTTTCCTCATTCATGAATTATCACCGGGTTGTTAATTTGATTAACACGAGTGTCACTAGTGGAGCAGGAACTGCTTACCTTTCCGGAGCACCTGCATTCACCGTCGGTTATAAGTGGTGTTCGCGTTACTCGATCTTTAACTTTATGTGTATGTTTTGTAGATCGCTGTTTGTCCTTTTGCCTTTTTTCGTTTGGCCATTTTGTTGTCTGTCCTTCGATTTACGGATTCTGACTACTCGGGTGGTATCTTCAAACTCGTCTTGCAACTATCGCCCCGATCACTCATCACTCAATATTTACTCAAACTGTTGGCAGTTCATGTTACCTCTTTAGTATCTTCTAACTTTTCTTGCAGACTTCATATTCTTTTATCTTGCTTCACTTGTGTTGTTTTGTATTTACGAATTGTTATTTGTTGTGTTCCCTCTTGTTAGTTGGATGTTTGTGTTTCACTGGGTTTGTTTTGTTTACTTTTATCTGGCCTCTTGTTTTCTGTCGAGATGCACTGTTTCTTCCTCAGTTTTCTAAATATAATGTTGAATAAATAAACGTTAGAGAAAACCAAAGAGGCAATCAAGAAGGGACAATCTAGAGAAACTGACAATATTTGGTACACATAGAAAAGGACGAAGACAAAATAAATATTACACAGAAACCATAAACGATGAGAAACGGACTGACCCCACCAACAAGCGGACGTGAACCAAGGTGCCTTGAGAGTGAATGAGTGAGTGATTGTTGTTTAATGCCAACTCAGCAATATTTTGCAGCTATATTATGATAAGAACAAGCTATTTTCAATGAAGTAATGAGGAAGTCCGCTTTGTACTAGAGCTACACACTGACTTGGATCTCTATAGAGATACCACACTGAAACAACAGTCCATGGATAGACATGTCGCTCCCTCTGACACATTTTCCTGATTCTGAGCCAACCAGTCTTTGTTCTTTCTCTTTAATCCTGGGCGCTTAGCGCAGAGGCATCAACTACCAATTTCATAGTTTTTGCTTTGCTTGGACCGGGCGTAAGATTCATACTACCACACTCGATGCAAGCACGCTAACCATTACCCCACCGATGCGAGTTACCGATTGATGCGGATTTACTAAAAGAATGATCCGCATGCATCCACTAAGATGATCGAAAACGATAACAAGCAAAATTATAACAGCTTGCATCGCATTATGAATGAAGAAACGAACACAGTCAAAACCGACAGCAGCATAAACATAAAGCAAAAACAACAAAAACACAAATTCAAATACTAAAAGCACCAAGGATGAAGAAGAAGTGAGACCGGGTTCTATTTCAGAAATCGGTAATCACTCTGAATATCATGATATGAAATATACAGATTTTTTTCAACACCATGACAAACCTTGCTGTCCAGATTGTACATCTACAAACCTCAAAAACTGTGTTGGGCTTTTGTCTATTCGAGAAATAATTAAAACATTTGAAACATCGACATGGATTGACAACATTGAGCATAGATTAACATATATCAAAAACAATATAGACAAAATAACGAAGAACCAAGATCAAAATATATCGGAAATTCGACAAAACGGTAGAAGACTTCATAAGTTTACAACTTGTGTCTTATCCGTTTGTCTTGTTTGACAATAAAATAGGCTTAAAGTAACGGTAGATGCTTTAATACCAAATTAAACAGATGCGTGCTAAAATAAACTCACATTTAGATACACAAGAACAGAATACTCTACAAGAACTGGATGATGCTGAAAATAAGATTAAGTCAAATATAGATAACCTGTTACAACAACTTTCTAAGAATGCAAAGACCGTAGAAGGATTACAAAGGAACATTATAACTGTCAAAGAGTATGCATCAGACCAACATAATTTCCAAGAAAGCAAGGTCATTGAGGAAGAGGTAAAGAAGGAAGAGGAGTACCGAATGGCTTTATCAAAAGATGGATTTCTACAACAATAAGGTTAATATCAAAATTACCGAACTCCGAATAATCTTACAAAGGGAAAGTCAAAACTCATAAATATATAAACAGACAAAATCATCAAACAACCGGAAAACTGAAAACCGTAATGACCCTGACTTGGTACAGGTATTTCTACGTGGTGTGAATCAGATTTTAAAGCGCCAAACCTCCCGCTTGCATTACGGTTCAAAGGTTCCGGCTATCACTATAGCAGTATTTATAACAATACTGGAACAAAATAGGTAAAATAGTTTTCAAAGCAGTACCAAACCCAGTGAAGCAAATGTCAAAAACAATTTTATGTCACACATTGATAGCAAAATAGTGTTGACATTTTTGTTGACTTCTTTATCTTTATACATTTTCAATATATGAAAATGCATCGTTCATCATCGTCTCTGCAGAGACAGAATATTTTTGTACAAGATCTTGGTATCGGAATATAAACTTTTTAAGAAATCGAATAAGCGAATCTTTGAATAGCCCTGGTCCAGTAACCTGTTTCTCAGATGAAGATGACGTTTCAGGAAATCGGAATAATTGCCACTGGCCCTTGCATAGCGAATCCATTGCGAGATGTAAACACCATATGCAGGAGAAGCTGGTATATTGCTGCACATAATTGGAAAATTTATGATTTTAAAATTGAAATCGTCCCGTGTATCATAAATTTTAGTACTGAGTTGACCACTGTCGTCAAATTCGAGGTAGGAGTCCAAAAATGATGCTGACGAAGCTGCGTCTGTGGTCTCTTTAGCTTCCAGCTCTGGAGGATATATCAATGGAAGAAATTCTGCAAATCTAGAGTTATTGATAGATAAAACGTCATCAATATACCTGTTTGTTAAATTAAAGGCTCTAGCCTCATTAATCTTCTTATCTTTTACAAGCTTTTGAAGAAACTCCGACTCATATGAGTATAAAAATAAATCGGCTAGAAGAGGGGCACAATTCGTACCCATTGGTATACCGACGACCTGCTGAAACAGTGTCCCTCCAAAGGAGACAAATATGTTATCGATGATGAACTCCAGCATACTGATCACTTGTTCCTCGGAGTAGCATGTTTTACCTTATTGAATTTTGTTTGAAAAATATGTGGAATTGTAGCCTAACACAACAAATTTTGAGCCATAGTTTCTATGACTGAAAGCTTTGTGAATTGTTTCTTTTTAGCGGTTTTTAATATGTCATGTGGTAGGGTGGTATATAGAGTTGAAAAATCAAAAGTTTTGATGGAGGATACCTGAGAGAAAGATCTTGATTTAAGGTTATCCAAAAGATCTTTAGAGTTTTTCAAAATCCACATGTGATTTATGCCAATACGCGAGTAAACAGTTTCACAATATGTCTGTTGTCCCTCTTTTACTTAGCTTAAGATACAACATTAATGCAAAGATAAAGGATATATTGTCTACTCTAAAAACGTTTGGATTCGTATTTATAGGGGCAAGTCCTCCATCAGTTGTTATCAAGAAAATGAAGGCGAAACAGGCACAGATTATGTCTGTTATACAGCATCCATATGTAAAGTGAATCAATGATATTACATACTACATCTAACATTCCAAAGAGAAAAGATGACACTGGTATAACAGGATGCATCATTTGCCCGAATGTTATAATGATATTTGTGGAGTATTGCAACAGGGGACTCGTTATCCCAAATGAGGACGGTATATTAGATAAAGAAATGCATTGATCACTGAGGCACCCGTTTGACGTTACATGTCTAGATGATACAACTGTAACTGTGTCAACATACAATGGTATAGAGGTAACAATAGTACCGTCACATGGTGCACGATGAAAGGGGACAAGTTGTGGGAATAAAAAGACGTATCAGTGCTGCAGGATCCACGGGATGTAACAGTCGGTAATAATTCTAACGTTTACGTGACGTTATACACCTGTAATTATGTCGTTGTCCTAGAACCAGGTGGTAGACAAGGACGACAACTTATTAGTAGTAATGATGGATTGAGTGGTCTTACTGGATTACATTTTGACAAATCTAAAAACAGTTTGTGTGCTAAATCTTGTTTTCGAGTTAAGTGCTATTATATATACTAGGTGCCAACAGAAATCCCTGCAATTTCTTGCAAGTATGTTATTTTAGGAAAATACTTGTTCTATGCCAAATTGAATGAAGGGATTTATTTATACAGTAATAGTTGATAAATTAAAATATAAACCTGTGAAGGAACGAAAAATGGTAAAACTATCAATAAAATAAACTAAACAAGTGATTGACAACTCTACTTACTTAGCAAAATGTAAACAACTTATGATATCAAGTTAATTAAACTTAAAAAGAAATAGTGGAAATGTTGTAGTGGACCATTTTAGTAGATGGATAAAAAGAATAATACTAGTCGTTTCAGTGAGCTAGCACTATAAAATTCCAACTCAGCGTGTTGGCCTAGAACAAAGCGTACCTCTTCATCATCTCATTGAAAATTAATTTGTTCTCGCCATGATATAGCAGACACATTGCTGAATTGGCTTTAAACAATAATCATTCACCCACTCACTCCCAAGCGATACTCGAATTCCGAATTCTCTGATAATCAATATAAAAATGGTTTGACATGGCTATGAATTTACAAAATAACGGTATTAAAATCTATCCGGTTATTTTCGCAATGAATTTATTTGATATACCACTGTCAATTGGTCCATCGATTATATCTATACAGCTAAGAATGTGAAAATGAGTACTGACGCCATTTTTGGGACGATCACTGAAACAAATACAAAGGTGAATATTATATCAACAGGACATCAAATCTTATTAAAGTAAAACTTTTAATTTTGCTAAACGAAAATATGTTAATATTAATGCGTTGTCCTACATTGCATTAGGTAGTATATAGTATAATATTTATATTATATTAATATAATTATTGTACACTAGCTTATCAAGAACAACAAATCACAAACACATATGTATATACTGACCTACAAGCATATATTGTTTAAATCAAGCCAATTAGTTCTTTAATTTATTCCTTAAGCATATGACCATAGATATACACTGACAAGTTTTAAATATAGATCTCACACAAAGTCCCCGATTACTACCTGTAATGAACGTTGACTTTTTAACTTCCAGTTTCCTTCAACTCGTCATGTATATACCAGTGGATACATTTTAATCTACAATAATGACTGTCTAGTGTCAATGCAGGTAAATTAATAGAATGTTTTAAAATAACAAATAGAAAAATAATTAGTGTTATCTTAATTGACAAATTATCAATTACAAAATGTATTATTTCCATTATTGGTAGCGTTCGATTGGAATAACAGTTGTAACTCTTGAATCAAATGTGAACATGGGCAATATTTTCGACGCTGTCATAGTTTTCGAAAGAAATAAGCAAAGCAAAAATAGACAATAGGAAGAATAGGAATGGAATTGTGCATATCGCCAAATCTTTATTATGTAAATTATTGTAATCAAAATTTGTAATTACTGTAGACTGTTTTAATCTAAGATCCCAACAAATATTCTTTAATTTATTCTACACATATTACATTACAAAGCACATTGATCTTACACAAAGTCCCGTATTATTACCTGTGATTACAAATTATCTATAATAACATGTACTGATTACTTTATTGATAGCGTTCGATTAGAATAACCGTTGTAACTCTTGTATGAAATTTCAGAATATGCGTTTTTATGTCGACACTGTTATACTTACCGAATATTTAAAACCAAGCATAACTGGACAACTTTAAAATGCCTGCATTTAAATTTATGGGAGTTCTTGAAAATGTAAAAAGAAAAAGCAAATTTTACATATCTCCCGTCAACTAATCATTTTTTTTTTAATTATTGCGATGAAAGTTTGTAATTGTTGTAGACCCTTTTAAACCACTGTTTTAACTAGTTTCACTATGTGCCGGGACACAAACTGATCGCATTCCTAACACAATTAATGCGAAATCTGTTTCAGCAGCATCATGTTACCGAAGACCGGCCCACAATTACATCAAGTTCCCTAAAATTATAATAAACGCCATATAGGACGTATACGATAAACACAAGTTATCATTAATACTCCATTATCTGTGGTTATAAATCAGAGTAATGTTTCTGTGGGTAGAACGTTTATCATAAAATGATATAAATGATGTCGGCTTAATAGCTAATAAATTCAATTGACAAGATTGGTCTGAGAATGTATTTTATACCAATTGAAACACTTTTAACAATATTGTTGTGTATTGTATCAACATTTGTAACAACCGTATTAGTTGTAATGTTTTATTATTGCCAGATATTCCTATGTTAACTCATAGGTTAAAGAAAACTGAACGAATGTTTATGAGTATGTTCTACCGCTCACTATCTTTATCAAATATATTCTTACATACATGTGGAGTATACAACAGACCAAAGTGCGGTGTACTGGTGTTGATATCGTGTTACTGGAGTCGTCTATCTGAACGCTGTAAAGATGTATTGCCACACTCAAAAACACTGTGTTGCGGTGTTATCCAAGACAATTGCATACATCTTTCCTCAAGTCAAGGAAAAAATACAATCCGTCTTAGAACAAGTCAAGTAGACATATAATGGCTTAAATCAAGACAAATGAATACAACTTGGCCTTAAATTAACACAAGTACCTATAATCAGATTTTAATAAGGACAAATAAACACAGATTGGCTTAAATCAAGGTAAAAAAATGCATTCTGGCATAAACCAGGAAAATGAACACAACATGGCTTAAATCAAGATAAATAAATACAACCTTGCTTAAGACAAGGCAAATATTACAACTGGACTAAATCAAGAGAAAAATGTAACAATCCTGACATGAACAAAGAAACATAAAATACAGCTGATTTAAGCAAAGCAAAATATTATAAACCATGATTAATCCCCATAAAAAATTTAAACACAATTGTCATAAACACACAAAACAGTAAGCTTTACTTTAGAATCAAAATACAACCTATAACCTTTATAGATATGACTTAAGCCAAGAATAAAGAACCAAACCATAATTAATGACGAAAGACATCACATACCAGACTTAGGTCAAGACAAAGTAACTAAACCTTACTAAGATTAAATACAACTGACGGAACCATTGCAAATAAAATGAACCTCATGGATATTAACAAAAACTATATTTCTCTTTATTCATGCAAAGAGAACAACACGACTGAATAAAATCAAGAACAAACAACAAATCTGACACAATCAAGAAAACACGACAATATTGAATGTGATACAACATACATCACTCCTTAGCATTAGTACAGCGCTTAGCTGTCATTGTTTTGAAAATAAACTGAATTCACATGATATAAAGTAAAATAAAAATCAAATATTTTATTTTTAAAAAATAACGGCATTTTAATTATAGCAAACTTATATATTATATAATATTATATTTTGTTTGTATATAACCTATATAAATATTGTTCTTAACATGTTGTAGGTGGAGATGGCAACATCACGTAATAAATTATGTGCAATATGTGAGGCTCAACATATCACAAAATATGCAGATCAGTGGTGTTCCGAATGTGACGAGGGTTTATGCTCTGACTGTGCGACCTATCACAACATTTCAAAGGCTTCTAGAAATCATGGAGTTATTTCTATAGAAAATTACAATAAATTGCCGTTATCTATTTCAGAAATCGGTAATCATTGTGAACATCATGATATGAAATATACACTTTTCTGTCAATTCCATGATAAACCCTGCTGTCCAGATTGTTTTTCTACAAATCACAAAGATTGTGTTGGGCTTTTGTCTATCCGTGAAATAATTAAAACGTCCAAAACATCTACATTGATTGACAACATTGAACAGAATTTAACAGATATCAAAAACAATATAGACAACATTACGGAGAACAGGCAACGCAATCTGTCAGAAATTCTACAACAACGACAGATCTTTCAAGACCAAATTAAACAGATGCGTGTTAAAATAAACTCACACTTAGACACACTAGAACAGAATATTCTACAAGAACTGGATGATACAGAAGACAGGATTAAGTCAAAAATCGATAAATTGTTAGAACAACTTTCTAAGAATTCAAAGGTCATAGAAGGATTACAAAGTGACATTATTGCTGTCAAAGAGTATGCATCAGACCTACAAACCTTCCTAGGAAGCAAGGTCATTGAGGAAGAGGTACTGAAGGAGGAGGAGTCTATAATGGCTTTATCTGATGATGAATGTCTACAACAACTTAATTTAAGATACACCATTAATACAAAGATAAAGGATATATTATCTACAATAAAAACATTCGGAACCGTATCAATAGAAACAAGTCCTCCATCGGTTGTTATCAAAACAGTGAAGGCTCAGCAGCCACAGATTATGTCTGTTATACAACATCCATCTGTAAAATCAATCAATGATATTAAGCTTACTTTACATACTACATTTAATATACCAAAAGGAAAAGGAAAAGGTAGCATTGCTATAACAGGATGCATCGTTTGCCCGAATGGTAAAATGATAGTTGTGGACCATGGCAACAAGAGACTCGTTACACTTAATGAGGACGGAACATTAGATAAGGAAATATCCTGTTCACCGGGTTACCCGTTCAACGTTATATGTCTAGATGATACAACTGTTGCTGTGTCAACAAACAATGGTATAGAGATAATAAACATCGACTCTGCAAAAACAGAAAGATTTATTAAGACTAGTCAACCATGTCGTGGAATAACACATCACAATGGAGTATTGTTATGGTGTGAATACCAGAGGGGTATACAAATGATGCAGTTATCTGATGATAAAATTACCACTTTAGTAAAACAGGTTAACTTTACGTACGACACCTATATAACAACATGTGGTGACAAAATATACTTTACGAATCGTTCCGCTCATACCGTTGCATGCTACACGATCAAAGGGGAAAAGTTGTGGGAATATAAAGACGTATCAGTGCTGAATGATCCACGATGTGTATCCGTTGATATTAATTATAACGTCTACGTGACGTCAAATGCATCCCATAGTGTCGTAGTGATAGAACCAGATGGTAGACAAGGGAGACAGCTTATTAGTAGTGATGATGGATTGGACAATCCTACTGGAATATATTTCAACAAATCTAAAAACAGTTTGTTTGTAACTAACTACCGTGGAAAGGCTTTCCTCTATAATATGTGTTAAATATTATTCTAGAGTTAGACGTGAAATACATATTTGTATACTAATTGTCAGAAAATATATCAATATCTTGTAAAAATGTCATTATAGCAAAATTAATTCTTGCAATAACATATTTTAAGTAGGAATAATTAAACTGATATTAATGATGAAAAGTTAGAAAGTGTAAAGTCATTGACAATTTAACCTACTTATCAAAATATCAACAAATAATGACAGAACATTAAATGAAATGACACCAAATAATAGAAATGGTGTAGTTATACATTTTAGTAGATTGTTTTATGAAAAGAATACATGTGGATAAATGTATAAACAGATACCTACACTGACCTTACCAACACTATACAATAATACTTATCTTAACATGATATTATAAACCTATACTAAAATGAGAAACTATACAACGTGTAAGAGTGGATGATCACTCCATGTCACCATGGGTTTGGCCATATGATTAATTTATGACATCACGAATGAGACCAGGGGATGTAATTTTACTTATTTTAACATCTTATCATTAATGTGCACTAAAATGAGAAATTCATCAAATAAACCCATCATTATGCATGAACGTCGATTGAACTTCAGATTACATCCTTATGATGACATATATCCATATAATTATCAATATACTTTCTTGATCTTAATAGACACATCATTATATCAGTGCTGAATGCTCCATGAAGTGTAACCGTGGATAATAATTCTAATGTTTACGTGGCATCATTCAACTTTCACAAGGTCGTAGCACTAGAACCAGATGATAGACAAGGGAGACAACTTATTAGTAGTGATAATGGATTGGTATATTCTACTGAAATATATTTTAACAAACCTAAAAACAATTTGGTGGTAGCAAACGACAGCGGTCTGCCTTTCCTCTATCATATATGCTAAAACCTGCTTTAGTGTTATTGATATAGTACTATGTTATGTACCAGTTGCCAGACAAAATCAATATCTTGCAAAAAATGTATTGCAGTCAAAACACTTGTTTCTATAACAAGTTGATGGAATGTGTGTAATAATACAACCATAGTTGAAAAATTGATATATAAACCTGTAAAGGAAAACAATGTTAAACATTATCAATAAAATAAGCTGAACAATCCATTTAATACTCTACTTACTTATTAAAATATAAGCAACTTATGATATTAAATTAAATAAACTTAAAACCAAATAGTAATGATATATCTTAGTAGATTGTGTTATGACTACATATAGAAGACATATCATATAGTAGACAACCGAAGGATATATAAGTGAGACCAGACGTCAAAATAAGTGTAAGCAGATGATGCATTTATGACGCCATGGGTGAGAGCAGGTGATCAATTCATAACAGTGATCAAGACCAGGTGATCAATTTATAACACAATGAAATTCCAATGGAAGACAATGCAGACCTGCGATTGACCAGATTTCCTTTTTCGTACATTTCGTCGCGGTATGTGTACGGTTGGTATGTGGATTGTCCATACCTATCTCTTTTATCAAGGAAAACGATGTTGTTAGTTGCGTTGTCTACAGGGACAACAACATAGTTGTCATGGGGGTGAGACACGTGTCTACGACATTGGGTTCTTTCAATATCTATGTTGTGGAGTGCCCATTGGCTTACTTATTTTTTTAATAGCCTTCATCAGATATGTACAAAGTCAAAGCAGATTGGAAGGCCAATTAAGTAAAATGTTTTTGGAATCAAGTAATCCAAAGTTCCTCAAAAGAATGGCCAAAAAAATATATAGGGTCTAACACCGGGAGAAGTGCAAGATAGTCAAATCTGTGACACTCTCGGGTACGATTAGAATCTTATCCGAAGGTGTCACAGATATTACTATCTTGTACCTTTTACGATGTTTGACTCTTTTTCTCACCCCTTTCTACCGTGTCAATGTTTGTTTAATTTTTGTGTAGAGTGGCGCATTAATCTGCGAACCGTATCACAGGACCAAAATGCCACGTAATAAAATAAAAAAACATTTTTATTTTATAACTTTAAAGGTGTTCAAAATAATAAAGTTTACAAACTTGTGATAGATTCTACAATAAAAAAAAATATTGCACCTTTTACAGTGTTTGACTCTTTTTCTCACCCCTTTCTATCGTATCAATATTTTTTTATTTTGAGAAATATAGAGTGCTCTCCCTTGTTAGTAACTAACGTAAATAAAAATAATAACCTCCCTTTGACGAACGTCGAATAACTTGCTTACCGGTATTTATCGCTGTTGTAGTAGCATTTATAATATATTTATACAATGCATTGTATTTGTGAAATACATTTAACAAAAACTTTCAATCGACAATTTAATTCAACAATGGAAAATAATGTTGAGGGAAAAAGAGCGTGTAGCTTGTCTTACACAGGAGCCTGGGTAAGATAAAATTATCTTTTTCACCTCAATTAACGGAATAATTTATCCAAGGGGTGAAAAAAGTTTTTCTATTCCTGAGATAGATTAACCTGAGTTTTAATAAATTGTAAATTACAAAATTACTAAATATATCTAATAAACCATGTCATGTCATATAATGTCTTGTTCTGGTAATGTCGTAATATTGACATTATAATATATGCATGATTGTTGTTAAATCCACTTCAAGGCCCCAACACGTTTTGGAGCCGGAAGTGTTATGGTCATGGCTGTGCTGGAATTTGTCATGTTGGTCGCACTCTATACAATTATTGACTTTTAATGAAGTCTACTCATGACTATGCGGACCTGGACAATGATTGATTGACGAGGCCAACGGCCGAGGTTAATCAATCATTGACCAGGTCCGCAGTCATGAGTAGACTGAAATTAAAAGTCAATAACTGCTTCATTAAATAATAAGGAATTTTTCAAACTTTTCAACAGTATATTCAAGAAAATAGGCTACACTTGTTTTATAATTTTTCAAGATTATTTAAATATTATAATTTTGATATATGATGAACATTTTGAAATCTTATGAAATTTTATGAACATTTTTTAATTTTAATTTTTTTTGATAATTTTGAACTTTAAAAGAACAGAACATTTTTATTTTTTTTTTTTAATTTTGAGATTTTCTATGAAAGGACTGGGAGCTATAAGGGCCAAAATCGGCCTCACCTCAGCTGAAAACTTTCTCCAAAATGTATTCACAATATGTACTTTTCAGAAATAAATACAGTTAGTTAATATGTGTATCTAATTCCTCACAGCGGATCGACAAATTCAGGTAATGAAAAGCAGTGAACGTCATTTTTTTCATTATACATCTAACGTACGTATCATTGTATTATAATGCATATCTATAAAAAACAAAAACAAAGCATAATAAAACCCAATAAACAAAGCATAATAAAACCCAATAAACAAAGCATAAATTTGACTTAATATGCAATGTGGATTGATTTCAGGAATAAAAACATGTTCCGAAGCTGTATTATGAAATTAAAGTGAACAAATAGTAATGTCGCAACGTCACCCATTTTCGACGGTCTCCTGTTTTCGACGGTTTGTTTCACGTGATAAAATCTCTCATTATTTTGATCGCTTCATTTGTCAGAGGTTATATTATGATGTTTAAATTGCATGAATGGTCTCATGAAATATGATATGAAAATGTCATCTTTAAATGTAAGGACTACGTACCACATCTATTATTTCACGTTCAAATTGTAGTTTTTCGTAATTCATTATTTCGTCACCTTAACACAGCTTTAATCATTTAAAAACTATATCTCATATAGACCAATTTTGGATTCATCGTCTGTTATGACATTGATAATGTACATATTGAGGTCAATAGGGGCGGATCCAGGATTTCAAGTTAGGGGGACACACATAAAAAAATTGCACCGAGCGGAGGGAGGTGCGAAAATCTTAGTGTGAAAAATCAAGATTTTAGCCAAAAAAAATCATATTTTTTTCAATTTTAGGGTAGGGGCTCGCGCCGGGTGTGCCCTCCCCCTGGATTCGTCCCTGGTACATCAATTCAGAAACGTATTAACATTGATCGTCGAAAACTGGTCGAAATTTTAGTATTAATCTTAAAGAAGTAATAGATAGATTTTTTTGGACAATAGAACTTTGTCATATTTGATATTTTCAAACACTTTTTTAACCGTACTTTATTCTTAACGACAACCAATGCGATGATATATTACAGTACATTTTTACGGAGAACCGTCACAAATCTATAGAAAAAAAATTGCCAAGGTGCGGGTTGAGAGAAGTCTAATATTTAAAGATAGCTTTTTTTTATAATATGGAAATATTTTGGGAAATGGTGTGAAGCAAAATGCTTAATGTGTAACGATTTTAGCTAGGACCCTGTGATATTTTTTTTTATATAAACTGATAACAAGCCTTAGAATCAGATATCCCATAGAAAGTGGTTGTCGACAGATAATTATTTTACAATCAAGTATTTCATATATATGTATGATGAGAACAAGTTTACAACCATATGATTAATCGTATAGGTAAAATATGTGTCGCTGCCATGAGTCTATGTATGATTGTTTTGATTGTCACTAGAAAAAGAGGAGATGGTAGATATTATTTGCTTTGTGACAAACCAACAACAACACTCCTAATAAACTGTTGCAATCAGAATCTGCTGTAAGTTGTCTTTTACGTGTAAGGAGTGTGTCCTTTACCTCCCGCGCTAAGGGATGTGTTACATTCGTTCCTCATAGATGTCTGGCGTCCCTTTCACATAAAGTCGGCGTTTTTCTAGAGAAGCCATTTGTTATTTTATCTATGTCAAATTCGCAGTCATATTAGGATTCTAATAATAATAGGATAATATACATTATTATACAGCTATATTCTTAATCTAATCAAAAGCAATATGATTGTGATCGTCTTCCGTAATTAGAATCGTCAAAATGAAATACAACCGAATTAATATCAAATGGTGACTTGCTTCAACCTCATTTAAAATATACCCTGACATTCTGTAATACTTGTACTCGTACATCATGTTAACGATCTTATATTACAACACTATTTCACTCAAGTGTACATTTTGTTCCTGTTTTAGTTAAAGGACTTTATCAAACAGAATCATACAGTTTACATGTAATGCAGTTAATGCGCATTTAATCCACAAAATAATATTTCTATTTTTCACACCTTGTGGTGTGGGGTCGCTATTGTGCATGCGAACTATTAATTGCAAACCCCATTGACTGGCTATTTGCTGCCTGTCTAGAATATTTTATATTTTTCTCGATCAACAGTTCAAAAGCTAGAACGCAATATGATGAATAGTGTATGTCAATCATGCAAACATGACAGAACGCATTTTCAATGCACTACATACACAAATTTTGATCCATCATTTGTCCATTGCAGGTTGATTTAAGAGAATGGAACTGATAGAAGTTAAAAGTTTAATTTGGGTGCAAAAGGGGAAATTTTATAAAATTTATGAAAATGTTATGTGAATTCAGTTTCCAACCATCCCAGTCTGGTGGCAAACAAAAAGGTATTGTTCTGATATCCCTAACGTTGTGTCTGCAAATTCCATCCAATGAACCCCAACAGAAAACCTACTTTCAGCAAACCAATTATAAACAGTGATAATCATAAATTCCATCAATATCAATAAAACAATTACCTTTCATCTTAACTGAACTTGAACCGTCGTGGTCGTATGGTAGTTGAATTTACAACTACCTGTACAAGCATTGCCTATCACAGTTAAGTTGTCAGTTTGAACCCCATTCATGGCGTGGTCTACTCGATAACACATTATGTGATAAAGTTTGTCAGTGACTTGCGACAGGTCTGTGGATTTCTCTGGGTACTCCAATTTCCGCCAAAAAAGTAGTAACTGACATATTTTTGAAAGTGGTGTTAAGCACCTAACCTCCAATGGACAAATGATGGATCAAACGTTTGTGTATGTAGTGCATAACATAAAACACCTTTGGGTCATAATGTGAGAGCTATCTGTTGGATTGTGCCCAAAAAATATCTACTCCTTTTGGATCGAACCATTTTTCTTCATTTTAGAAGTAGCATCGATGGACCATTAAACCCGTTACCTCCGTATCCCTGTAATAATAACTATTTCAGTATCCCGGAAGAAAATATATAATCAATAATTGGGGGTTTATGAGAAAAAAAAACTATTTTGGATGGAGTGGTGTTTATTTTATTTCTATTTTACATTTGTATATAACTGTTACGTGCCGACATACCATCGTTTTTTTACGGCAAAGATTGCTTCTCAAATATCAAAACGTCATCTAAGCGCTTGGAATATTTGAACATTTTCCCGTCGTTTTTCAAGAAATTTAACACCTCGTGAAACCAAAAAAATACTTTAACAGTATTTGTGTTTTATTTATTTTAATAATCTGGTCAAATAATTTTCTGGTGCACGACTGCGGAGGCGCTTAATGTCTTCGAAAACCGTCCAAATATCGCGGGCAAAATTCAACGAAATACAGAAAACAAATAACGTACATGACGTCACAATGACGTCAAATACGTATCGATTTTGTTGGAAGCAAGTTTTAACATCAAAAGTATGATCTCGTTTTCAACATAAAACAAATCAAATTTTAATCAAGTATGTTCTGAGATAATGATTCATTAAATATGGGGCCATATATGGCAATTATAGTCCCCAGTTCTGTTTATGGCATTGACGCCGGATTACATGCACTGAGTTTTTCTCTTGGTTTTAATATACACAAACTGTATTTAAAATAAATACAATTATTTACAGAAATATAAGTTATTTACTGATGAATTTCATTACTTGAAATGAATCATGAAATGTACAGATTGTGTATATAATGGTCTCATATATACATTCAGATGAGTGGAAATATTGATTTTAAGGGTCTGGCTGAGGTTATAAATAAATTAATATTTAACAACCTCCACAATCCTCCACCAGCAAAATATTTTGATATAATCATTAACCCTCTATACTCAAAACAACTACTCAATTTGGTGTTGGTGGAAGACTGTGGAGGTATATAACATAGCTAAATGTACATTAAATGTGTCGTTATAGTCCATTTTTAGCATTATCCGTCTAATTATGATGTCATTATGACGTCATAGCGCACCCAATTTCACGGAAAGTTATATTTTTTGAAAATTTGTTTATCTAACAATTAAATTAGTAAATTGTTTTTATTGTATGTCGAGCATTATTTTTTAATATAATATAGGGCCAATTTTGCACCTTAACGCCTCTCCCTCTTTTTGAAATTTGTTTAAATTTTGTTAAATTTTGACCTTTTCTTGCAATTTAATTGGTCGACTGGAAATGAAATCTCGTCTGGTTGGACAACGTTGAAACACCGAATAGACAATATACAAAAATAGACACAAGCCCGAATATATCTCACGTGAGGTGTACTCACTACACGCGAGATGTACTCACTGCACACGAGGTGTACTCACTCTGAGGTAGAGTTGAGAAAATGCTGTGTAGGCCAATCAGAAAAAAGCGAAATTCCTTATTATTTAATAAAGTTCAAAATTGTCCAAGGGCCATTGAATGCCGTAAGATACAAAGACGACATTCTTGATCCTATCGTTCTGCCCTTTCTGCAACATGACAATGCAATATGTCACGTGACTCGTGTTTGTCAAGACTTTCTGAACCAAAATCACATCCGTGTTCTTTCTTGGCCGGCATTTTCACCGGATCAGCCACCAATTGAACATTTATGGGATGAACTTGGTAAACGTGTTTGCCACCGTCAAAATCCATCAGAAACACTACAGGAGCTGCGTGACGCATTTGTACACGAGTTGCACAGCATCCCACAAGCCTTTTTCCAACGATTGATTGGTTCTATGCGTCGGAGATGCGAAGCTGTCGTTGCTGCAAGAGGTAGTCAAGCACGTTATTGAGCTCCGCAAACCCCCATACTGCATGACAATTTATGTCTGTCGATGATTTGTTCTGATAATGATGTTTAGAAATTTTGTTGATATTGCCTCATTTGTAATGCCCATATGAATCTAAACTACATGATTTTTGTCGATTTCTTTCTCTATGTTAAAAATATCGAACATCAATCCCTTGTATCGTTTCTTTTGTTGACTAGTATATAAGGAGAACATGCAGACACATAAATATATCGCAACATGAAATCACCTAATTACCGTGGTAAATTCTAGTTCTGTTTAATGATAATCAGTTCCTGTTCCACTACTTGTTTAATATTGTAAGGTGTTTGGATAGATTAATCACTTATATAGACATAAATGTTTGTAATGGTAATATCCTTCTAGTGACGGACAAACCTCATATGTTTACTTGGCCAGTTTACGTAATATATTTCTTGGCTTTATTACTATTGTTTCAACACAGACCATTAGTGTCATATCTGAGAAGCTGTTGAACAACATTTGTAATCATTGTTTTCATGGAAAGGTAAGAAAACGGCCTAATCTGCTGTCACACTTACATGACGTTAATACAATGAAAAAATACTACACCGTAGGGACAGTCGTAAACTTTCAAGGTGAAACAAAAATCGCTGATCAAGACAACTTTGGAGAGCGTAGAAGATAGAACACAATAAAAACTAACAAAAACTAGATGTTCCAGGGAACATGTAATTGTTCATTCGACTTTTAATTTGATTGTTAAATTTTGTCTTAAGAATAAACCGATTTTTTTTTACAAATGGTAATCCGATTCATCTTAGATTGAGGATAGGGCTTCACATATGATTTTTAAAGATGGGCTAACCAAAGGTTATTTCAGCTCAAAATATGCAGTCAGTTTAAATCGGCTGAACGGTAAACTTCACACAAAGAGCCAAAAGATATGCCATGTAGCTGTAGTTAAAATGTGTGCTCACTTTGACTTATAATGAAGCAGCAATGGACATTTGAATTTTGAAGGGGACAACCTTCGCAAAATTGCCTTTAATTTGGTTCAGCGGTTACAAAAGAGAAAAAGAGCAGATATCTAAATGTGATTATTTATCATAACATGCATAATTTGCAAAATCAGTTTAAATTGACTGAAGAAAAGCTTCACAGAAAAACTCTAAAGATATTGTATTACCCAGTGCCATATACCAGTAGTTGAAATTTGAGCTGATATTGTCTGAATATATAGCGGCAATACGCAATAACAAGCAAAACTCTCTACTGTTGGTGAAGGTCGCCATCTTGAATGGAGGGTGAGGCTGCCAGACACAGCTTTAAGATGAGACAACATATGAACCATCGCGGCCAAATTTTGATTAATATCGTTCAGCAGGCTCAGAGGATAGCATTTACAATTTTCTTCTGTTATTCTGTTTTTCGTCTATGTTATGTTGTCTTAAAATAATGTGATTAATTTGCATTTTCGGTGAAACTCTGCAAAGGGAAAACTTCAAAGGAAAAGTTAAAATAAACTACTGTTTGCTGTGTAGATTGTAGCTAATATTTGAGTTCATTTTGACTTAAAATAAAGCAGCAACGTATTAAATTTAAGAAACAAAGGTTTTATCAACCAAGTTAACTTTGGATCAGTAGTTTCAGGGGAAACAATTTAAATGCTAATGTTTACGATTTATGTCGGACAGGCAGTTGTGGACGCAAGGTGATGGTGAAACCAACACGAATAGTATTATCAAGATTAGTTGTTGACTAACGCAGTATTGAGGAAAAATCCAGTAAGAAATTATAAAATCATTAATCTTTAAAACTATAAATAATGACAACAATGACATGGCTTAACAAACCGGATAAGCATAATATTAGAAGTTAAAAAACAGTAAAAATATAACATATGCCTACACATGATGGTAAGCAGTAATTCCTGTTCTATTACGATTTCTTTTTATACTGTTAGAATTCCGTTGATATAGTAAATGTCATGGTCAGATTGATTAATTTTGCTCGTCACATGCAAAATATTATTTTTGATTGCTTTGCTTGGTTGGGTTTAACGTCACTTCCTACACCATATGGGTAATTTTATGACGGTGATTGTTATTGCTTGAGGAAACGGGAGTACCCGGAGAAAACCGCCGACCTACGGTAAGCAGAAAATAATATGAACATATTGTTTTCTGTGTTTTAAGCATGTCTGTATGCATCAACGTCAGCTACATGTGTAGCAATTGCTTCTATTATTGATTATGTGATTGTGTTATAGATGATCCCATATTATACTTCATTGCCATGGAAGACATGTATCCAGTCATAAAACAGAGTCATACTGCTGTTGGTCATGGAAGATTGCATAAAACCCACAAGTATCTTAAGATGCATTACACAGACATTAGTCGTGAAGTTATAAAGGTATTTCTAAAAATGTGTGAACATTGCGCTCTGAAGAAAAAACGCTCTGAAATGCCCAAGTTAATCATCAAACCTGTTACATACAGAGATTGGAAATACTGTTACTGAATCTGACTGTGGACACACTAAACGAGTACGTAAGCGAGCATTCTCTGGTATTGTTATTCCGGATACATTACTGAAAACTCAGGAAGTTGATTTCTTCTCAGGAATAACCAATTCCAATATTGTGCCGTAAACGAACATTATCAGGACAACATACGCAGGCTGATTCACTAACAAGAATCACTAAGCAACGGCAATCAGATTTTAAGAAAGGTGACAATGTAGTTATACCAATCCCACAGTAGATAGAGGTCCTACTAATCCAAGAAATATCAAAGGGGTTGTTACACAAGTAAATGATCATGGTGGTTACACAGTTGGTACAGCAGTGGGTTTGATCTAAGGCTACTTAAGTAAAAGTCAAATTGAGTTCAGTGAGAGTGAAACTGAGAATGTATCAGATGTGCCTGAGAGTGAATTGAGTTTGAGAGTGGTTGCAAGTAAGTTGTCAATGAGTGGAAGTCAGGGATTGTTCCATTGTAACTCTAAGAGCGGTAGCTGCAAAACAAGTAGGTATAAATGCCATCATATCTCGAATACATAATCGCAATAACAATACACATTAATCCATTATCAGAATTGGGATAGTATGTTCAGGATCTATCAATCAATGAATAAAGATAAATGTATGCCAAAAAATAGGAAAATAATTAATAAAACAAAATAGCGTGCGGCCACTTCGGCGCTTTCGTGCTGAATGAAAATATTTCCCAATGAAAAAAACCCGTTAAATACTTATTTGAGTTGGAAATGTGTGGACATTTTAGCGGAAGATTCATAGGACATTTTAGCGGAATTTAAAATAGGATGTGGACATCTTACCAGGAGAGTTAAGTCAAATATACATATACCTGTTCCGTTAGCCAGACTAAGTATGTTGCCCCCTGCTCATCAATGGGGAGGTGGAAGTAGGATTTTGAGCAGGATATAGTTCATTTTAATACAGTTAATGTCTAACACACCAGCACTACTAAAATATCAATTCAGGACTACAACACAACATATTTACACTATTTACATCTCAGTATTGGCTCTGTATCTAAATCTCACACTGCGGACATAATGGTCTTTACTAATTTCATCGCTACTGTACTTCTGGAAGGCATCCATTACACAGTCCGTTTTCTCAAGCTCTATTCTTGGTTGCGGAGCCTGTTTAGTCATGTTTCTCATTTTGATGTAAGTAGTAGCCTGTTGGTCAATAATAACCTCCAAAAATGCATGTGTAGATGGATGGCTTGAGTAGTACTGGCCGCTATAATGACAATGGAACGATTTTGGGCCACTGTTGGTTCTTTTCATGTTGGATGGGGAGTAGGCCCATAGATGAGGAGGAAACAACGATTCCTCTGTAATATATGTATGTGTCAAATAAGCAGCAAATGCGGAACATTTATGGTGTTCTGGAGCAAATGATATGAAGTCCTTGACAGAACTATTATCTACATCACTGTATGGCAAGAAAGCAAGACCAAAAAATGCAGTTAACCATTTTCCAATTTTGGAATTTGCCGAGTCTTTTTATTCATTGGGTAGTCCAAGCTTTTGAATCTTTCTCCACCATGCTTGACCCAGATGAAAACGGCAACATTTGATATCAGTAGCAGGAAAGATGGAAGGGACCATCATAGATTCCTCAAAATCGACATGGACAATATCAGGCTTCAAGCTAAAACCATTGCCAGTACACAGTTGAGCAATACTAGACATAGAGTGTCTGTAGACAGCTTTAGACTTCCCAGATAATAGTGTAAATACAAGTGGCACATACTGTCCATTCTGAAAACCATGGATGGTGTAAAGCTGCTTGAAGAATTTTGGGCAAAATGTGTATGTTCCATCCATAAATAGTTCCGTAGCGCAACATAATCATTCTTAGATTCTTTCGGCAAGTGAAGAGAACCATGCCTTGGTCGGGATGATTTAACTGTAGAAATTCTTCAAATATTCATCTTTGGAAGTACCTCGTGTGTTTTTGACTGTGACTTAGGCAAAGGAGGATATGTCTTTCTTCTTCTTCTATATACAGCCTTGGCAACACTTTTAAGATCATTTGGTTGCAGTTGTTCCTCCTGTTGATCTTGTAAAGCACGTCTGATTATCTTGGATGGTTTTTAGGTATTATCATATGTTGTTTTCCGCTTTGCTGCTGCTCTTATCTGGTGACGTTCATCTTTTCTTTCATCTGGTTCATGACTATGCTGGTTCTGTTGCATAAGAACGGTCTGGGCAGAACTATCAGTTCGGATACGAGCTTTGCAGTCTTTCACAGAGCATCTCCAAGAAACAACATAAGATTTTAGTATTCCATCAACGCTGTACCGAAACTTGTCACAAATGATACTCCTTTTCACTCGATTCGTTTCTACCTCTACCACTTACATACTGTTCAGTTTTGTAATTAAAAATGAATGTGTACATGTACTTACCTGTATGAATATGTATGTGTTCGTGCGTTTTATTCAAGTGAATATTTCTTACCTTTACTATCGAAACCTCCGTTAGATTTGGGAACTTAGTCATTAGACCATTGGTCAATTTTTGCTGATTTAACATTGATTATTTAAAAAGAATTAAAGTTACCTGTGAAAAAAATCCGCTAAAATGTCCATTGTATTTGTGCACGTAACCAATTTTTCTTCCGCTAAAATTTCCACTAATGTTCCCGCTAAAATGTCCATATACACCTTTAGAAATTCCCCTACAATGTCCTGCGCCCCTACCAATGCGCCACCTTCCATAATGAAATACGCCCAAGAGAAAATAATTTAACTATAATTCCCTCCGGTCAAACGAATAAAATTTTATTTATATCCATGAACGCGTCGATGATAATGCATTTTAAATGGTGGCATATCAGTATAGTATTTAATACAGAATCTAACTAAAATGAAACGAGGGGCCGTTGTGGTCGTCGTGATCATGATCGAATGGTATCTGGATTTACAAATACTTGTGTCGACAGTGTTCTTTTTTTTCATATTTTGTATATGTCTTTTTACATCATATTTCTAAATAAATATGCTATGTGACTTGAAATACTGTAACAATCTAGATAAAATCACAATAACAACTATTGAGATTTTTATAATGCAAATGTACTATTTAAGTGGGAGATAACCCGAACAGCGAACAATCCAAAGCAAATATGCAAACTAACGTGGGACTATTCTTTTAAATAGATGAACAGCACAAATTTGAAAATGCCATTATGCGAGAGAGAATAAATGGATAAGGTTTATTGTGTTTAACGCCACTTTAAAAAATATTTCAATTTTCAATTAGAATAGTTCAACGAATTCAATGTGAAAACGCGAACAAACCGATTATTAATGATTTGTCAACAACAATTTGCTCGAAAAAATGTGTTGATATGTTTTCCCTTCGATATAATTATTTATTTTTCAGAGGTTGAAATTTCCCCATAAAAATATCATAGCTTCCATTAAATAATTTTTTTAACAATATAACACACATAACAGCTTCACCTTCTTCAATTGTATTTTAATACATGCAGAAAAAACAATGATTTAGTTATTATTATATCGTAAGTCCTTTTGAAGATTAGTATATGACAAGTGTTCTCTATTTAAATATCTAGAACATATGTAATGCTAGGAGGTGTCGATGGGTTTCTTGAAAAATGTTCAGGCACGTTAAATCTGAGTGGATAACTACTAAAAATAGATATTAAATAAAGGAAGATATATAATTTAGTACCAACGACACGTTTCTGGCAAAAACTTCATTATGTACATACACGCGCAAGGTCCAAATATTGGTAAAAGAATTAATCATATCGTTTTCTTGAGAAATTTAAACTGTGAAATCGTAAATCAAAGTACAGACAATACAATGGCAAAAAAAAAACAAAAGAAAAAACAAGAGTATATACACCAACTACATTATCATCTACAATTCACGTGGAACAATTCAAACAGGGAAATCAAAATAGACTAACGTTAACGATTCCTGAAGGAGGAGAATTTTAGTCTTAATAATAATTACAGTATTTATGAACAGTAAATTTCGAAAGAAAGGAAAAATATATCAAATAAACTATCTTAATGCCGAATCATTGACTACTGAGCTGATGATACCCATGGGGACTAATAGTCCACTACCAGATGTATCGATTCAGTAATATCATTCTTACTTTCTGCAACAGGATTCAATAATGAAATTACAATTTCCCGGACCAAGAAAAACTACAACGCATAGTATATTTCCAACTGGTGATCAAAATTACACGATGTAGTTCAAACATTTGAAGATACCAGAGATATAGTCAGAAGCTGTAAATCGAAGGGCAGACACTACAAAGGCCAATAGAAAAAGAACAAACAATACCAAAAAAGTAATCTATAAAACACTACAGAGAAAACTAATGATCATACATATTCGTGGTCATTTATGACACATATATATGGTATCATGTGGTTCCTATCATGATTTCCTTGATAGGTGTATTTGCTGCTAACAAGCGTGATACTGAACTAAGGGTTCATAGTGGCTATGTTGAAAACATCATTTTAAAAATAAACGATAGAGAAAACTGAAGAGGCTATCCAGAATGGACAATCCAGAAACATTGGCAACATTGGGCACACAAGAAACATGACGAAGACAAACAAAACACAGCAGCACAACGCAACACATAAAACGGTCGCCCCCATGACCTGATTAACCGTTTCTGAATTTCTTTGTCACAAATCACCACGGAAATATCCAATTGTCAATATGTTTTTTATCATACAATATGTTACTGTTATGTAAATCGTCTGTTGCTTGTTTTAATGCATATACGTTTTATTAGCATCCATTCCTCTCCTGTTACCGTAAAACTCCTAGACCATCAGTAATGCATCTGTTTCTTTACATAGATTATATTAAGCTCATATCAAGTCACTGTATTCGTATAAAATTACCCCATGTCGTACCCCTTTGATTAATATATTCAAACTTTAATACAAGTGTATTAAGCCACAAATTGACTTGTACTTGTGGATTACTTATGTATCATCTGGTTTCGTTCCTGGTGGACTTTTGGTATATAACATAGAAAAAGAATTGTTTCTTAACATCCTCCCTCAGACATGTTGGGGATAGGTGCTTGTTTATCTGTTCTCTGCCTAATCTTACACAGTACCACAGCTACACGTAAGTTGTGTTCAATATTTCACGACTTTACACTAATAATAGGGAGCAGGGAGGTTCGGGTGCATACAACTTGCTTAACCCAGTCACCTTTAAGATAAATGCCTGTGCAAAGTCAGGAAATTAAGCAATCATGTATTATTATTTAATTTGTTGTCTTCTTTTAACTGTTCCGATTTGTTTTTCTCGTGTGTGTTAAAGTAATTAATTTGCCTTTGCATTAACATTGTCTTTCTTTGGATTTTTGGAACAGTTTGATTTTGGAACAGTGTGATTTTTGGAACAGTTTGATTTTGGAACAGTGTGATTTTTGGAACAGTGTGATTGTGGAACAGTGTGATTTTTGGAACAGTGTGATTGTGGAAGTGTGGTTTTTGGAACAGTGTGATTTTGGAACAGTGTTATTTCGTAACAGCTTGATTTTTCCCTTTCATTTCATTGCTTTTATATATTTCATTTGATACTGACAAACGCTATCATATGTACACAAATATAAATTTATTTATTTTCTATTCATAAGTTGAAAACATATTGCATGCTTAGCTACCCAGATCCAAAAAAAAAGCATCTATTTTACAAACAATAACAAAAACATAACACCCACGTAAGCCCCGAAAACCAGGATACCAGCATGTCCGAAAGGTTGTGCATCCTGTGCCATGCATACTGCATATATGGCTATTAGTTATCAATATCCAAATATCAATCTTTAACGTAATGATTTATTTGTCCTTTCATTGTATTGTCTGTTCTTCTTGATTTACGGCTTCTAACATTTGGTATCTTCAACCTTTTCTTATTATAAATATACAAATATGTACATGCTTGTATATACCTTTTTGTATTGCCTTTTTGGGTCCAATTATCAAAAGGGGAAGGGCTAGGATATCATTAACAGATCTATCTTCGCTACAGTTTTTTGTGTCTGTCCCAAACTAGGATCTGTATATTTATCCTGCAATTTGGTTATTTTTTATCATACTAAATTGGCTGAAATAAACCTTTGCATTATTATGACAGTGTCCTGATAATACTCTTCACATTAGCCTAATAAAGCTATTAAGCCACACCCCTTTCATAATAACACTTTTCACATTAGACTAATTAAGCTATTAGGCCACACCCCTTTCATAAATACACTGTTCATATTAGCCTAATAAAGTTATTAGCCACGCCCCTTACCGGAACTACTATTGAGGTATCAATGAGGTCTCCGTTATCTTTTTTTTTTGTTATTATTAAATTAAAAAACATTTTTTTTGCGAATTTGATTACAGGATATATGCAATATTGGTGTATTGACGGTTAATATAGTATTTGTGTAGCTCGGCACGAAACGGATGAAAAGACTCGCTACAGCTCGTTTTCCCCCCGTTTCTAAGCCTCGCCACATAAATTCTATATTTACCGTCAATATACCAATATGGTATATTTATCAGTATATGTCGTAGTTAGTTTCGTATTGAATTGTTTGAGGAAAGATGGGGTGGTCGTTTTGTTGATATTGTTGCAATTATTCATTTTCATTATTTTGAAATTTCTGTTCTATTTTTCATAATGGCGGAATTGTTGCAATAATGTCCTATATATTTTAGAGACTACCTGGACGCCATGGTCAAAAGATATCAAGGGAGGTTAGTACATTTAGCATAATATATAAATGCATCGTTTTATATAAAGAAATTATTGTTTTCCTACGTTATTACAAATCCGATAACATTTCGCATATTATTGATGTAATATCTCCTTTATTTTTGGAGAGGGTCGTGGTCGTGAGCGCATAGTAGTTTGATTGATGACTATCTTTACCAACTAACGTTGTGAGTTTAAATCCCGTTAATGGCGAGGTGTAATCGATACAAGTTTATCAGTGTTATGCAGTAGAGCGGTGGTTTTCACCGGCTGTATCCTCCACAAATAAAACTAACAACCACGTTGTAGCTGAAATTTTGTTGAAAGTGGTATTAAGCACAAAAGCCATAACCCTATGTGTTTTGGCTGATTTTTGTTACAAATACGTGATGCTTTGGTTCACTGTTTTTCTCTCAACCACAAT
The DNA here is from genome assembly GCA_963383655.1 of Bathymodiolus septemdierum. NCBI lineage: Eukaryota > Metazoa > Mollusca > Bivalvia > Mytilida > Modiolidae > Bathymodiolus > Bathymodiolus septemdierum. The sequence continues at coordinate 17,112,914 of OY726527.1, read as the reverse complement.
TGTAAAACAGATAGCATACGAAATAGTTTCTCGACTTATCAGCAGGTTTGTAACAAGAGTAACACGACAGGTGCCACATATAGAGCAGATGTCCTCCATTAATAAAACTGATCTCCAGGATATTACCGAAATATTGCAAAAAAATGCCGTTAAACAACCACGACCATAATCTTGTTTGAGCCGTCACCTTGTTATGTTGAATGTATAACATTTATGTAATAATTTGGTTTTCTATCATTATAGGATATAAATGTAGATCCTACTCTGATATATTGTTCTATCATTATAGGATACAAATGTAGATCCTACTCTGATATATTGTTTTATCATTATAGGATACAAATGTAGATCCTACTCTGATATATTGTTTTATCATTATAGGATACAAATGTAGATCCTACTCTGATATATTGTTCCTGTACGATGATTCTGGTAGTGTTGGCAGAAACCCTGCTAATTTTGTCATCATGAAAAACTTCATGAAAAACATCGTCGGTTCCTTTTATAATGTTGGGATCACAGGTACTCAGTTTGGTGCTGCATGTTTTGCACAAACTGTCGTAAATCATTTTTACCTCAAGACACATAGTTCAGCAACTGCAGTACAAAATGCAATAATGGCTTTCCCAACAAGAAGTGGCCATGCTACAGCTATAGGATCTGCCCTCAAGGTATGTGCTTTTCCTGCTACCAAAGCTCTGAATTATTTGCCTTTCCTATATTGAACAATATAGCTCTTGACTAGAAATAACATCATTCTCTAGTTATTTGGTTTAAGATTCACGATATATGCTTTGTGCAAAAACCTGTGTAAATTTCTTATTGTCAATCATTATGCCACAGTTCTAATATTCCAATTGATTGCTAAATAAATGTACTCTGCAGGTTATTGTTAATTAACTGTTCTAACAATTAATTGTTAATTAGATGTACTTTCAATTTATTGTTAAATAATTTAATTTGATGTGAACACTGCAATCTGATTGGCTGATCCACCAGGAGAAAATATTGGTTATGCTTGATAACCTGAGTTGGTACTGTGACGTCGCCAGCATATTCATTCGCCAAAGAGAAATTCAGATAGTCCCATGAAATACTGATTATTAACATCGAAGAATCGTTAAATTTTGTTGTAAAAATAAAATTAGAGGGAATATTTGAAATTTTTGAACAGGTTATACTTTTTTAACCTGGTTTGGAGCAGTTTACGCTTTTCATAAAACGTGTCGCGGTTTATTAAGCGTTAACTGTCCAAACCAGGTTATATCGTATAACTTATCCAAAAAAATTCAAATATTCCCTATAATTTAATTTGTATAACAAAATTTAATGATTCCTCGATTTTAATTATGATTATTCCATGGAACTATTTGAATTTGTCGTTGGCGAATGAATATGTTAGTAACGTCACAATACCAACTCATGTCAATTTATTGTTGAATAAATATACTATTTTGCTTCTTGTTAAATAAACGCACACTTTTTGTCCTTTTTGTAATTTTTTTTATTCTTATTTTATTGTAGTTCGCCAGAACCACAGGTTTTGCAAACGGTAATAAAAACACACCTCCAAGGGTTGGAGCTGCAAAGATTGTCATCTTACTCACTGATGGAAAGAACAATAAAGGCCCTAAACCAAAAGCTGAGGCACTAAAACTTAAACTCTCTGGAGCTACCATCATAGTTGTTGGGATAGGATCAGGTGTCAGCCTTTCTGAACTAAGGATGATTGCATCCGCAAATTACGTCTTCACGCCTGCGCAATTTAATCAGCTTTACAGTCTATTGAGACAGATTGTTCCTCTGTTATGTAGATGTATGTTATTAAATTGTAGTTTTCCGTTGAAAATTATTACATAATATCATTTGAAAAATATGTGACAATTTCTTTTGAACGTTATTAGTAATTTTTTGTTAATTGTATGAAAATATCTTTTGTAAATCATATGAAAAACTCTTTTTAAAGTTATTATACTTTTTTTTCAATTGATTGACAATTTATTTTGAACATTATAAGGCAATTTATTTGGAAACGAATATGACAATTTCATATGTAAGTTTGATAAGAATCTCTTTGAATGTTATTAGACATTCCTTTAATTATTTGACAATTGTTTTTAAAATATATGACCATTTCTTTTGTAAATTTTATGAAAATCTCTTTTCAAGACTTTTAGACATTTAATTTTAATTATTTGACAATATCTTTTGGAAATTATTTGATAATTTATTTTGAAAATTATGATTATTCATTTTGAAAGTTTTTAGAAAAATTATTTTGAGAATATATTAAAAAATCATTTTGATTTTTTCCATTTTTTTGAAAATGATTAAAGCTTTCTATGAAATAAAAAAATAGAGATATAGTTAAAACATATAAAGCATATTGTGTTTTTAGAGAAATTCGACATGCAATGATACGAAAATTAAACTAAAATACTACCATCACTTTCGTTAGTGGAGAATAAAGGCAATATAACAGCCTAAATATTAACATATTTACAGTGTGTGGAAGTGGACCTCGTGGACCACGAGGACTACCTGGGCCACCCGGTCCCCCCGGTAAGCCAGGTGGAAAGGGGGATACAGGAGAACCAGGAATGCCAGGTAAAATACATTAATTAAATCATTATTTATGCATTTTCTATCCATATTGTATTTGATATTTTACAAAATAAGTGACCGATCACCTTTACCACTTCAACCTACGACTGTCTCTTTAAAACATGTAAAAGACAAACTACTGCTAAGCTGTATGCTGTAGTTTGATCACCCTTACCACCTGATTAACTCGACTGTGCTTCGGTCAGTTGTATATTACAAATCAAAGTGTTGGTTAGCTTGATTGCATCGAGTGTGTTAGATTGTTGATTCAATCCACGGTCAGGTCAAGGCAAATACCATAAAATTGGAATTAGCTGCTATTAGACAAAGTAGGAATCATTAAAATGTACAGGTGTTCGAATTTTTTGCATTAATAATAATAATAAAAAAAAAAATAATAATAATAATAATTATAATAATATTAATAATAATAATAACTATAATAATAATATTAATAATAATAATAACAATATACAATTGTGACCTTCATGAGGAGTTAATATCATAAATTATTAGATTGAGAAAGGGTTATTTTCCCGAGGTCCGATGGACTGAGGGAACATAATCCTTTCGAGATTTACTAATTATAGATATTAACTTCATATGAAGGACAGAACTGTATTTGTATACTGAACATATAATATGAGGGAAATAACTAGTTATTGGTTCGACGTGCAAAAGCGCGCCAATTTCAAACAGTTACTTTGTGATACGTGCAGATTCTCTCACAGTTATTTGATCTACCTGCAGTTTGCCGCGGGAATAATGAGTTATTTCTTCTTCCATGGAATAAAACTTTAAAATATCTTAATTATTTCTTGCTTGGTTTCTATAGTAAAGTATAATAATAATAATAATAATAATAATAATAATAATAATAATAATAATAATGATAATAATGATAATAATAATACTATTAATAATAGTAATAATAATAATATCCATGATGATAATAATAATAATAATAATAATAATAATAATAATATACAATTATAGTCTTTTGTAGAGGTTGATATGAGGTTTATTTGGTCCATTAAACCTCATATCGATCTCTACAAAAGACTGTAATTGTTTTATTACATAATTAAATAATACAACGCAATTCAACACATCTTATGAAAAATTGTGTTTCAAGATGTAAAAATAGACCCATTTACATCATTTACAATGATAAAAGTAACATTATCAGTCAATGATATACTGACAATGGATTTTACATATGTTTTGACCATGATATATATTTACTCAAAAACTGCACTGAAACAAATGTGTCCACATACAAATGTATAGATGACGACATACAGACCCATACCATTATTTTACCAATTTTTGGCCGGCCCATTAAAAGAAAAATATCAACTGCTAAACATTTTATTTCAATAACTGAACTAATATCAACAAACATGAAAAAGTTTTCAGTTAATAGTAATACTGTCATTTTGGCAAAATACTGTAGTTAATAGGGATTTAAATCAACAAATATGAAAAAGTTGTCAGTTAATACTGTCATTTTGGCAAAATATTGTAATTAATGTTTATAGTGCCATAATTGTTGATCATTGGTAACCCTCCAAAATGAGAAAATGAATGGCAGTTGGAAATAGTTGACTGCATTTTGACTGTATTGACTGCCGGAGTTGGATTCACAGATTGACATTCTGAAATATTTATCATTTTTACAATGTCATCAAAGTTTGTATCCATTGTCATATCGAATATCAACTGATCTTCCTGCGACTCGGATAATGGTAACAAGTCAAAGCAAGCAGGATGCAGACTTGAGTACTGTTAACAAGATTGTTCTGTTTTACAAGTGTCAACTTTTTGCACATTGTTATCTGAAGACCTCAAAACACTGCTTAAAGTATTAGTCATTTTCTGCTTCGTTTTGCTATCTGTGTAACCTGTATATGTCTTTAAGCTACTCTCAGCCTTATGGCCAGTTACATACATAATCTGTCCTTTAGGAAATCGAACTACGTCTAAAAGGTGAACAGTGGTAGCACGCAAGGAGTGGTTCGTGTAAATTTTGGACAGCTGACACTCTTTGCTGATACTTGGCATCATATTTCCTAATGTATTGTGACCCACTGACACAGAATCATACCAACAATCACCTACTGTGTTACTTTTTGGACGTTGAAACAGAAATGCAGAGTTGTTGTTCAGTTTACTTTTATACCGACATAACTTTCTCACAGGACATGTTTCGTCATCTGAAATGAAAAAAATAAAGACTCATTTACAGAAATATGTTTCTTCAAATTAAATCCATATCTGCAAATTCGATGTATACGGTAGACATATTTCCAATGCAATATAGTACATGTTCATTATATTTTTAAAATTCTTTGAATAAAACTCACCAAGATGACACAACAAGCTATATATTATTGACTAGGCGACGTTTAATCTGTTGATGCACCAGATTTTTTTTTTCTACAAGTTATACGTGGGTTTTTTTTTACTTACAGGCATTGACATATATAATAATGCATTTTATTTTTGTTTCTGTACTGACCCTTTGTTGGATATATTTTCAGCATTTTATTGTACCACAGTATTTTTTTTTGGGTATTTGGCCTCTATTCGGATGACTAGAAATTATAATTTGTAAATAAAATTACCTTTAATCTCATACATCCTACCATCAGCTGTATTAGTTTCCTCTTGGTGATTTTTAGTTAACTCATCCTTTTTTAAATATATGTAACGAAGTCCATCAGCGTCTGTTGTTAGTGCAAGATCTGTAATTTTGAGCTCTCTCAAGTTCTCTCTTCATCGACGCCCAAAATAAAGAATTATGTCCATGAATACTTTCCGCTGCAATGACTTAGCACTATATAAATCTAAGTTAAAGTATGCTTTCTGAAGGTCCACTACTTCAATCGGTGGATAATGGTCTATACTTCCAAGACCCTGTCGCTTTAAATCTTTTTAGACTCCCTTAAAAATAGTATTAGAGTTTTTAAAGCGCAAATCCTTCATAATGTCAATGTCCAAAGCATTGTTAATATGCCTACTTAATCCAAACCTCATCGTCGTGAGGGACGATTTCTTGTAAAGTTCCCCGTTTCTGTTCCGAGCTTCCGCATAAAATTTTCCTATGAACGTTTCCAATTAACTGGGTGAAAACGATTCAAAGTCATTCGACTGCGCCTTTTCTGCAAGGTATTCTCTAAAAATCTTCACCACTTGGTTCGTACTGCGCTTCGTATTGACTGCGTCTTTATTTTCTACAATGGTTTGCAGCTGCTCCTTCGAGATTTCTGCAAATCTCCGTTTTGGTTTGACGTCTGCAAGCTGGCAGGCGGATATGATGATTATCCTGATACTATGGTTACTTGTTCATTATAAAGTAACGCTAATACGGCGATTCTGATTGGACGAAATTTCACATTACCTTTATGTCCATTGGTCGAATAGAAATAAAATTCACGTGATTCTTTTTATAGATTTCGTTAGAAAACGAAAGTGAAACCGAGTCAATACGAGTTTTAATCAAACAATATCAAAATTTACGGAAAGTCAGATGACAGCATGATAGCCAATAAAATTGTTTAAATAAAATCAATATGTAATAATAATAATAATAATAATAATAATAATAATAATAATACATGTAATAATATAATAATAATAATAATAATAAATTCTTTATTGATAGAGGATTAAATAGTTAGTCAGCATTGACATATAAAAGCATATTATAATCATACAGTTTATATAAAACGTTAAACACAAGAAGTAAAACATTAGGTACATGTTTCCATGTGTTCACTGTAACGAATGTACTACTTACATATACTAGTCCAAAGCCATTTTCCATAAATCAGTCAATATATTTCATTTGTGTTGAATTTATTACAGGCCCAGATGGACCACCCGGAAAAGTAGGCCCACCAGGTACGTACAAATACCAAAACGATGTATGTAGCAATGATATGTGTTAAACACTTTAATATCGTCATATAGGGAACCGTCATGGTCATGAGCATATGGTACTTGTGTTAATAAATACATGGGCAATCAGTTCCTGTCACCATTTACGTTGTGAGTTCGAATTCTGCCCAGGCGAGGTTTCCTCAATACTACATTATGTGGTAAATTTGTCAGTGACTTGTGGTAGTTTGGTGGTTTTCTCCAGCTATAAAACTAACCATCACGATATCACGAAATATTGTAGAAAGTGGCGTTCAACACCATAACCCTAGCCCTAATTATCTTATTGATTGAAAGATTTCACCGAAAGTAAAACGAAATGAATAATAAAATACAGATTCAGTATTATTATTAGACCCATCTAAGCAAAGAAACTGTTATTAATATGACAGAATATCGTATCCTCGTGTCTGGTAATAACATGTAAAACGATCGCATTGATACTAGGCTTCTTTGATAATACAAAAGTGATATCAGTCATATTGTGAGCAATTTACATCATCAATAACTTTCTAGTAGTTCACTTATATCTCTATGTTAATGAGGAGATACCGGTATTGAATTTGATTGATTGATTGATTGATTGATTGATTTATTGATTGATTGATTGATTGATTGATTGATTGATTGATTGAATGATTGATTGATTGATTGATTGATTGATTGATTGATTGATTGATTGATTGATTAATTGATTCTTAACGTCAAATAAATATTCGTTGAACTGTATTGTGGAGCTATATGAATATTTGCCACGCCAATGGTTTATTTCGTGGTTGGAGATATGGATATTTGAGAAAATCGAATCAAAAGAGAGCAAACTGATTGGCAACATCAATCATGTAATTGATGACCGCGAATTGATATCGCCGTCCAATTAGAAAAAAAGGTGTTACATAATTGTATTTATTAGCTAACCTGTGTTATTTTTTTTAAATTTTAATTCTTACAAAACGAAAATATTATTTTAGCTCAGTTTATTTTGCTTTACATTTCAATTAGTATGATGTTGTATATAGGTCCTACTGATTTTTGTAGGTCCAACTGGACACATGGGACCACCAGGACAACGAGGACCTATTGGTAAGCCGCAAGGGTTATATAAATGGTAAGATCAAATAGGCGAGGGTAGACACATACAGGGCATTCCACAGTATATAGCATCCAAATGGTCATATGAGGGTAAGGTAATATATTCTGCATTGATGCAGAATAACTACATGTACATGTTTACTTTTTGTGTGGATTAAACGTCACTTACAGCACACATATGCATATAACATGGTGGCCATCGTTCGTGACCACAGAAGCCGGTGTTGCAAAAAAAGAAAACCAGTGAACATGGGAAAGAAAGCGGCACTCGTGATGTCATACGATAGAATGTTTAACAAACCTCTTAGTAAACATTCGGATTAAGGCACGAACTCGCACAATACAGGTGATATGATAGTCATCTCTACAAGTAAATGGACTAATTAACTAGACCAGGCACGCCACTGGAATATGTGTAAACAGTGCTAATTGTATAGATATTAACATAATATTTTCCTAATTTCTCTACAATAACAGGTGATCCAGGAGTAAAGGGGCCAGATGGGAAAGACGGTAAAGATGGCAGCCCGGGACCACCAGGACCGCCAGGCATCCAAGGACCAACGGGTGAAGCTGGTACAGATGGCATTGACGGTGGACCCGGTCCAGTTGGGCCTGTAGGTCCTGGCGGTCCAGACGGATTACCTGGGAAAAAAGGTATTCCAGGACACAAAGGTCACGTTGGAGATAAAGGTACAAAAGGGGATCCTGGTGACAAAGGAAAGAAAGGACCAACAGGCAATCCTGGAGGAAGCGGTGACGTAGGGCCAGAGGGACCTCCAGGACCACCAGGACCGCGTCCACCGCCTCCACCACCACCACCCAAAGGACCAGTTGGGCCGCCTGGACCACCTGGGCCACCTGGTCCAAAAGGACAAAAAGGTATTTTTGTTGTATTTATTTTGGGTGAAATGTTTTCATATTCTCTGCCAGTAATGTGTACAATAAAATGCTTAACATTAATGATCTGATTGACACATGTTAACTTTTTTCACATTAAGAACAGGCAAAGCATTTGTGGTATTGGGTTTATTTTCAGACAACTTTTTTCGGTATTTAACATATGCATGCAGATCAAAATGATACTTCCATAGCATATGATATTTGTGTCATTTAACAGTTAATTGACGTTTGTCACTAACCCTTCCAGAGCACATGAGTTCATCCCTGGTAGCCAATTTAAAAAATGAATATATTTTTTATTTTATTTAGGAATAATCACAATTATCATTGACAAAGGAGGCCAGTATGCCAGTAAGTATTGTAGATAACGTGTTAAGGAATAAAAAGCGACTACGCCTCAGAAATTGTTTTCTATTTTTTCCCATTGTAAACGTAGTATCCGGAATAAAATCCCTCCGACATGTAGCCAGTCATTAGAAAATATTATCACGTAGGTGTAGAGAGAATCCACTGCATTAAGTATCACATATCGACTTCCGGTGTCAATCCAACTAAATAGTAATGTACGATCACTGCTACAACGATACCGTAAGCTTATATATAAAAAAACTGCCATCCTAAATACGCGGATCGCTTTGTATGATGTATTATGTGAATTCATTTACATTTGTTGTACAATTTTCGTTGATTGCGCAAAAAAAGTGTACATGCATAGATATGTTGCTCTAGTCAGTACATATAACTGATGGTAACACATTCATGGTTAAATAATATCTACGAAGTCCACGAAAATTAGTACACCACGAATGATAGCGATTTCTGAGTATTGTCTGATTAATACGTACCATGATAGTAAACATCATAACAAGAGGAGTATCGTATCTCCTTTGCTAACATAGTGTAAGCTAAAACAACAAGTGTACATCTCGTCTTTACGTCCAGTTGTTTGTCGGAGTACTCATGTCTTGCTTACGTTATTTGTGTTTGTTTGCGTATAGTGGTGTCTACCACATAGTGTGTTGTGTTTTTGTTTTGTTTGTCCTCGTCTTGTGCACCCTATGTGATCTGTTATTCTAGATTGTTCATTTTTGTACGTTTGTACTCCTCTGGATGTATTGTGAAGGCTTGTCTTCCCCATGGTTACGCATAGATACGATGATAATTTAAATGTGTATTTATTATTCATCATGAATAACTGATGGAACCATCGAGTATAGATGTATGACGTAGTGTCTCCGCTGCTGGGTACAATCTATCCGGAAGTGACGTATGTGATGAATCAAATACACATTTCACCGTTATGAGAAATAAGTGCCTAGTGTGTCGAGATTGCTACCCTCCTTGAGCGTAAAAAGAAACATAAAGCAACAGAATGCTGGGATTGGTCGTTTATGATCGCTACAATGGAAAATTCACCGATCGTTTGTCCTTGTTTAACCTGTCCCATATACCCATCAGTCGTCTACTCAATTTATTGTTTCAGTTCGCCTTATATGGGCAAAACAAAGCAAAATTAACTGCGCCTTTTTTCATTGTACCAAACCAGGATAGAGTGCACTCATATATTTACGTGTCAGGGGTATTGTTTCTCCCCTTTTCTACGATGTTTCTATTGGATTATTGAACTATTCAGACATTGCGGTATTATATGTGCTTCATTGTATTCCTTTCAATAACAGACCAACTGTAGCTGTTGCTGATAATAAATATAGATTACAACATGGTATTTGTCTTATCATGCCCTTTATCAGCCCTAGGTCATGATATCAGCCCGAGAGTCGATATGCCATTTTTGTGAAACTGGGTGAAATAGACGTGACTCCTCTTATTATTGTAAGCGCAACTCTAGAGGTTTATCACACGGTAAAATTGTAGTTATATTATCTACAAGTATATGATAATATAGCTGATCGCATCATATTATATTTTCAGTCAAAGGTATCAGCCCCTATTATAAAGGCGCGGTAAGTAATTATAGACATTAGAAAGTGGACCCAAACTACATTTGATTTAAACGGCATCGGTGGTATAATGGTTAGCATGCTCGCCTCGGGTGCGTTCGATCATGAGTTCGAGCTCCAGTTGGGTCAATCCAGAGAATAAGATTAGTATTTGTTGCTTCTCCGCTAAGCACACAGCATTAAGGAGATAGATCAAGGAGTGGTTGGCTCGAAATCAGGATAGAGTTTCTGAGAGGGGTGACATGTCTCTTCGGGGACTGTTGTTTCGGTGGGCTAGCATTAAAAAAATCCAACTCAGCGTGTTGATCTACTATGAAAAGGACCTCATCATTACCTCATTGAAAATTAACTTGTTCTCGCCATGAAATAGATGAAAAATTGTTGAGTTAGCGTTAATCAACATTCATTAACTCATTCCTAGAATGACATGGTTGTATACGTGAACCATGCAAATGGCATTGGAAAGATTAATTTCATACTTAAGCACTTGAATAGGAACTTTTGTTATTCTTTATTATCATGCCGATATTCTATTTGATCCGATTTCAATACATCTACAACATTATGTGATACATGTGTCAGTGACTTGCGGAAGATCGATGGTTTTCTCCGGGTACCAATAAAACTGACCGCCTCAATATAACTGATGTATTGTTATAAACGTTACAGTAATGTATGTATTTTCATTTATATAAATTTCAGATCAGCCCTGAACTTGACAAACGTATAAAAGCTGCAGTCAATAGCCAGTATGCTGCTACTTACAAACCTCCGGTTGATCAGTATAAAGTGTGACCAGCTTTTAAAATATGACTCTATAATTTGTTTTAATAAAATATCTTAAAATGTCTTCTTTTTTTTTCTTTTTTTTTCTATCTAACCTGATCAGAATATTCCAACAAAATAAAAATAAAATAAAACACTTTCAGAACAGTTTCAAAATCAAACAGAAAAAGAGGTCGTCGTGGTCGTGATCGTAAGGTTGTTGGATTTACGACTACCTGTGCAATCAATGCATATCAGTAATAATAGCGCTCATATCTAGTTGCATTCAATGCAACATTATTTAATAAATCTATCTTTCGAGAGATCGGTGGTTTTCTCTTAGTTACTCCGATTTCGGCCACCAATAAAACTGACCACTACGATATAACTGATATATTGTTGAAAGTGGCGTATACCACCATAAGCCTTTTCAGGGGTCGTTTTAGCCAGGTTGTATTGTATATATTTGACTACCATTGCTCTGTTTATTTGGATTGTTATGTTTTTCATCCTTCTCTCTAGATAGTATTTAATGTGAATTAAGAATTTAAATTTGAATTTGAATTTTGGTGTTTGACGCCACTTTCAGCAATATTTCAGCTCTATCCTTGCGACCAATTTTAGTTGTGGAAGAAGCCGGCATATCTAGAAAGAACCACCAATCAAGGGCAAGCATCTGGTATACTTTATCACTTGCGGCTGCGAGTCGAGTGCACAATGTTTTGTAATTTACAAAGCTGTGCGCGAACCCACGCCGTATTGTTGATAGGATGGTATGAGCTGTTAGATCCAACGACCTAACTCATTGGGCCACCCGGGGCCCCTATGTGTATTAAGATTACCGATTGTAGCTGTTTTGTTTCAACACCATGAATCTGATCCCTAATCCAACAGAAATATCGTTAAAAAGGGCAAATTTGATATTCCCTAAAACAAATACATGACCACCAACATTCCTGGCTTGGTAAGACACTTCAAATAAAGTGGCGGGGTTAAATTAGTTTTATGGGACTAAGCCTATCGGATGCAATTTCTGATGGACGGATGGAAATCGGTTTCACAACTCTGGTAAAATTAAGTACTCATATATACTACCGTATAAACATGTCCATTATTATATACTAGTTAGCAGTTCCTTAAAATGTGTTCAACGTTTACTGTTGATTTCTATGTGTTTTGTCTGCAGTATATATCAAAGCATATGTAGATGGAATATACATGTGGCCATTACTTGCTGGATGAAGTTGTCTACTTGTCAATTCTTACTCAGCAACCGGTGACAAAAAAGGAATGTTTTATTAGTAAATCTGAAATTAGGTGCATCCCATATAATGACATGTTATGGTAAACTGTAATATAAAAATGTCATAGTGTAATCAAGTTTGAAGATGCAAAATTGTCAATCAGAAGCCATAATTTGGAACAGGACAGACAATGTAATGAACAAAAGGAAAAGCACAAAATACAACTCCACCAAACAATACACAGAAAGCAAAAGATAGCGTAATGCAAACTCGCTAAGAGTCGGACGTATTTTCAGGTGCTCCGAAGAGGTACGTAATTCCTGCTGTGATCATCGCATCAATCGTACTACTCATTTATTTGTACGAACTTTAGAAACATAAAAGACGAGCCGTTTAGCAAGATTGTTCTGGGCAGTATTACCGGTTTGTAATTAGAGGAGCGGGTACCACTAGTGAAGCAGGAACCGCTTATCTTTCCGGAACATTTGAGCTCACCCCCAGTTTAGGTTCGCTTCGTGTTGCTCAATCTTTGTAGATCATTGTTGATTCTTTTGTCTTTTTATTTTTGGCAGGCGTATTGTCTTTCTTCTTCGATTAACGGTTGATCACTCCTTTGTTATCTTCTGATTTCCCCTTTTAGAAACTTCTGAATTACACCTTTGGTATTTTCTGATTACAACTTTGATATCTTATGACTGCAACTTTGGCATCTTCTGATTTCCCTTTGTTTTCTTCTGATTGTATCTTTTATGTCTGCTGACTACCACTTTGGTACTTTTGGCCATTGTATTGTCTGTCTTATTCGACTGACGTCTGATGACTCCTTTGCAATGTTCTGATTTCCCCCTATGGAAACATCTGAATTACACGTTCGGTTTCTACTGGATACAACATTGGTATCTTATGACTGCCAATTGAGTATCTTTTGATTGCCCCTTTGGCATCTACTGATTACATTGTTATGTCTTCTGACTACCACTTTGATATCCTCTGATTTTTCTTCGTTATCTACTGATTAAATCTTTCATGTCTTGTGACTATCACTGTGGTACCATTGGCTATGGTATTGTCTGTCTTCTTCGATTGACGACTGATGACCCTTTGGTATCTTATTATAGCCCATTATGATTTCATTTTGGATGGCTTCTGATTACAACATTGATATATTATTACTGCCAATTTAATATATTGTGATTTTCCATTTGGTATCTACTGATTGCATCTTTGATGTCTTCTGGTTTCCTTTAGTATCTACTGATTACATCTTTGGTGTCTTCTGATTTCCCTTTAGTATCTACTGATTACATCTTTGATGTCTTCTGATTTCCCTTTAGTATCTACTGATTGCATCTTTGATGTCTTCTGATTTCCCTTTAGTATCTACTGATTATATCTTTAATGTCTTCTGATTTCCCTTTAGTATCTACTGATTACATCTTTGATGTCTTCTGATTTCCCTTTAGTATCTACTGATTACATCTTTGATGTCTTCTGATTTCCCTTTAGCATCTACTGATTACATCTTTGATGTCTTCTGATTTTCCTTTAGTATCTACTGATTACATCTTTGCCTGTCACTTTTGTACTTGTGGTCATTATATTTTCTGTCCTCTTTGATTGACGGCTGATTACACTTTTGCATCATTGATAACAACTGTGTTATCTTCTAATTATCCTCCCCCGTTTGGTATCATTTTGCTAAATTTTCTGACTTCGAAATAGCCAAGTACCCGAATTCGACGATATCCGAGATAGACAACGAACGGGACAGTTATTTATTTCGAACTATCACAGGAAATTACATATGCGAGATTGTGTTGAAAAGGTTCGACTGTAAATTTTATGAAAATGTTAAATACCAATTATATACATAGTGTGTTGGTACAATGATTTGTATCAGATCCGACTTGTTGTGTGAGCCAGCATCACTACGACCCTCGCTAGCGATGGCTAGTGATGCGGTTAGTTCACATAACAGGCGGGACCTGATAACATGTCTCGTCAGATAACAAGGGCTGAATTGGAATTAATAAAGTTAGTACATTACTTTTAGAGCGATTACATTTTGTGCATGACGACACGTTATTTGTAGCCGTTAATTCACGAATGTCACGTTCACCGTTCAAACCCTTTCAGTGTCATTAAATGATCGTTCAACCAACAACTCTCCTTTTGGACAATGTGGAATAAATGTGTATGTACTTGATGTGGAAATATGAAAACTATTTCCTTGGAAAATGTTAATATGACGGTGAATTCGTGATTATTTAATCTAGCGAATACCCGAGCCGCTATGAATGAATGGATAGTGAACCGTCGCTTTGCTTACATTGAGACGTCACTTGTCGTATTACAATATGATGACGCCACGAAAAAAGGAGGATAAACTTCTCGAGCAACTTCGCGTTATTCATTTATCACCACAGTATACACTTATTAACTATGGTGGTAATATCACTTTTATTGTCACCAAGGTACCAATTATAGTCGGAGACAACGCCGAGGACAATAGTTGGTACAGATGGGACAATAACAGTGTTATTACCCGCATATCAAGTCTATAAGTGTTTTATTATACTGAACAACTGTGCAATTCAAAATTCTAAATTGCGTGTCCTTTTCTGATTTTTAAAGCCACTACATTTTCATGTGTGTGCATTTAAGAAGAAATTAACAAAAAAAACATTTTTTTTCATTTAGTTCGTTTTTTTTTGTATGGATATTGATATAATAAATGTGATTGCAAACCTGTTTCCTTCTGCCATTGCTTACTTGTCTGTCGTAACGGTAGCTTAGCTCGCGCAATTAAAAAGTCCGAGGACTTGCATGACGTCATTTAATCTAAACCAATGAGATGAATGATTTAAAAAAGTCCGGGAAATATGATTGCTGGAATTGCCAACAAGGGGGAATGGTCCTAAAATTACTGTCTTTAACAAAGAAAAAAATATATAGTATAATAATAGGGGATACAACATATTTTTGTATGACACCCTCTAACAAACAGGCTACTTTCTTTAATTCTAAAGGAAACATTTTCTAATATTAGATAACGAGTAATATATATGATATGGTAGAGGTACGTCAGCTTAGGCCGAGATCAAGCTAAGAAATTTCCACAGCATATTACATGGAAATGCTTATCTGGACAACATACAATAGGCATAAGAAAGGGACATAACTCATGAGAACTTCGGAACGTTATTTACTACATCAATTACTCCCAGTAAAGGAAAATGAATTTTACATATTCATAAATACGCATCGTAGTAGTTTATTGAACGAAATAGATATCCTGCAATCAGCCAATTGCATATATTTTGCAAATAAACAAAAAAAATATATTATTGTTTGACATTGTAGAATAAATGCAACTACATGTATATAATTTCCCAAAAATACTTTTGATTATATGATGATACTATATGTTTTCTAGTAGACCAAAAGGCTGAATTGAGCTTCGACAGTGTTAGCTGTTTTAAATGTGATTAAAAATATATGGAAACTGCTTATCCAATAAAGGAAAATCTACTATTGGAAAAACGACACCATTACTTTTTGCATACATTATACTAAAGCTCCAAGTAACCCTATTCGAAATAGCTTAATACTAATTTATCTCCATTTCTGATAACGTTTGTCAATTTCAGGGGTAATTCTGATTAGAAACAACAATTGTAGAAGGATTTGTTTATTGGTGTTAAACACTCATTGTCCATAATAATGAAAATAATAATAAGTAAATAAACGTTAGAGAAAACAAAAGGGGCAATCACGAATGGACAATCTAGAGATACAGGTAACATTAGACATAGGACACAGAACAGGCTTTAGTAAGTAAACGTTAGAAAATATCGAATGTCAATGAAGAATGGACAATCCAGAGACACTGGCAATATAGGTCAAACAAGAAAAAGGACAAAGACAAACAGAACAAAATACACACAACACAAAAAACTAAACAAATGAGTAGAACTATATGATAAAACCCATGTTATATTAAGGCTTATAGAGAACTGTGTCTGACTGTATTCTATTTGCACGATTATTTCTCATATGTTCGCTAAAAGAAAATTCAGTGTATCAATAATAATCAATATTCTATCATTTTCATCTAACATTCCTGTTATTAATGGATGCATGTTGTCGTGGCTATGGTAATTGCTCATTTATAGCGCTATAGGTATTTAATGTCATTTTCAACAATATTTTAGCTATATTGTAGCGGCCAGTTTTAATTGGTGGATGGATCCAGTGTACTGACCTATCTCAAGCCATTCACAAATTTGATCTCCTACTAAGTACATCTCACCATTTTGGGGTGATCGAACTTACAATCGGTGAAATGATAAATTGTGGCCAACATGTACTGTTTGAATGCCTGTTTGCTTTACACACAACCCAGAAAACTAAAAGGATGAGTAGGACTCTAAGATAAAACCCATGTTATAATAATAACATTTTCTTTGGAACTTAAAAAGTATTAAGTTTTATTACAGAGAACTGTGTCTGGCTGTAATCTATTTGCACGATCATATGTTCGCTAGTAAAAAAGCAAATCCATTATACCAATACTAATCAATATTCTATCATTTTCACCTATCATTCCTGTTAATTTAATGGATGCATTTTGTCGTAGTTGTGGTCACTACTCATGTCTATCGTCATACGTATTTAATGTCATTATTATCTTAGATATTTTATAACAGCCAGTTTTATTGGTGGAATGATCCATAGTACCGACCAATCACAAGCCATTCACAAATTTGATCACATACTGAGTACACCACAACATGTAGAGGTAATATAACTTACAATCGTCAGATGTGCTACATTGTGGGGAATGTGACCT
Organism: Bathymodiolus septemdierum; assembly: GCA_963383655.1. Lineage (NCBI taxonomy): Eukaryota > Metazoa > Mollusca > Bivalvia > Mytilida > Modiolidae > Bathymodiolus > Bathymodiolus septemdierum. The sequence goes on along the minus strand of OY726527.1, from coordinate 17,095,551 downwards.
ACATGAATACATGTCTGTCTACAGCAGCCTGCTCTACATTTGCTGTGATTTGATTTGATTTTTGAGGTAACAGAACTTACAATCGGAGATGTGCTGCATTGTGGGGAATGTGAACTATGCAAATACATATCTGTCTACAGCAGCCTGCTCTACACTTGCTGTGATTTGATTAGATTTTTGAGGTAAGAGAACTTACAATCGGATATGTGATGCATTGTGGGGAATGTGAACTACTTAAGTACATGTCTGTCTACAGCAGCATGCTCTACACTTGCTGTGATTTGATTTGATGTTTGAGGTAAGAGAACTTACAATCGGATATGTGATGCATTGTGGGGAATGTGAACTACTTATATACATGTCTGTCTACAGCAGCATGCTCTACACTTGCTGTGATTTGATTTGATTGTTGAGGTAACAGAACTTACAATCGGAGATGTGATGCATTGTGGGGAATGTGAACTACTTAGTACATGTCTGTCTACAGCAGCCTGCTCTACACTTGCTGTGATTTGATTTAATTTTTGAGGTAATAGGACTTACAATCGGATATGTGATGCATTGTGGGGAATGTGAACTACTTAAGTACATATCTGTCTACAGCAGCCTGCTCTACACTTCTGTGATTTGATTTGATTTTTGAGGTAATAGAACTTACAATCGGATATGTGATGCATTGTGGGGAATGTGAACTACTTAAGTACATGTCTGTCTACAGCAGCCTGCTCTACACTTGCTGTGATGTGATTTAATTGTTGGTGGCTTCACGCCACTTTCAACAATACTTTAGCTATATCATGGTGACCAGTTTTAGTGGTGGAGGAAGCCGGAGTACCCGGAAAGAACCATCGACCATGGGCAAGTAACTGGTAAACTTTATCACTTGCGGCTGCGAGTCGAGTGCACCCTTTTTTATTTACAAAGCTGGGTGCGAACCCACCCCGTATTGGTAATAGGCTTGTATGAGTTGCTATATCCAACGATTTAACTCATTGAGCCACCAGGGCCCCTACACTCGTTGTGGTATATAATAAAAAAGAATACTCATCAATATATATCATATTTATATTTAACACCATTTTTAACAATATTTCATCTATATCATGGTGGTCAATTTCATCGATGACGGAATCCGAAGTAACCCGTGCAAATCACGTCACGTAGCAATAGTCATTTTCAAACATTATCACGTGATGTTGTACAACGAATCATATTGTGACGAATCTCGTGTACCCGGAGAAAAACAAGGAGCTACCGGAAGTCACAGGCAAATTCTCCCGTATTGGGTTGTATTAGACGTTGCTCACGATGAACGGGACTCGGTGTTTAGTAGAGCTAGGCATTGTTAGCAGGGTCAAATCGAACTACACCACCACGAGGCCATCATGATTACATCAGTAGACGATATTTATGCAGTATCATATTAACTTAAACGTATTTTAGTTGTTAAATATAACAAATTGGGATCGGACACAAGTCCGAATACGGGACCTTCCTGATCGTGCTCGCATAGTAGTTGGATTTACTACTACCTACGCAATCAGTGCCTATCAACACTAACGTTGTGAGTTAGAACCCCGTGCATAGCGAGGTGTATTTGGTACAACAATATGCGAGTAAAGTTTGTCAGTGACTTGCGATATGCTTGGTAGTTTTCGCTGGTTTCCTCCACCAATAAAAGTGACCACCACGATATGACTGAAATATTGCTGGAAATGGTGTTAAACACCCTAAGCATAAAACCTAGCCCTAACAAGTCCTAATACAATATGCATTAGCATGTGCAAATGAAATGATATAATATGCATAGAGATAATTAAACACAGAACGATTATATACAATAATATAGGTAGATAGTATATATGAAAGAAAAGAAAGGAAAAGAAATATTTTTTGGAAATGTGTGCTGGTACTTTATTTTATTATAACATGTACATTTTAACCAAGTTATATGTGTTTATTCCTAGCATTACCACAACCTGACAGCTTTCGTTTTTACTTATGTAATACGATTTGATAATAATAGTATTTGACATGTTGATTCATAACAGGTTTCTTTGTATTACGTTGTAATTAAATTCTTTGTTCTTTGAAAATCCAATAAAACATGAGACCACGTGGGGCTTACACAATTAATATGAAAACGTAAACAGGAAGTTTAGCATCTATATTTGCTAAATCTCATAAATAAACCGTGCAATGTTATTATCCAATAGTTTATACTTATATGACGTTTTTAAGATACAAAAACACATCAAATGGAAAACAAAAAAATGTTCCCGTAGTTCCAACACCCAACCGAAACACTGTAGAAAAAGAAACATAGTCGGTGCCCTTAATAATATTTAGAGCGAACAGCGCAAATACACGGCAATCCTAATACCCAAATCAATTTTAGTCAAACATAGATATCCAATCTAGTACACACGACACGTTTCTAAAATATGGTAGATCATATAAATCAACCGTTTAATAATATAATGCAATATTTCACACAAACATAAAGTTTTTAAGATATAGAAAAAAAACATGAAATGAAAAACAAAAAATGCTACTCAATTAACTACCGCAGTTACAACACTCAACCGGAAAACTATAGAAACAGAATTGAAGTCGGTTCTCTTAATACACATATGTATGCAATGCTACATAGAGAGAACAGCGCAAATACACCACAATCCTGATACACAAACACAGGCACTTGTTTCATTCAAAAAATATATGCCCCTCCTCTTCCTTACTTCAAGGTAAACATCTGCCCTTTTCCCCTTTCCCACTTCGTCTCAATATTTTTCGCTTATTTGTGAACCTTTCCCTGACCCAATTATATCGTTACACTCCTGAGATATTTCTCTTTTCGACTGCCACATTTAGATATACCTACTCAGACGAATTGCACAAGAATATTCAGCGAACGTCGCATTTTCTACTTTTATTTCATTGAAACGGATATAGCCACTTCCTGTTTGCGCTGCATTTTGCATATGCATTCGGAATTCTCTAGACCGGCCATGTGTAACAATGCCATCATGATCGTCTCCCCTCAAATGCAAAGTAAGCCTTTAAAACACGGATAATTGTTTCAATGCAGATTATAAAAATTTGTTCAACTCCAAATTACTGACTGATTTTTTTTTTTTTTTTTTTTTTTTTTTTCTAAATTAATTTAGATCGAACCGGAAGAGGCTGTATCCGTTTCAATGACATAAAAGTGGAAAATCCGACGTTCGCTGAATATTCTTGTCCAATTCATCTGAGGGGGACCCGGTAGGGATATTTAAATGTAGCAGTTGAAAAGAGAATTATCTCGGGAGTGTAACGATATAATTGGGTCAACGAAAGGATCACAAATAACCGAAAAATATTGAGGCGAAGTTGGGAAAAGGGAAAAGGGCAGATATTTACCTTGAAGTAAGGAAGAGGAGGGGCATATATGCTTTGAATGAAACAAGTGCCTGTGTGCACAAAGCAATTTTAGGCAAACATAGATATTTAATCTAGTGCGCACGATGCGTTTCTAGAATATGCTAAACAATATCTTATAAACCGGTCTAATAATATTACTCAATATTTCACACAAGCATACAGTTTTTAAGATACAACAAAAACAACATAATATTAAAAACAAAAAATGCCACGCAGTTAGATACCGCAGTTCAAACACCCAACCGAATTACTGTAGAAACAGAACTAAAGTCGGTACTCCTAGCATACATATGTATAATATGTAGAAAGAACAGCGCAACAACTTCGCAATCCAAATAAACAGATCAATGCTAGTCAAATATATATACAATGAAAACTGTTTTAACCGAACATCGAGTTGATGATTTGATTTTTGGTGCTTAACGACACCTTCAGCATTGAAAACCGAACATTGAGTATACCGGAATCTTGTATAAACTGAACTTTAGATAATGTCCTATTGTAGGAAATATTTATGAATTTAACATAGATGAACCGAACATTTGTCTATTACGAACTTAAATGTTGGTTCCTATGAGTTTCAGTTTCGACAGGTTAACCATAATAGCAATTAGATGGTTGATTGGTTTAGATCTTTGGTGTTTAACGCCGCTTTCTGCCATATTTCAGGCATTTCATGGCGACCAGTTTTAGTTGTGGAAGAAGCCGGAGTACCCGGGTAGAACCACCCCGTTATCAGTCAGTTCGTGTTGATTGATCTTTAATTTTCGTGTAATGTTTTGTAGACCGTTGTTTTTCCTTTGTTCTTTTTTTGTCCATTGTATTGTCTGTTCTTCTTCGATTTATGATTTCTGATTACCCCTTTGGAATCTTTATTTTTTTTTTCTTATTGTGCCCTGTGTGAGAGTTATGGTTTTTTTTTTAATTATTTATTTTCTGTTGATGTTTTCATGGCTACGACGGTCTTCATTCTGTATGAAACAAGTACCATAGCTGGTTGATCCCTTTAATATAAGGTTGCGCTGTTCGCGAAATTTGTAATAAGTCGACTGCATATCGATATTACACAAAAATAATAATTATTGTTTTCCTCTAACAATTTTATTTTGTAGCAATGTTTTCCCCTATGGAACCCTTCCCAATAAAGTTGTTTGAATCTTATTAACAGGTATATTACCTCTTTAATTGACTTGTAACGTTAGTATTAGTAATGTGTCATCTGGTTCTGTGTCCTAGAAACAAATACATATAAAACAGCCTTCATATTTTAGATTATCAGCCTACTTCTAAGATGGTGGGGTTTGCTGCTTTGTTAACGCTACTCTTTGTGGTATTTCACGGTACCACAGCAAGTAAGTCGTTACATATCTATTTAATAGAGGAAACAATTCATGGGTCTATCTATATACCAAAATGCAGCTTTTAACCGAAAGAGCAGCAAAAAAAAATGAAATATTTCTGTTAAAATGCTTTCTTTTATTTCTTTTGCAAAAAGTTTAAATCTTTAAAATTACTAAATTTTTAATTTTAAAGTCATGTTAATTATGAATATAATTTCAAAATATTTGAATTCAATCCAGTGTAAATATCCTGAAAGACTCTCGGGTCTTATTTGTAGACACGTCCCTAGCAACCATGCATTTCTGAAACCAGAAGAACAATAGTAGTGACATGGAACAATTGTATCTCAATTTTTTAAATATTAAATTGTTGGTATTTTATTTTGTTCACAATGTAAAGCATAAAGCAGGTAACTCGCTGAATGCATGTACCGTGTTTTATTTTATGATTATTCATTCACATCGCAAAAAAAAAAGAATTATCCCGTAGGTGATTGCAAGCTCTCTTGCCGATGAGAAATATGGATCTTAAAATTTATAGTGAATCCAGTCTAAAGCGAATCCCGAGTAATAAAAAAAAACTGTCTAAAGTGAACCCTGAGTAATCAAAAAACCTTCCTATACCAGTCCGACTTTACAGTCCCATCTACTAAATTTCCATGTAATTTGAACCTATGTAAATCAAACACCTGTCTAATCTGAACAAATTCGTCAATCCCAATGGTGTTCAGTTTGAACATGTTTTATTGTACTACAAGGTCTACAGCATATATAAACTTTATTTTCTGTCTAGCATATTCCTGGTCAGCATGGACTCATAAAGGTGGGACTAAAGGTAAGTGATGCAATTTCTTATACCATTATTTGCCAAAACGTGTTTATTTTAAATATTTCCCTGGCTCATTAATATTAACTTGGGTTTTGATCATTAAAATGCTAAGCAATCTGCAATCATCTAACCCACAAGATAACTTGATTTGGTTTTTGGTGTTAAACGCCACTTTCAACATTATTTCAGTTATATCGACCGGTCTGCTTTATTGGTGGAGGAAATCGGAATACCCGGGGAAAACCCCCGACCTGTCGCAAGTCGCTGACAAACATAATCACATAATGTTGTATCGCCACAATAAGACGAACCGTTTTGCCGGATCCCTGCATACAGCATAGTACAAAGTGAACTTACCTACATATGCTGATTGATATATGTACCAGGATCTAGAACAAATACCTTAATGGGCAGGGCAATAGCACTTATGGCAAACACTAATATTGCGCTTTACATTTATTATTTATTAATAATTTCTCCATGTATTCATGTATTACATGGTTTTTCCAAATTACTTCAAGAAAATTATTTACAAAATCTTTCTTAGGACGTTCCCATATGGGAACATCAGGCGCTAAAACCTCTCAGTGGCGCCTCCTTCAAGTGGCGCCCAGGGTGCGTGCCCTACTTGCCATACCCTACATACGTCACTGTTAATGGGGCCGGGTTAAGCAACTGAAGCACCCAAAAGAGAAACAAATATCAACAAACAATAAAAAAAAATAAACATGCATTCGCTTCAATTAGATCACATATTGTAGCAAAGAATAATCTCTCTTCGACTGGCATTTAAATATGTTAATTAAATAGTATAGGGTAGGAACATAGTGTTTAACGCTACATTGAACAATATGTCAGTTATATCGTGGCTATCAGCATTATTGGTAGAAGAAACCGGAGTACCCAGAGAAAACCACCGACTTGCCGCAAGTCACTGACAAACTTTATCACATAATGTTGTATCGAGTACATTTCGTCTGGGTGGGATTTGAGCTCACAACGTTAGTGGTGATATGCACTGATTACACAGGTAGTTGTAAATACATCTACCATGCATACGAGCACGACCACCATGGCCCCTATTTCAAGTATGAAAAGAATAGAAGATAGCATTTTTATTATTCAAAACCACGTGCTTTGTTTTATTTAAGGAATATCTTCAATTTCTGAACAGGTTATACAAGTAACCGGCTCAAAAATTGAAAATATTCCTGATAATTTAATGTGTACAACATAATTTAATGATTCATCGATTTTAATTACGATTATTTCATGTGACTAATTCAAATTGTCATTGGCGAATGAATATGCTGGTTACGTCACAATACAAACCCAGGTTATCAAGCATACTCATTTTGTTCTCCTGGCGGATCAGCCAATCAGATTTCAGTATTCACATCGAATTAAATTATTTTACTTTAACAGGATTCCATGTACAAGCCTTTGCTGATATAGTCTTCCTCTATGATGATTCCGGAAGCGTCGGCAGTGATCCTAAGAACTTCCTGTTGATGAAAACCTTCATGAAAAACATAGTTGGGGACTTCTCATTCTGTGGTATTGGAGGGACTCAATTTGGAGCAGCTTGTTTTGCACACAATGTCAAAAATCACTTTCATCTTAAAACACACAGTACATCAACAGCTGTTCAAAGCGCCATAATGAGATTCCCAACTAGACATGGGCAGGCCACAGCCATCGGAACCGCCCTAGCGGTAGGTGTTTTATGATAGTTAGGATGAGAACAGTTTGAAGTGAGTGAATGATTGCTGTTTATCGCCAATTCAGCATAATTTCAGCTATATCATGGCGAGAACATGTTACTTTTTAATGAGATGATGATGGGATCCACTTTGTACTAGACCAACACGCTGAGTTGGATTTATATTGTGCTGGCGCACTGAAACAACAGCCCGCAGAAAGACATGTCGCTCCACTCGGACACATCATTCCGATTCCGAGCTAACCAGTCTTTGCTCTTACTCCTTAATGCTGCTTACTTAGCGCAGAAGCAACAAATTCCAATTTGTGTCATCTTTGGTTCGACCCGATCGGGGATCGTACCCACGATCCACCGCGCTCGAGGCGAGCCCGCTAATCATTACATCCCCAATACGGTTGAGAAACGTTTGAAAATACAAAAAATGTAACCATGTAAATGGAAGAATGATATACAATGCAATTGCCAAATGAAAGTGGACAAACGGACAAATAATGATTTACAAAACACTACACAAAAAACAATAGATTGAGCAACGAGAACCTCACTAGAAATGGGGGTTATCTCAGGTCCTCCGGATGGGTTAGATTTTCCTGCTCCACTAGTGGCATCTGTCATGTTACTCTTGTTTATTTGTAGTGATTACTAGGATGTTGATATTTATGCTTGGGAAATATATAGAAAATCATAAAAAAAAACATTCAATACAAACTTCTTTAATATACATAAACGACAAACAGAAGTTCAAATTCGTGAAACACGATTCAGTTGATCGAGCAACTCGAACCACATTAAAAACCGGGGGAAGGGGGAGAGGTTGAGCTCATGTGTCTGTGATCGTCGTCTACGTTAATGCAGTGTCATACTATACACTTAATGCTTGCACTTAAGGTGAACATCATAATTGTTCACCCGATGGGTGTAGTTTTCCCGGGTGTTTTAGCCCGAGGGAAAAAAACATCCCAAGGGTGAACAATTATGATGTTCACCTTAAGTGCAGGCAATAATTGTTTTATTATACTGAAACTCTATTTTTTTGCATCACTCTTATTTCGTTTGATAAAAGCGAACATTTCAGTAAAAGAACAGCCAGAATGGTTCCATTGGGCACACCGGCGGTAGCCATTTTATACATGTACATACTTACGTCACGTACACGTTTTAGATATCGTAAGCGCTTTGGCGATCTAGATCACTGTTCCCCCGGTCATCAGGAAAAAACTGATGACCGGTAAAATAAAGAAAACAAGGAATTTAGGATTTATTAGTTAAAATATTACTCTTGATTTTCTATTGAAAAAAGATACTGAAATATAATGATATGAATTTATGATTGTACAGGAAATTCAGTGACGTATTGCATCTGTGCCATAAGGGGGTACTAATGCGTCATGTAAGTACAGATAATATATACATTGAATATGTTTTATCTGTATATAATATGTTATATTTGTCATTGGGGCCGTCGTGGTCGTGATCGTATTGTAGTTGGATTTACAACTACATATGCAATCAGTGTTTATCACCACTGATGTTGTGAGTTCGAATCTCGATCAAGGTGAGGTGTACAACATCAAGCTTGTCAGTGACTTGAGACATGTATGCGGTTTCCTCCACCAATAAAACTGACCGTGACGATATAGCTGAAATATTGTTGAAAATGGCGTTAAACACCATCAAACAAACACACATATATTTGTTATCTTCCCCTATTTTGTTATGTTACAGTGGGCCAGAACGGTGAGTTTTGCCAATATCAATAAGAATACACCACCAAGGATCGGGGCAGCCAAGATTGTAGTTCTACTAACAGATGGAAGAAATAACAAGGGACCTAACCCAATTACTGAGGCATTGAAATTGAAAATTTCTGGAGCTACCATCATTGTTGTTGGTATTGGAGCAGGAATCAATATTCCCGAATTGAAATTGATTTCCACGGCAAATTACGTCTATACGACAGCACACTTTCACCAGCTCAGCAGTCTAGTGAGGCAGATCGTATCTCTTTTGTACAGAGGTAGTACTTAAATGCATTAGTTAACTCATTTTACACTTTGTTCGATCACCGGGGCGAAATATAGTCCAACAACAGCGACCTAGTCGTAGAACGGAGAGTGAGGTGATGTCTATTTTTTTTAAGACGAACGGACCGTGAATGATTAATATTCCTCATAGAAAATGCAATATATATACACTATCATTGCAGTGTGTCTTAAAATATGAAGTTTATTTTGCCCATTTTTGCGCTGAATACATATAAACTTTATACTTTAAAGCAATGAATTAACATTGTGTTGATCACATTATTCCATGGGCGATGATATTTGAATTAGATAACATTATAATACAGTTGTTGTTGCCTTTTTTTTTATATGTTCTGTCAACAGGAAGTCCACTGATTTACAACTAGTTACTCAAAGCTCAACCGATAAACTGTGACATGGGTACCGTATATACCAAAAACATATACAGTCATAGCAAATTGAATACTCTAAAAGAATAAGTGCATTATAAATTAAATAAAAATACTAAAAATATTATTTTTAAAACATTTGCAGTATAAATCACCATATGCTATTAATATATATAATACACCTGTTTGTAGTTGCTCTCAGTGGACCTCAAGGAGCCCCTGGATTGCCTGGTCCAACAGGACCACCTGGTCCAAAGGGACATACTGGCAAGAAAGGAGACAAAGGGGCACCAGGTAATATCTAAAAATAGAAATATAACATACTAATTATATATCAATTATCTATTTACATATATACAGTCAAACCTGCACATAAGGTCAAATCTATTAAGCAGTCACCTGCGTTAAAAGATCAATTGTTTCTCGTTCTGCCATTGAACACTTCATATAAATCTTTTAAGAGGTCACCTGTCTTATAAGGCCACTTTTTCTTTGTCCTAAGCGTGACCTTTTAAAACAGGTGTGACTGTACTACAATAAAGAACAGGATACCTAACATCATTATATCAAACACGGAATTAATCGAATACTTGATTTCTTATAATTTAATTCCTCGGTCTGCTCGACTACGAACCAAAGCGGTTCTACTGTATGTATTTACATTCCTACAATACTAAAATAAGGAAAGGAACGAGTTGTTAGATATTTTTATTATTTGCATTAATTTGTTTATTTGTTGATGTTTATGTTTTTGTTTGTTAAGCATTACTCATGCGGGCAATAATTGGTATCGAGGGCAACAATAAGCTTGTTATTACATGCATATCCAGGCAATAAGTGTTTTATGATATCGAACAACATGAATTACAATAACAGGACTGTTCAGAACCTGCTTCACCATATTTGTTGTTGTCGCTTATAGGTTTTGAGGATTTTAAGCTTCCGCGTCTCTCGGTGAATAGCAAAAGAGATATATATAGTCTTTTGGACTATTCACTGGTGAATAGTTCAATACGCAATTTAGCAGTAAATAAAATATTGATCAAAATGTCTCAGGAAAACTTGTACGGAGGTATACTAGTAGACTATATTATGACTTTGTCAATGCTAATTGTCTCAGTGGTAATGTTAAATGACATAATTTGTTTCTTTGAACAGGACCGGAAGGAAAACAAGGACCCGAGGGGAAAGAAGGTATGCTACCATAAGAAAAAATGTTGGTGTATGGAGAGTTTTATATATATTTGTCATAAAATAACATCTCGATATCTTCTGCATAGGGTGAACCACAGAGAGACCGATCATTTAACTTCATCTGATTTTTCTTTTTTTTAGGGGGGAATGGGGGGGGGGGAGGGTAGTATGTCCTCTCGCGTAAGTTATTTTTTAAACAAGAACAATATTCAGAGTTTTGCATTTTGGACATGGTATATAAGTATTCTACATTGAATTTCAATTTTTTACAAAATTTCTTTTTGAAAACTACATGGTCGGATTTTTTTATTTTTTTGCATCGTTCAGGTCTATAATATTTGGAGAGGACAACTGTTGGGTTATTTTAAGAAAGGAAATGTACTCCCACCTCTCTAAAACTTAAATGATCGCTCCCTAAATGGAAGAATATGTGTGTATTGTTTTTATAATGCCGAATAGTATATTTAACAGGGTCGTCGTGGCAGTTATTGTATGGTATTTGAATTTACCACTCCATGTACAATCAGTGCCGATCACCACTAATGTTGCGAGTTCAAACCCCGTTCATGGTGATATGTAATCGATACAACATAATGTGATACAGTTTGTCAGTGACTTGCGGCAGATCGGTGGTTTTATCCGGTTACTCCGGTTTCCTCTAATAATAACACTGACCACCACTAAATAGCTGAAATATTGGTCAAAGTGGCGTTAAACACCATAACCCTAACCCTGTAGACATTTAGCTTAAAAGGATTTACAGTTTTTACTTTAAAGATAACCAGCCAATCAAATATAAAGTAATGTGCATTTAGTGAACACAGATGAAGATGTTAATGTACAAGGGAGACTCTCCAACTTTACACAAAGACACACATTTTATTGCTGTTCTATATTACATTGTATGAGCAGGGTTTTCGATAATGATCATTAGTGTGTTCGCCTCAAGTGCGGTAGATTGTGGATTGGGTCCCCGGTCGGGTCAAACTAGAGATTATAAAATAGATATGTGTTGCTTCTCCACTAAGCACGAAGAACTTCTGAGGAAGAACAAAGACTGGTTGGTTTGGAATGAGATGAATCTCCCGAGTGGAGCGACATGACTACAAATGGACTGTTATTTCAGTGAGGTAGCAAAATAAAACCCCAGCTGTGCATGTTGGTCTAGTACAATGCTGACGCCATCATTATCATCATTGCCTCATCAAAATGTAATTTGTTCTCGCCATGATATGGCAGTTGGAAAGTTGCTCACTTTGCGTTAAGCAACAATGACTTACCCACACAGTAATGACTTACTCACACAGCAATGACTTATTCACACAGCAATGCCTTACTCACACAGCAATGACTTACTCACACAGCAATGATTTACTCACACAGCAATGACTTACTCACACAGCAATGACTTATTCACACAGCAATGCCTTACTCACACAGCAATGACTTACTCACACAGCAATGATTTACTCACACAGCAATGACTTACTCACACAACAATGACTTACTCACACGGCAATGACTTACTCACACAGCAATGATTTACTCACACAGCAATGACTTACTCACACAGCAATGCCTTACTCACACAGCAATGACTTACTCACACAGCAATGATTTACTCACACAGCAATGACTTAGTCACACAGCAATGACTTACTCACACAGCAATGATTTACTCACACAGCAATGACTTACTCACACAACAATGACTTACTCACACAGCAATGACTTACTCACACAGCAATGACTTACTCACACAGCAATGAATTACTCACACATCAATTCCTTACTCACACAGCAATGACTTACTCACACAGCAATGACTTGCCTACACAGCATTGACTTACTCACACAGCAATGACTTACTCACACAACAATGACTTACTCACACAGCATAGAGCAATGAAAAAGAAATCAATTATAAAATGATGTATTTACTTTTTAATTGTGTGTTTTTGTAATTCCTGATAAAATATTACATATTAATTACAGGTAAAAGGGGACACACAGGTAATCCTGGAGCAGTAGGATCTCCCGGTAAGTCAAACTTATTGCATAATATTGCACATATATACTTTCGGTAAGAAAAAATTATTACAAAAGAATCACACATTGAACCTCCCGGTAAGTCAACATTATTGCATCAAACATATTGGATGTGTGTGTGCCTCGTGTGTTTTTTGTTCTTTTTAAAAGACAGATCCCGAGCCGTTGTGATTGTATGGTAGTTGGATATACAACAACCTATGTAATCAGTGTATATCACCACTAACGTTCTGAGTTCGAATATCGCTCATGGCGAGATATACTCGATAAAACACTATGTGATAAAGTTTGTCAGTGACTTGTGGCAGGTCGTTGATTTTCTCTGGGTACTCCGAATTCCTGCACCAATAAAACTGACCATCACGATATAACTGGCAAATTGTTGAAAGTGGCGTTAAACACCATAACCTTAATCTCTAAACCTGTAAAACTACGTATTTCAAAAATAAGGATGGCATGCAATGGTTATTTGTTAATGGTTTATTAAGAAGATTTGAAGATACCTTAGTGGTAATCAGAATCCATAAGAAGACGTACAGACAACACACTGGCCAACAGAAGAAGTACGGACAACACACTGGCCAACAGAAGAAGTACAGACAACACACTGGCCAACAGAAGAAGTACAGACAACACACTGGCCAAAGGAAGAAGTACAGACAACACACTGGCCAACAGAAGAAGTACAGACAGCAAGCTGATCAAAAGAAGAAGTACAGACAACACACTGGCCAAAAGAAGAAGTACAGACAACACACTGGCCAACAGAAGAAGTACAGACAACACACTGGCCAAAAGAAGAAGTACAGACAAAACACTGGCCAACAGAAGAAATACAGACAACACACTGGCCAAAACAAGAAGTACAGACAACACTGGCCAAAAGAAGAAGAACAGACAACACACTGGCCAACAGAAGAAGTACAGACAACACACTGGCCAAAAGAAGAAGTACAGACAACACACTGGCCAAAAGAAGAAGTACAGACAACACACTGGCCAAAAGAAGAAGTACAGACAACACACTGGCCAAAAGAAGAAGTACAGAAAATACACTGGCCAAAAGAAGAAGTACAGACAACACACTGGCCAACAGAAGAAGCACATACAACACACTGGCCAAAAGAAGAAGTACAGACAAAACACTGGCCAACAGAAGAAATAAAGACAACACACTGGCCAAAAGAAGAAGCACAGACAGCACGCTGGTCAAAGGAAGAAGTACAGACAACACACTGGCCAAAAGAAGAAGCACAGACACCACACTGGCCAAACGAAGAAGTACAGACAGCAAGCTGGTCAAAGGAAGAAGTACAGACAACACACTGGCCAACATAAGTACAGACAACACACTGGCTAACAGAAGTACAGACAACACAATGGACAAAAGAAAAAGAACAAAAGGACAAACAATGCTATGCAAAGCATACACATGAAGCTAAAAATCAAGTAGCACGAACCCCACTAAAATCGGGGTTGAACTCAGGTTTTCCGGAAGATTGCGAAACACTGTTAAGCACGTTTTCTTATCTTTTTTAATGATTAAGGATACAAAGGGCCTAAAGGACACGATGGAAAGCACGGGACTGATGGTATAAAAGGTCCACCAGGTCCACCCGGACCCCCGGGACCTAAAGGAGAAGATGGACCAGATGGAGAAGATGGCCAAGATGGTCTACCAGGACCTCTGGGGCCTATAGGTCCTGTAGGATCCCCAGGATCTAAAGGCGATCCTGGAGATCCGGGTGAAAAGGGCATGAAAGGACCAAAAGGAGACCCTGGAGTCAAAGGACCATATGGTGATATAGGAGATAAAGGAACAAAGGGACCGTATGGACCAAGAGGACCTGATGGGCCACCAGGACCACCTGCACCAATTCCAGAACCACTAGAACCAGGACCACCTGGGCCTCCGGGACCGCCCGGCCCAAAAGGGCCCCCGGGACCTAAAGGTAAGAACGTGTTAATATTAATATAACTAACAATTGCGTTCTGCATTAAACTAGAATGCTGTAAATATGGCCGTTTATGTTTCAAACCGACATCAATACATTTTTTTTCTCGCAATGTAGTCTAAAAGGCAAATCATTATCATGCTTCGACACATGACAAGAATAAATATACTAAAGGAGGAAATCATCAGCTGTAAATCGAGGAAGGTCAGACCATTCAATTGTCACAAGAATAAAGACAAACAATGATCACCAAAACACTACACAGAAAACTAAAGATAAAACAACACGAACCCCCAAAACCGGGAGTGAACTCGCGTGCACATATCAATCACACGATACAGTAATTATTTGACATATTTATAAAAAAGATTAAACAAATAAACAAACAAACAAACACATATATCAAATTTAGTGTACACGAAGCGGTTTGGAATAAACTTCATAAAGTAAGTTCAGCCCCAAGGTTTTTGAAAGCAAAATCAATTAAAAGTATCTAGGAGCATGAGAAACAAAGAGCCTAAACAGTAGTCAAAATCATAGATTTCGATAAATATATATATATATATATATATATATATATATATATCTAGTAAACTAGAGATGAATTTATATGAAGCAGTTTGCTTTTTTCTGAATCCAATTATTGCTATTCTATCCATAATCGTTTGACATCTGTAAAATATATTATATTCTTTTCAACAATAAAATCATGTTTACTCTAATAAACCATGTCAGAGCCGAAACACTGTCTACTGGGCGGATTTATTCTCTAGGACTAATAGTCCACCAGCAAAGGTATCGATTAAATGATAAAATGCAGATATCAAATTTAGTGACCACTGGGCATCTGTATCATAGTCATTTTATTAGAGGCATTTGCGCCGGTGATCCTTAATGTAATATTATTAAAATGTCAAATTTGCATCCGATCTCATGTTGCTTTGATAATATGCAAATGAAAATATATTCAGAATTTTTAATTTATTATTGTTTAATAGGGCCCTGTGGGTCACATGTAAAATCTACTTCTGTCAACAAGCATAACAAGACTGATGTTAGTTCGCGCTCCTAAGTCAATCACCTACCAAGTTCGTTATTGCTCTCCAAACTTTCCCCTCCAAAATAAATCTGGTATTTATGACATAATTGAAAAATGCCGTACATGTGAAGGGCCGATGAGCACCAGTAACTATGTTTAACGTTTAAAATCATATTTGTTATTTTTGTTTATAGGATTGACAGATGTTGTTGTGACTAAGAACAAATATGCACCTTGTAAGTATTATTATTATCGTTACCATGGATACTACAGAAGACCAAACAAATTAGAAAAAGAACCTACAAAAAATCAAACGACCGACCTGTCACAAGTAACTGAAGAAATTTATCACATAATGTTGTATCGAGTACACCTCGTCATGAACGCGGTTCGAACTCACAACTTTAGTGGTGATAGGCACTGATTGAACAGGAAGTTGTAAATCGAACTGCCATGCGATCTCGACCACAAAGACTCTTGTTTTTTTTTTCTGAAATATATGATACATATATATGCAAGTGTTAAGAAAATCAGCCTTTATTATCTTAAATTGATTCATTTTTGTGTCTTTCTTATTCTACAACACGTAAAATAAATCAGGAATTAAATGCATCTAAGCATGTTTATTTTTACCAATTCCATATGGTTTTCTCCGAGTACTCCGGTTTCTACCACCAATAAAACAGACAGCCACGGTATAACTGAAATATTATTGAAAGTGGCGTAAACCACAAAAACTCCCCCCTCCTTTCCAAACCAATTCCTTACAGTTTTTTTAACTGTCTTAGATAGAAGCAAATATACATGTATTATCTATAAAAATGAATTTGATATCAAATCCAACAATTTAAGTATCACCTTAAATATTAACAAAATGAATAATAACATTAATGCATTATTTTCCTATAATCTTTGTATTGTTTATATATCAGAATGTAAGCAACAACTATGAAATAATACACGTAGATACCAGATATTGGACACTTTAAATCTGGGCTGTAGTTTTATGTCTCTTATAGAGAGGTGCATATAGATGTGATAGTGCATGGCTTCATCTTACAAATGATTTATTCCACGGTTTTCCGAGTTAAAGGTTATAACCGTTTAGCTCCAAACACCGTGGTAAAAAATATTTTTTAAATCAGTTGTTAATTTATAACGATTATTTGACATGTTATCTCATGTGTATATTTCCTGTTTTTTTCTTATTTCAGATTAGAAATACCATTGGTACAGATAGGTAAAAAGGGACATCGTTTAAAATATTGATAGCGCAAGTTTGTTTTTGTATCTGTGGAAATCTTACACAGCCGTATTGTTTTAATAAACGTAAATCATAGTTTTTGTTTATGTTTTACATGTTATACAATGTCTTGTTTAGATTACAATGTTTATTGTTTATTCCCACACCTTTTTTGGCTTGCGACCAAATACTTATAAATTATTTGGCTTTCTCTTATTTTGGTTTGATTTGATTTGATTTGAGCTATATCATGGTGACCAGTTTTAGTGGTGGAGGAAGCCGGAGTACCCGGAGAGAACCACGGACCATGGGCAAGCAACTGGTAAACTTGATCACTTGCGGCTGCGAGTCGAGTGCACCCGTTTTTTGTAATTTAATAAGCCGGGCGCGAACCCACGCCGTATTGGTGATAGGCTTGTATGAGCTGTTAGATCCAGCAACCTAACTCATTGAACCACCCGGGCCCCCTGACTCATTGAGCCACCCGGGCCACTCTCATATTTTGACTTTGAGAGTATCTGATAAAGGTTATTCAAGAACGGCGTCTTGGGCACTAAGTTAAATATATTGTAACAGTAGAACATGCTTTGCCTCCAAAATATGCAAGTCCTCGATGAGATTCGATTCCGGGACCTCTCGCATAGTAAGCTGCAGCTCTCCCAACTGAGCTAAAGGGGATATCCACTAACGCAGTGAACAGAGGTGGTTATGAACGTACTACGATTCGCATTATCCTTTGTAGCGTTCCCGCTACAATATACGTTCTATACTAGTATTACCACCGACACTGACATGATGTACAAGATGTATTATTTTTGAAATACTATTATACAGTCCCTACATATTTTAATCATTATTAAAATCTCCCTCAGCCATAAGCTGACTGTGGATATCCTGTTTTGACCTTTTTTGCTTGGTTTGCTGACTCGAAAATACCTTTAGATTATTAAGACTTACAATCTTTTGATATACGTGCAGACACAAGAAGAGTTTGAAGATACCAAAGGGGTAATCAGAATCCGTATATCGAAGAAAAACAGACAACACAATGACCAAAAGAAAAAAAAAGGACTAAAGGACCAACAGCAATCTACAAAACATTCACATAAAACTAAAGACCGAATAACGCGAATATAGCCAACAATTTTCAAAGATGTAAAGTCATATCAGAGAAGGAGACGTCAAGAAAAACGGGAAAATGGTCTAGTCGGTTTCAATAAGAAAAACGTAGATATCTAATTTGGTGTGCAAACGACACTTTTCACGAATAACCTTAGTTTTATGTGTAGTGCTTTGTTTGTCCTTTTGTTCTTTGTCTTTTTTGCTATTGTATTGTTTGTTCTTTGATATACGACTTCTGATTACCATTTTGAAATCTTCAAACTGCACAAGCTATAAATCACTGTCAAAACCTGATGATCGTTTGTCCTATATACCTATAGTACATGTGACCCTATTGATACATTTATCATAAGTGGAACATGGAAAACAATAATGCTGCTTACTACTACTTTGCTGGAGTCAGCGTATTGAAAGCTCTTAATTAACTTCTATGCATGCTCCAAGATGAACGCAAAAATACCACCTTCCGAATGAAATTACGAGTAAAGAAGTTGAGTAGCAAACCGTCGATTATAGGAAAAACATTGGGCATGATAATGTCTAATTATATTTTAGAAGCGGGGGTGTAACGAGTGCCATAGATCGTGGGTACTAGTCCTGGTCGTGTCAACCAGCGACCTTGAAATATGCATTTGCTGCCTTTCTGTAAAGCAACCAACATCATGGAGTAAGAGCAAAGATCATTATCATCATCATCATCATCATCATCGTCGTCGTCATCGTCGTCGTCGTCATTTTCGTCGTCGTCATCATCATCATCATCATCATCGTCATCGTCATCATCATCTCAACGGCTTGTAACCTGGCATCTCCATGACAAATTGCTTATTATACGTAAAACAGCAATCGCTCACTCAGGAGCTACCTACATTTCACAAGCATCTGGGTTCGTGTCAAACCAAAGACTATAAAATTGGGTAAAGGCGTAAATCGACGCTTGAGTGAATAATTATGAATTTTACGAGTGGATATGGGCAATTTCGTATCTATGTGAATGTTGTATTTCTGGGTTATCTGTAAAAGTAAAAATATCTGCGCCTAATCAGAATGATAGAAAATATTAACACAACGTTTTGTGATAATTTAAATAAACGTTAGGGAAAATCGAAGTACTAATAGCGAATGGTCAATCCAGATACACTGGCAGCATTGGGCACACACGACACAGGACGGAAACAAGCAGAAATAAAAAACACAACATAGAAAACTAAAACGATGAGCAAAATAGACCCCACCAAACTGAGTATCATATGAGCTCTATATTGAACCACTTGTCACTTCCTAGACCCCACCAAACTGAGTATCATATGAGCTCTATATTGAACCACTTGTCACTTCCTAGACCTCACCAAACTGAGTACCATATGAGCTCTATATTGAACCACTGGTCACTTCCTAGACCCCACCAAGCTGAGCATCATATAAGCTCTAATATAGAACCACTTGTCACTTCCTAGACCTCACCAAACTGAGTACCATATGAGCTCTATATTGAACCACTTGTCACTTCCTATACCCCACCAAACTGAGCATCATATAAGCTCTAATATAGAACCACTTGTCACTTCCTAAACCACACCAAACTGAGCATCATATGAGCCCTATATTGAACCACTTGTCACTTCCTATACCCCACCAAACTGAGCATCATATGAGCTCTATATTGAACCACTTGTCACTTCCTCGTGTCTAGAAAGTCGTATATACAACATTTTAGTTCGGTTGTTTTGTGTATTCAAGTTGATAGGCAACGTATAATACGTTCATTGAACATTGCTATTCTACATTTGCATTTCATTAGATTGACGGGAGAGTTGGGCATTTTAAATATAGATTAACCCACCACTTTTTATTCAAGTGATTTGCCAAGCCAGGAAAACCTTGCTGTGAAGAAATCGGATGAACCAACTATTTCACTTTGACTAACCAGCGTATATACTAAGAGGTACCACAATGGACAGTATATTAGCTTCTGTCCATAACCATAACACTACTGATGTGGGTATGTTCACTAATGCCCACCGGAAGATTAATAATTCCAGACATCTACCCATGACCGGAAGTTTAATATTTCCAGACATCTACCCATGACCGGAGGTTTAATATTTCCAGACATCTACCCATGACCGGAAGTTTAATATTTCAAGATATCTATCCATGGCCGGAGGTTTAATATTTCCATACATCTACTCATGTCCGGAAGTTTAATATTTCCAGATATCTACCCATGACCGGAGGTTTAATATTTCCAGACATCTACCCATGATCGGAGGTTTAATATTTCCAGACATCTACCCAGTACCGGAAGTTTAATATTTCCATACATCTACCCATGACCGGAGGTTTAATATTTCCAGACATCTACCTATGACCGGAAGTTTAATATTTCCAGATATCTATCCATGTCCGCGGGCTTTAGATATTTATAACTGCCCGGTTCAATTTCCTCAATTAATCTGGTCTTCTTGATTTATCTTTATGGAAATGCTATGCGCCCAACTTTTATATGTGGGCTGGCATTTTACTCGTATGTGGCAAATAATTACATACCTTTATCATTTCACTAAGATGGAAGACTAGGGCCCATATAGCTAGTTTAACCCCGCCACTTTTAATGAAGTGCCAGTACGAATCCAGGTAAGTGAACAGTCATGTAGTTGAATATGGGGATATCGATTTTTCCCCTCTATATCGATTTTTCTATTGAAATTTGAAAATGCACAGGCGGAATGACATACATTCGAACCTGCCCATATTATCACCTCTATTAAGTAATCACCTGTTTTAAAAGGTCACCTTTTTATTGTTCTATCATAGAAAATGTATATGAATTGAACCTATTTTAATGGGTCACCTGTCTAAAAAGGCCACTTTTTCATTGTCCTAAAGGTGACCTCTTAATACAGGATTGACTGTATTTTGTTTTCCATTTTATTGTATTTATTTATTTTAAACATGTGACCATCAACACAAATGAGCACGTCTTGGTTGTGGTCATATGATAGTTAGATGTACAACTACATATACAATCCGTGCCTCTCATCACTGATGTTATGAGTTCGTATCCCGCTCAGGACGAGATGTAAAACATTATGTGATAAACGTTTTCAGTGACTTGCGACAGGTCGGTAGTTTTGTTCGGGTATTCCGGTTTTCTCCACCGATAAAATTGACCGCCACGATATAACTGAATTTTTTTTTATGTGGCGTTAAGCGCCACCAAGCCAAACCAAACCATCAACATAAATAAGTAAGCCCAGCTATGAATATATTGATATGGATTCACTGTCTGTGAGAATTTAACACGTTCTCCACGAAAAAGAAATACACAAAGACAGATGTACAGAAATAGATATATATAAAATATCCTTATGAAAAGACATTTTAAAAAGTTATGGTCATCACTCAGCCAATATCAACAAAACGAACTACCAACATAGCAAAACCCAGGAAAAATGACGTTGAAAATCCAGGTTTAAGGAGAGGCACGAAATGTGTGGCGGAGTTAAATCGATAAATTGGATCACATCATTGCAGCTGTATGGAGATAATCAGACCAGATTGAATTATCATCTTCTTCATCATCCTTACTAAATCATTGCATGGGTTCAAAATGTTCGATTAATTTTATTTTGAACTTTGGTGTTTAGCGCCACTTTCAGCAATATTTCAGCTATATCATGGCGACCAAAATGTTCGAGAGAAAAAACAATTCAATATAATTTACATAGAGATAAATGAAAAACACAATAGCCTGTGTATATCTACGCATAGTAGTGTCCAAAACTATTTCCATAACGGCAGCACTAGCTACTAGTGGAGCAGAGGTTGTTTATCTTTCGAAGCACGCAAGTTCACTCTCGGTTTTTATTTGAAAGTCATGGTATATTTCTGGTTTCGAACTCATTCTTCGATTTCTTTCTCTTTTGGACATATTTTATTGATTTCTTCGACATTTTTTTCTTTTGTCATAATTATATTGTCTGTATTTCTTTTTACTATCTTGAATCTTTTCTTATCAAATTGTATCATTCGGTTGAACGAATCTTGATACACGAAGCCTAATTATCAAGTAAAACCAGTGGCCGTCGTGGTCGTGATCGTATGGTGATTGGATTTACAACTACTTGTGCAATCGGTGCGTATCTCCACTACAGTAGTGAATTGGCATATCTTTCATGTCGAGATGTACTCGATACAACTTCAGGTGATAATGTTTGTCAGCGACTACAGGTCGGTGGTTTTCACCGGGTACCGCGGTTTCCTTCACCAATAAAACTGACTGCCACGATATAGCTGAAATATTGTTGAAAGTGAACATAAACCAAAAACAAAATTATTGACAGAAATATAACAATTTTTAAAACGAATAACATACATACAGTAAGAAAGATAACTCTTACTTTTATAAAAGTATACACATATTAAAAAGAAATCAAACTATATTCCAATTGTAAATATATATGTCTAACAATGAAGCTACTGAACAGATGGATCCTATTGTTTAAGTTGAAGTCATCAACATTTACAGTTGCAAGCATGAACTGCCTACCCTTCCGGAGCACATGAGTTCACCCCGGATTTTAGTAGGGTTCGTGTTACTCGATCTTTTGTTTTATATGTATGTTTTGTAGATCGTTGTTTCTTTTTTTGTACTTTTCTTTTGGCCAATGCATTGTTTGTTCTTCTTCGATATACGGATTATGATTGCCTCTTTGATATCTTCAAACTCTTCTTGGTAATCGCTAATGAGTATATGTCTCACAAATAACAAAATAAATGTACCATTTGTCTTGATCACAATCCGGTTCTGTCCTCATTCATGACTAATCACCGGGTGTATAGCAAGAGTAATACGATGCATGCTACTAATGGAACAAAAAGCTGCTTAACCTTCTGGGGAATATGAGGTCACTCCGGCTTTTAGTGGCGTTCGTGTTGTTCGATCTTTTTATTGTCTCTCCTTTACGATTTACGGCTGCTGATTACCCCTTTAGTATCTAAGACCAACTTGTATTACTTAGTGAAATAACTATCTATTTAAGCTAAACTAGTGCATACCATGTCAGTGGTGCTTAGTCTTTGATCAGAACTCAACAACCTTAAGCACTGGTTTATTAAAGACGCAAACAAATATATGACCACACGACACTTTCCTGGCTTTGCACAGGCACTTTAATTAAATGTGGCTGGGTTAAACTAGTTTTTTGGGCCTAAGCTCCCCCCTCTATGAAATGATGCGGTCATGTAATGGTTTGCCATATTTGAGTAAAATGCGGACCATCACATATAAAGAACGCAATAATCTTAAAATTACAATTAATCAATAATAAGGATATTCTTTAGAAGAAACGATACATTCTCTGGAGCATAGTTAACCTTAGCCAATGTTGGCAATCTTGTTTCGATATATTGGGTTTATTTGCTAAGACTTTCATATCATTTGGCTTTCCAATATTTTCACTATGAAGAAGAGTTTGAAGATACAAAATGGGTAATCAGAATCAGTAACTCGAAGAAGAACAGACAACACAATGGCCAAAAGAAAAAGGACAAAAAGACAAATGACGAGCTGCAAAACAAACACATAGAACCCCACTAAAATCTGGAGGAGAACTCAGATGATCCGGAAGGGTAGGCAGTTCCTGCTCCACTAGAACGCTATAATCCTTACACTGTGATAAATCAATACTAGAGATATGCTTTAGAACAAATGATACATTCACTGCAGCATATAGCATTTGCCGATGTTGACGACCCTGTTTTGATCATCTTGGGTTTATTTGCTCTCAAAGACTTTCATATTATTTGGAGTTCCAATATGCTGATTATGGACCTACTAGGTGAAGGTCTTTCCTTTTAATATGGTGTACTATTTATCTAAGTGTGGATTACATATTAATTTTTATACTTACAATAATTCAGTAAATAAATTTTAGAGAAAAACGAATGGACCTTCAATAATTGACAATCCAGGAACACATACAACATTGGGTACACAAAACACAGACCGAAGACAAACAAAACACAGAAAGCGAAAAATATCAGGAAAACGGCCACCACTAAAAACCGGTGGTGAACCAAGATTCTCAGTAAGAGTAGGCAGTTCTTGTTTCTTATAAGACACCCGCCATTTTGCTCCTATAGTCAAGTCCTGTAATAGTCTTGTCGGTGATAAAAGAAAGATTAATTGTGCTAAAAGGATAGAGATCCATTGCCATTTGAGAAATTGAAGACAACCGTAGAATCGTTGTAGCATTCTTTGCAAATAAACTTTAGGGAATATCTAGGAGGCAATCATAAAGAACAATCCAGTGAAACTGGCAACATAGGGTACACAAGACGAATACACGCATTACTAACGCATTACTAACGCACAACACAATATGTGTTGGACACCACCTATGCGCAAGCAAACACAAATAACGTAAATAAGACATATGTGCCCTCCTATAAACCATTGGCTTTAAAGACGAACCGAACATCGTTCGTCTGGATATTCTGGTTTAGTCGTTTGGGTTATTTGTGAATACCTAGTTTTACCTCTTTAGACTTATCTGTATGCAAAGTTGTACACACAAAGAGGGGTGTAATCTGTATCAAATATAACAATAAATACTTCCTCTTCTACGCCATATCCTCATTTCTAAAACAATTACCAACAATAACAATTTTGTAATTTATTTAATGCGATTTAACAATAATAACAGTATTACACACACAACAGCTTTACCAGCGGTTAATTACATGTTTTACATGCACAAAAACAATGATTTAGTGGTAATTATAAAGTGTATTCCATTGAAGTTTTATTTTAGACATGCGTCTTAACCTTGATCCATTAATATATCTGTCTGATTTTTAGATGTATCTCGTGTCTGCAGAATGTAATTGCAATGTGTTGTGACGAGTACACAAAGGTCAGAAGACTTTTAAGGGTAAATAGATGATGTCCGTTACGAACAAAATGTGTTCCAATGAATAAGCATTAGAGAATCCGAATGTGTAGCCAAGAATGGACACTCCAGAGAAACTGGCAACATTGGGCATACAAGATGCGACACAACGTCAAACAAACCAAAGAGCACAACACAAGAGAAGCAATGCGGAACACACCAAGACCTCCACAAAAGGCGAAACTGCGACTGTGTGCCCATGGTTACTATAACGTACTGCATATTCAAAAAGAATGGGACTAATAAATATCATGGTTTATTCATTTCCTCGTTACTTTCTATTGTGCCAATTTATATCATTTTCTTCTTTTCTCGTAAATCCCTGCTGTGTTATAAGAGAACCGCTTAGTTCAAGTGACAATATCCACTGTCTATTCTTATATCAATATGTTCAGTTATCTTATTTATCTACTTTATTATGACAGGTAGAAATATTTACCTCGAAGATGTAAAAAATAATAATTATCTGTCCCGAAGATTTCAACGAGAAAATTTGGTGTAATCAAGTTTGGAAAACAATTGACGATTTTCCATATCTAGATATATCTAATTTTTGTTTCGTATAAAAATTAATCTGGCGCGGAGAGAAACAGCCCCTCCCATTAAAGTTAAATGATTGCTCCCTAATAAGCATGCACATATATTCATTAGCTTTTTTCATTAATAAATGCATTTAGTTTTTCTTAATTATTTGCTATATATTTATTTGCTATCTATTGATTTTTCATACTACGGCATGCTTAACAGTAACACGACGGGTGTCACTTGTGGAGCAGAAAATGTTGACCCTACCATAACACCTAAGTTTACTTCCGCTTTTTAGTGGGGTTCATGTTGCTCAATCTTTAGCTTTATGTGTAATGCTTCGTAGATAATTGTTTGTCCTTTTACTTATGGCCGTTGTATTGTTTGTCCTTGTTTGTATGGCCATTGTATTGTCTGTCCTTCTTTGATTTACCGCTTCTGATTACCCTTTTGGTATCTTCATTATTTTTTCTTATATAAACGTTATGTAACAATACTGACTAATTTATGTAAGGAAAACAGGTGTATTGATCAAACAGAACGAAATAATAAGGATGTAAATGTTTACCGTATTCTACCTAACAAGAAAATAATGTCATGTAAAGACTAATTGTCTCAAAGGCAAAATATGTCTTCTTATTGGCATAATATGTGAGGACCTAAAATTAATTAATTGAATTAATTCCATTTTTGTAGAATTAATTTCTTCATGATAAAATTAGCATAATGTACATCACCATGCGTATTGTCCCCCACATTGTGCCCCTTTCCAGGGTTAGCATAGCTTAATTATATCCATATTACTCCACAAAAAGACTTGTAACCGTGGATTAGTGATGCGTCATCTGGTTTGGTTTCTTAATAAGAACGTATATATAAAACAATATTCTTTACGATCGAGGAATTCGAAATGATGGGTGTTGGCGCCACATTCGCATTGCTTTTTGTTCTATTACATACCGCAGCTAGCACAGGTCAGATTTACTTTTTACATTTTACAAAAATATGAATTGTTTTTTGACGAATTCATTTCAAAGAATAATAATAATAAAAACGTAGATATCAAATTAAGTGCGCAGAACGCGTTTCTGGAATAACCGTCATCAGGTACATTAACTACCAAATAACGCTAAAGTCTTTGAAAATAAGAATTTGCCTCATTGGTATTTATTTTTGCAAATACATAATGCTTGCCAAAATACTTCATCTGGGGTGAACTTTGGCTCTTAAAATTTGTATGAAGTTTCTGCTCCACAAGTGGTACTGGTCATGTTACTTTTGCAAACAAAAACAAAACAAGTTATAAGTTATGGACGAAAAATGATGAATGGGATTGCGGAACATTATTTTAACCTTTTCTTAAGCCATTTAATTTGTTAGATTTTTTCTAGTGTGCATCACGAATTCCATGTTTTTTTTTTTTTTTTTTTGGTGTCCATCGTAATTCTGCGTAAGAAATATGTTCCTGCCGTCTAAACTGTGCATGTAAAGGTGGTCGTCATTAGTGAACAAAGGGAAGCTAGTCCTTCCAGATCTCATGATTCTCTTCCGGTGGGAATTCGTGCTAATTTAGCTTTTGTTTCCAAAATTATATTATGACTGTTTTTGTTGGCTTTTATTTCTGCAGTTATACAGTCGCTTTCCATCAATAACAATTCGGAATTGCCGAAACTTTAAATTGTTTGTTTTCTTTTTACTTTTTGAACTTTGACCTTACAAGACACAATGTAAACACGTCACTAAACAATTGGAAGTAAAGGCCCTAAAACCATAAACAAATGTCTAAAACTATGAATGTTCACGAGTAAAGTTTCTGTAATTTTTTTAAGGTTCTTCATGGACGCAATGGTCAGGAGGATATAAGGCAGGCGGAGGTAAGTCTCGATATAACCAAATTACTTCATCGTTGGATCAACATGTCCTGTAGTCTGTTTACAATTGCTCTAATCTTCAATACACAACAATGTTTCTAAACTTTCATCATTGCGTCAGATATTTCTTGGTCTCAAGCATAAGATATTGAGCCCTGCCTTTGTAAATAGAATACTCCACTGTATCACTGTAAATAACATTATCGTTGGATCAAGATGCCCTGTAGTCTGTTTACAAATGTCAAAATCTAGATTACAGAACAATGTTTCTAAGCTTTCATCTTAGCTTCAGATATATCTTGGACGCAAACAGAAGATGTTGAGCCATGCCTTTGTTAATAATGAAAACGTAGATATCAAGCATAGTGCACACGACGCATTTCTTGAATAACCGTCATCGGATACGCTCAAAATCGAAAGATTGGAAAGTCAAATAGCTAAAAGTTTTTGGACCAATAAAACCAAAGTTCATCAACGGGATAGCCAAAATCTACTGAGGTCATCTATGCCTGAGGAAGAAGAACCTTAGTTTTAAATATAAAAAAATATTCCACGGTGTAACTGTAAATGGTATTTCTAAAACTTGGTGATATTGTTCTAAGACTTTCATTTATTCTCTTATAAAATTGATGTTAAAAATACATTTGGTTTTCCTGTTAATATAAGTGATATTGAATAAAGCAAAACGCATCAATTAACTAAAGGAAAATATTAGTTATATTTAAGAATTGAACATATTTTTTTTTCTATCATGTTGTAAGAAGGAGACTTAAGAAAATATATCTGCATATACTAAATACGGGGTCGTCGTGGTCGTCAGTGTATGGTAGTTGGATTTACAACTATCTATGCAATCAGTGCCTATCACTGCAAAAGTTGTGAGTTCGAATCCTGATCATGGCGAGGTGTACTTGATACAACATTATGTGATAAATTTTGTCAGTGACTTGCTGCAAATCGCTAGTTTTCTCCGGGTACTGCGGTTTCCTCCACAATAACACTGATATGTTGTTGAAAGTGGTGTTAAACACTAGAACCCTAAGCCCTATATAAAATGCATATGCAATTCTAAGCAATCATATTTATTACATGAATGTTCGTTAAATACATTTCCTGTTGAAAGAGGAACCGATATTTCGCCCGGTGAAATAAAAAATAAAACGGTTTATTTACCTGTTTCACGTCACATTATAATCGACTTCGCAATTGAATCGAAAATATCATTTATTTTATTTTATTTTATTAATGCACACAAGTAACCCATTTGAGTTTTAGCATTACAATTTACATAATATACATGTACAGACAATACAAATAAAGCATACATGAGTACATACAAAATACAATAACATGAACTGCAATTATGACTGTGGTGAGTCTCCCTCTCTCAGTTCTAATGACTGTCTTATGAAAGACATAACAGTCCTAATTTTTTCGGGTGTTGACGGGTTAAGTATTTTTGTTAGTTTCTCTTAATGGTTTAATTCAAGAAAATGTGAATATATATTTTGAAAGCATTGGTATAAAATGTTTCGATTATTTGTATTTCTCTTGCATTCAAAGAAAAAATGAAATTCATCTTCCAAGACATTGCAAATCGCACATAGTATTTGATCCCTGAACGTCAGACAGTGAAAAGCAAGTTTTTTCTTGGAACTCTTTTTTTAGCTTTTAAAACGGAAATCTAAAATACACGTGATAAAAATTATAATTATTTTTGCATTCCGAATATCAAAACTAACGACGGTAATTCACTTAAGTTATATTTGGTTTTTCGTGAATTGCTGCGTTTTTCGGTTACTCGTGGATTATTTTTGATATTTTATGCTTAAGGGTTAGGGTTATGGTGATTAACGCCACTTTCCAGAATATTTCAGTTATATCGTTTGGATTTACAACCTGCCGCAAGTCATTGACACACTGTATCACATACTGATGTATCGAGTACACCTCGCCTAAGTGGGATTCGAACTCACAACGTTAGTGGTGATAGGCACGATTGCATATGTAGTGATAAATCCAACTACCATGCGATCACGACCATGACAGTTCATGCGTTGTTCGGTTACTCATGAATTATTTTGTTTGTTGATATTTCAGTAATGCAGTAGTAGTTATACTATGCTTATTCCTAACACAATAAATTATTTTTGATTAACAGGATATAGATATCATACTTTTGCTGATATAGTTTTCCTTTACGATGATTCTGGAAGTGTTGGTAGGGATCCTGATAATTTTGTACTTATGAAAAACTTCATGAAGCACATAGTGGGATCTTTTTCTAGTGTGGGTATAACGAGTACTCAGTTTGCTGCTGCTTGCTTCGCACACACTGTCAAAAATCATTTCCACCTTAAGGACCACAATGAGGTATCAGAAATTCAGAATGCAATAATGGACTTCCCGACCAGGAGTGGCCGTGCGACAGCAATAGGTGCTGCACTCAAGGTATTTATTTTGTTACAATACAGACATATATGTACATAAAGGCCATTCAAGGGAACCTGAAAATGTGCCATTTATAAGCAGTTCCCTTTATATACAGCCTAAAATTATTTGCACTATTAATCAATGGGGAAAACGAGGCTGCTCATTAAAGACAGTTATTTGCATTATAAAGGTACCCTTTAATGCAGGTGTTACTGTAAATAGAGAGTGAGTGATTATGAACAATCTTTCAGCTATATCATGGCGCAAATATATCACACTTCAATGATATGATGATGACGTCCGCTTTGAACTAGACCAATGCAGTATTTGTTATGGAGAGCATCCAAGGATTCCATTAAACATGTGTTCTCTTTAATTTGCCCAAGTACAATCATGAGATGTTCCGAATATACAAAAATCAACAATCAGACTATCGAGAAACTATTTTTAGCAAAGTGAAGTGTTAATTTCATGTAGTCGGATATCACGATTAGCTGGATTTTGTTATAGTGCTAGGTCACTGACACAACTGTTCGCGCGTAGACATGTATCTCCATCCGGGACGCGTTATTCTGATTCCCAGCCAACCATACAATGGTTTGACTCAATCGCCACTGGACATCACGATATATTGCACTCGAGGCGGTCACGCTACACAAAGTAAATAATATACCTTGATCTCCAAAGGTTGTTTGATAACCAAGTATATTTAGTGTCTCTTGGTGTATTAAAAACTTTAAATGTGGTAACCAAGCAGCGCATATTTTATGCAAATCATCATGTTGGGGAATTTCTCTATTTATTCCTTAAAGCAAGACAAAGCAAGCTTGAAGACACCTGTAATAGTTATGATGATATTTGTATGTGTGCACATGAGATCCTGGAATAAAACAACTAAACAATTGTGTTGCTTCGAAATCGAAAACGCTCTTTTTATTCAAGGGAGATCAATCTTAAAAATAATTAAGGATTGATCTCAATTTTTGTTCTGTTCATTCGAAATAAACTCAAAAATGTGGTACGCACTGAATAACCCGCGAAGCGTGTTACGCAAGAGTTTATACCACATTTTTGAGTTTATATCGAATGGACCGAACAACAAATTGTGTTCAATCCTCATAAATTAATTCCTAATTAATTTTTGTCTTGTCTTAAAATTATTTTGTCGGATAATAATTGCTTAAAAAAAAATTAAAATTAAAGAATTTCCTAATTGAGACCCCAACATGTGACTTGCGGTTAAAAATTGTGTCTATGGAAAATATCATAAATTGTTTATCCAATCAAAATCTCTTAAACACATAAAATTAATTTATTGTTTGATATCCAAAACAATGACGGATTAGAATTACAGTGGCGTAGCTTCAATTGAGGCAACCGAGGTAGTCACCTCGTTAAAAAAATAACTGCATAATTTTTTTTTAATGTAAATTCCTCTATTAACATCTGTATTACTTAATAAGTATAACAATGCAATGATCTGACTGACCAGTAATCAATGAATTATGCTAGAAAGATCGGAATTGGCACAGGAGTAGTTAAACATGTGAAGAAAACAAAATCAATAAACATGAGACCACCAAAATGGTTTATCACTATTTTTGATGTAGCATTCAATAACTCGGCACTCCCTTAAGATACGTCGTTTTATGTCATCTGTTCAAAGGCGTTTCATTTTTCTTTTTAAAAAAAATTTCGACATGGTCAGTGATCTAATGGAATCAATACAATACAATACAATACAATACAATACAATACAAATTTGATTCAAATAAGCTTTGACTAGACTATTGTTTTAAAAAGAAAGAAAAAAGTGTGTTCCTTACTTAAAATTACGGTGGTTTCTGGGGTGGGTGTTTCTGAGGGGGGATACCCCCTGCCTCGGTAATATTTGACCCCAAGCTACGCCCGTGAATTACGGAAGCCTAACTATTACAACACCTACGAACTATCTTCTACAATTATTTGACAAACATTTTAATACATTTTAGCATGCAAGAGTAGTGATGTTCGCACCACAAAACAAGAAAACACCTCCAAGGATTGGTGCCGCTAAGGTAGTCGTCCTACTTACTGATGGACACAACAACAAAGGACCGGACCCCAAGATTGAGGCTCTTAAACTGAAAAATACTGGAGCTATCATTATAGTTGTAGGTATCGGGTCAAGTGTCAGCCTTTCTGAACTGCAGGCGATTGCTACAGGGAACCTTGTATTTACACCGTCCGACTTTGAGGAGTTGAACGGAATTTTGAGGCAGATAGTTACTTTAATAATTAAAGGTATGCAAGCACAAATTTAGAAAATTACAAAGATAATACTGTCGAATCATTTATTTATTTTTCATATTTTAATAATCATATCTTTCAATCACATATTGTAGTGTATTTCTCCTTTTATCTTCCTCGTCTTATCTAACCTATCCTACCAGTTTCTCTGGATTGTCCATTTTGATAACATAAAGACCAACAATGATGGCACACAACACAGAACACTAAAGATTGAGCAATATCTACGATACTACACCGGTACTTCGAAAGTGTACGGGTAGCTGATACAATCGATGTTATATATACATGTACGTGATAAACATTTAGAATTTCAACACACTAAGCTAATGCTACTTTTTTCAGCATAAACAGAATTGGCTTACTTTCAGAAATTTGACAAATTTAACTCAATCAACTCACTTGTTGTATCTTATAAGTACCAGTAATAAAATGGAAAAAAATGCCACACTGTCGGAATAGTTCCAAAATCTAATACACAAATCCCACACTGTCGGGCCATTTCCAAAGTCAAATAGAAAAATTGTGGAAACGGAGTTAAATTCTTCGATGCTTTTAACACACATAAGTGATCGATTAGTTTACAGTCCATGGCTTGGTACAGGCACTTCAATAAAAAGTGGCAAGGCTAAGTTAGCTGTGTGGGTTCAAACCTCCCCTATTAGTGAAATAATGATGTTATTACATTTCTATAAAAAATAGATTGCAAGAAGAATAACACTGTTGCATAAAAAATATGACCTTCTTTTCATCTTCAGAAAAAGATTCAAAATTGTGGTGGTATTTTAATTTATGACATATTTCATTTAGTCTGTCGCCTTGGACCTCCTGGACCTGCTGGGCCAAAAGGAGAAGTTGGTCCACCAGGTGAAGATGGTGATGAAGGAATGCAAGGTGGGAAAGGTGACAAGGGATCACCAGGTAAAGAAAATTATTTCTTTTATCATGATACAGTAATATTAAAATGCTAAATTGGTACTAAGCATGTTGAATACTACCACAGGGTCGATAACTCTGCAGGTGGACAATTAGCCCCTGAGAGTATATTCCTCCCACTTGTCACAACAATGGTTATTAGATATACCTATAATTAAAATGTATTACTTATTATGTTTGAGGTGCTCCTCCCTCCAGGTAATTTAAGTTAGTTTGGTTCTACCGTTTTGTTTGTTAGTTGTCTTGCTCCCAACGAAATTGAAATTGTTCGGCTTTTCAATCTTCTTACATTGAGGTGAGTTAATGCATATTCCGGAAACGCGTCGCGCACAATAACATATATATCAACGTTTTTACCCAGAACATATAAGACGAATAACATGTACAAACTGGACGAGTTATCTACCTTTCTTTGTCATTATCACAGTCACGTGTTATATTATAAGGTCGTATGCTAATTTTAAGCGACTTCACCATCTTGAAAATAGCAACACACAAGATTACAAATCAAATTAAATGTTTTCTTATTCCTCATATTAAGGAAGCGAATGAACATAAAACGAAATCTACACTGTCGGAACAGTCCTACTATCTAATCGGAACAGCTCTACTATCTAATCGGAACAGCTCTAATATCTAATCGGAACAGCTCTACTATCTAATCGGAGCAGCTCTACTATCTAATCGAAACACCGTAAAAAGAGACAAAATTGATACCCCTAACGTACAATTGCATTCATGAGCGCTTACTTTCTTGTACTATAAAAAATGGCGGAGTTCAACTAGAAAAGGCGTCAAAGACGTATATGGCAAGCTATGAACCGTCGAAATTACCAAGAATGGCTTAGGTGGTCGAGTGATTCAGATTCAGTGATTTCTAAGCACATACCTTACTCCACTGACATTGGTTCGCGATGCATCAAGTGTTAAGATGTCTAAGCACATACCGAAGACCCTCGGTTCCTATTATCAGTTTTCAGAACTGTCTGGCCAGTTTACTCAGAACAAGCCTGTTTGTCAAGATATAAGTGCACAATTGTTGAAAATATTGATAAACACCAATAAAGCACTCAATACTAGGGTACGTGTGACAAACAAAGAGTAGTAAAAATAAATTGTCAGTGATATAGAGTCTTCTTTTATGGTTGTTGACTGATTTTGTCTGTTTATATACTTATGAATTTTGACTTCCCCTTTGGAAGATTGTTTGGAGTTCGGCAATTTTGTTATCACCCTTATTTATTACAGGTCCACCAGGAGCACAGGGTCCGATAGGGCCACAAGGTTTGTATTATGGTTATTATTTATCGTATAATATATCTAGACTGCATACAATAAAGATACCGCCTTAAAATACTGCCAATCAGAAACTGTTAGTTTAAACATTAATCATAGTATACAGATTTTCAAAAAGTAACAAAATGTACAGTATAACACCTACACACTTTAAAGTAAACATTAGAGAAAACCGAAAGGACAATCGACAATGAACAATCCAGAGATAATATCAACAATGGCCAGAAAACACAGAAGACAAACACAACAACACAACCCAACACAGAAAAGAGATAATCACCACGAAACCCATAGAAAACCAGGATTAAAACAGATGTCGGCGAAGGATACACAGACACCTGTCGTGTTACACATACAGTCAAGTATAGTAAAAGTCTTGTCGATGATAGGGGAAAGAAGTCGTTCATATAAAATGGAGAAGATCACTTTTCACTTGAGAAATTAACATTAAGTAACGGACAAATGAATACAACAGTAATAAAAACAAGCCACTTCTGTACTTTGCTGCAAAACAAACTTGTACGGTTTTTTTCAATTATGACTTGAATAATGTACATTTAAACAACGTATTGCAAAAACTTTCGACGAAAATTTTTGCAATTCTTTGGTTAAATGTGTTTATAATCTCCATGAAGAAATATTTTGTTTGATTGTTGTATAATGTAGATATATTGCCATATACTTGTATATTGTCTAATAACTGTTGTATAATACTGGTGTTAATTACTTAGGTAAAACAAGCGCTCGACGTCCATTGCGCTAAATAAAAAAAAAACATTCGAAATAAACATTAACAGTTTTGATTAATGCCCGCTAATCATTTACTGCAGATGTCAATGTATAGGGTGTTGGTGATTAACGCCACTTTCAACAACATTTCAGTTACCGGGTATATCATGGCGGTCAGTTTTATTGGTGGATGAAACCGGAGTACCCAGAAAAAAACACAGACAAACTTCATCACATAACGTTGTATCGACTACATCTTGCAATGAACGGGAATGGAACTCACAATTGTAGTCGTGATAAGCACTGATTGCAGAAGTAGTTGTAAATCCAACTGCCATACGATCACAACTACGACACCGCTTCATTATTTGGTAAACCTTATGTCTCGTCCTATTTCTTAGCTTAGCTAACAAATATGTTTAAACTAAACTCACAGAAACGAATAAAACACAATTACTCCAAATGTTTAATTTTACTTTCTAAATAGAAGATCTGTCTTCACCAACAACCGTCTCGTGAAAACGTATGCTCTCCACATGGCGTAGCTTCAAAAATATGTTCCTTACCTTAAGCAGCAACCACTCACTAACTCACTTTTTATTTATTTATCTAAGGACACACGGGACAAACAGGCGATCCCGGACCACGAGGGAAACAGGGTAAGTGAACGATAATTATGGCAACCAATATACATGCACTTAAATATTATAGTTCTCGATACGAGTCCTATGGACCAACGAGTTAATATTAGACGAGGTCGTAGGCCGAGGTCAATATTTTTCCTAATGTCTATATACACTCATATTGATCGATATGAAAAACAGTAATAGATATAGAAAGGCAAACTGGTTACCCCAAACACACAAATGCATGATCGCTCATTTTCCTGACTTGGTACAAGCTCTTCAATAAACTTTTGGGTAAATAAGCTAGTTTCAATAGTCCAAACAGTTCCTTTTAGTGAAATGATGTGGTCATGCAAGTGCTTTCCACATGCGAGTAATGCATAATAGTTGAGTTAATAGGAGTCGATACGAGTCATCAATATCAAATATTGTCAGTTAATATAATATAGTTACAAATGAAATCGAGTCAATATGACTTTATTATATTGAGAACGAATGCGATTAACGAAGTCTGTAAACTGTCTTTAATGATCTTTTTAATTACGAATGGTTTTGTCATATGAAATAAATTGGAAAATATATTTATATTTATTTAATATAACAGGAGACCCTGGGCTTAAAGGAAGGCATGCCAAAAATGGGTACGATGGTCCCCCCGGACCCCCTGGACCTGCTGGCATGCCTGGTAACCCTGGACAACCTGGAGAAGATGGCGACGATGGTCCTCCTGGACCTGAAGGGCCTATTGGACCGAAAGGAAAGTCTGGTAAACCGGGAGATAAAGGAAAGCCTGGAAAGAAAGGAGAACCTGGAATGAAAGGGGATAAGGGAAAACCAGGAAATGATGGACCAAACGGGATTCCGGGTGAAAAGGGCGATAGAGGACAACCCGGTAAACCTGGACCTCCCGGGCCAAAAGGTCCTCGTTATTATAAATATCCATCGTCACCCCCAGGACCCCCAGGACCACCTGGCGCCCTTGGAAATCAAGGAAAACCTGGAATAAAAGGTATTTAATCAGTAAGATGTTTTATCTTTAGGTTAGGATATTAATCCTCAACCCACGGGATTTTTTTTTTATTGCAATGGGAAAAAAATCAAAATGTTGACAGCTGTGTTAGACATGGAACGGTATGTATAAATCAGCGGAAGAGGAAAATAACAAATATCAATGGTAACAAAATGAAAAAGTTGTTTCAGAAAAGAAAACTGACTTGTAGTAATACTTTAGTTAGATAAGCGTATATATACCTAGATACAACCTATACATTATTTATTTAAATTATTTTCCCGATGGTTGACATGGTAGACATCAACTTGATTTCAACAAATATAATCATCACTCAATACGTGGGGATATGGTCCTTAACGCCACTTTCAACATTATTTCAGCTAGATCGTGGCGATAAGCTTTATTGGTGGAGGAAACT
This sequence comes from Bathymodiolus septemdierum, assembly GCA_963383655.1. Lineage (NCBI taxonomy): Eukaryota > Metazoa > Mollusca > Bivalvia > Mytilida > Modiolidae > Bathymodiolus > Bathymodiolus septemdierum. The sequence continues at coordinate 17,058,127 of OY726527.1, read as the reverse complement.
GATCGTCCGCAAATCACTGAGAAACTTTATCACATATTAATCGAGTACACCACGCCATGAGCGGGATTCGACCTCATAACTTTAGTAGGGATATGCATTGATTGCATAGATAAATGTAATTCCAACTACCATACGAAAGCCCCCAACCCCACCTGCGCAATAGGGTGAGTAGTTTTCTCTATTAAAAGGTAATCGAACAGTCCGGAATTTCAGGTAGTTGCATGCATGGCTGTCGCATTCGCAATGAATCTTGTATATCTAGTTTAGTGCATGCACGACACGTTTCTGTAATAACGTTCATCAGATACGTTCAAAGTTTAATGATAAGAAAGTCAGTAGAATTTTTTTTTTAATCCACACTGTCGGAACAGTTCCAAAATTCAATAGAAAAATCGCAGAAATAGTCAACATCGAAAAATTAACACACAAATACAAGAACGCTCACTTACGTGGCTTGGTACAGGTTCTTCAATAAAAAGTGGCAGGGTTGAATAAGCTTTATTTATTTTTAATAAATTGGAGTAGGAAAATTAACTGGCTTACACAATCCTTTTTTGATTATCTATCCCTAAGGGAGAAGAGTTTGCAGATACCAAAGGGGTAATCGGAATCTGTAAATCGAAGGACAGACAACACAATGACCAAAATAAAAAGTACAAACAACGATCTGCAAAACATTACACATAAAACTAAAGATCGAGTAACACGAACCCCACTAAAACCAGGGATTGACATTAGGTTTGATAAATTATTTACTAACATAATTTTTAAATCATATCATTTTTGTTTATTTTACAGGTGTAATCCACATTGTCATAGACGCTACGGGATACTATACACCAGGTAAGTAAAGATTATTTGTAATTATTGTGATGTTAGTAAGTACAGTCCAAACTGGCTACATACAAGTCAAAAGTGTGGTCTATTTTAATTCGAAATACCAGTGCATTAGCGTTAAATCTGATATAATGGGAACAATATTTTCATTTCAGAAAACGACTTTAATGTAAGATGGAGATTAATGAAGATTGACTCTCTCAAAATTTGTTAAAGAAAAGTTTGAAGATACTAAATGGGTAACCAGAATCTGCAAATCGAAGGACAGACAACGCAATGGACAAAACAAAAAGTACAAAAGACAAACAACGATCTACAAAACATTACACATACAACTAAAGATCGCGTAACACGAACCCCACTAAAAATCCGGGTGAACTCAGGTGCTCCGGAATTGTAAGCAGTTAATCATTGTGATGTTAGTAAGCACAGTCCAATCTGGTTACATTCAAGTTAAACGAGTGGACTATTTTAATCGAAATATCCATGTATTCACGTTAAATCTGATATAATTGGACTGCTATTTTTCTTTGAGAAAACGACCTGTATGTATATTCGAGATAACGAAATGTGCTTAAAAAATTGTTAAGAAAAAAGTTAAAGGGATAACCAGAATCCGCAAATCGAAGAAGGACAGGCAACACTATGGGAAAAGGAAAAAGGACACAAGGACAAACAACGATATACAACACACTTCACAGAAAACTAAGGATCGAGCAACACGAACCCCACGGTGATGAACTCAGATGCTCCGGAAGGATAAACAGTATAACTGTTGGTTCAGTCCAGACAATACTTACTATAAATTAAAATAAAATTATACATTGATGTGTATTCTTTGACTGTCAATTTATAATTTTTATTTTTTCAATATACTTCATACCAAATGGTTTTCTATTCGTAGTGAAAGGTGTTATTCCGGCCTACAAGACAATTGTGAGTAATATATATGGTATAGCTAATCGTAGATTTTGAATATCAAGATAAGACCAGGAGTGACAGAAGTACGCATAAGAATTAAACGAGTGGGCGGAACTTGTTTCGCCTCACTAGTTTAATCCTTAATGCGTAATCGGTAACGAGTGGTCTTGTTTTTTGATGTTCAAAATGTATGATTTAGCTATGCTGTTTATTATATAGATAGGTATGAATTATGGGGATTTATCAGTAAAATAAATTCCGGTATCTCACATGTGAAATATCAGTTTTTTCCCGCCGGAACTACTTTTACACAACCATACGAGTGGTGGTTACGTCCCTTGTTGTGCTACGGTGAGTACACATACGATTGTAAACTGGAAAAATTCTGCGAAATGTTATTGACGACTTTGGTACATAACCAATATGACGTCATTGACGTCATATACAGACTTCCAGTTGGAAACGTAAAGATTAGACGTTATTTGGCGTCATGCACGCTTCAGTTTTCATCAAATTGATCTAAAATAAGTTTCCAAGGTAAGCATTTTAATTATGTTTGTGCATTGTTGTAAATATGACATGTAGGATTTCACATTTTCAAGATGGTAGAACCTACCAGCTGAACCCCTTAGTATCATTGTTCGTAGATTTATACGCGTGGAATGAAATATACAAATAAATAAATAATATATAAGACATTTTGAGAGACTATGAAACATAAACAACATGACGTCATATGAAGACTTCCAGTGTACAACGTAAAGATCAGGCTTTTTGGGATTCGTGTGCGCCTCCTCGTCAAAGTGGAATTTCCCCTTTCTTTTGAATTGGTGTTCATCAATGACAACATTTAGAAACTTCGAAACTTATTTACCATCGGCATTGAAACACCTTTCCGGTTGTCATTTCAAAATTATTTGGAAAAAAACGAAATATTATTGTAACATTTCAGTCGGTTTAATTAACAGAACAGCCAAAAACACTGGATGAACTAGGCCGTTTTGATTTGAAAATGTTCCGTAATTGTCTTATTAGAATCGAAATAATTACCGGTAGCCATATATTTATATTGTTTTTACCACGGGTTGTCACTTTATGTTTTCATTTTACCCCTCGCTACCGCAAGTTGTAAAATATTGTCATCTACAAGTCGTAACAAAGGGGTTAAGCTGGAAGGATACGCCATCTTGAAAATATGAAATCTTACATGTCACATTTACAACAATACAAAACAATAATTAAAAAATGCCTACCTTTAAACTTATTGTAGTTAATTTTAATCACAATTGAAGCGTACACGAAGTCAAATAACATCCAATCTTTACGTTTCAAACTAAAGGTCTTGATATGACGTCATGTTGTTTGCATACCAAAGTCGACAATGCGATTTTGTGGAATTGTTTCAGCTTACAATCGTGTATGTATTCACCGTAACACAACAAGGGACGTAACCACCACTCTTATAGTTGTGTAAATGTAGTATTATTTCGTTCCCTCCAAATGAAATAACACTTTTACTGTAGGGTTCTTCTATTTTTATTTTCTTAGACACAATTATTTCATATATAATATATAATCATATAATCTCTAATATCTCTCACATGAGGTGTAAAGGATTTCTTGATAGATGGATCTCCATAGGTGGATCGGTGGTGAAATCAATTCAATTTGACCTTAGAAAAGAAATAAGTTCTCCAAATATTTAGATTTTCAACTTTTGAATCACAGCTCTAAATTTCAATGTTGCACAGTAATATGGTTTCGTATAGAATTAAAGACAATGGACAAAGGAATTTACCGCCAAAAATAGAAGTGACCAATGAAGATAAAGTAAGAGTGCGGTTCAAAGAACCATGAATAGAAATGGTTAGATTTAAATATAGTAGAACTAGTCCGTGATTATATCATGTCCGTCAAGCAGGTCTATAGTAAAATCGATTAATCAAAATAATATCAACATGCTTAATTACACTTTGTAATTAATCTATATTAAAAGAAAGTAATTAAATAATTCCGTTTAATTAACTTATTACCAATGATAATACTGAAAAAGAATAGAAATACAAAAACAATAAAACGATTAAAATACAGACTATCGCATACTCCCCCCAGCTGAAAAATGACGACCCGTCATTTATCTGACGAATTCTGCATAATATCAAGAATAATCTGAGCTGCTTCTGTCTGCAAATTTTGAAAAAAGGTTAGTATTTGTTAGTGATGTAATGCAATTAACCTTCTGAAACCAGACTCTGCTACTTGCTGGATTATTCACAACAGACTTGGAAAGATCATAAGTTCCTGAACTCATCCAAACTGGTGGTTTTCTTTGTCTACCTGACCTTCACACTGGTTCTTCCGAATCTGAAAATTAAATATTTATAAGATGTTCATCCGGAGTTTCATCATCAGATTTCTCTGTTGAAGCGCTTTTGCATGCTACATCAGAATCTGTCTCATTAGCATCAATTTCATCATGAGCTTCTTGAGAATGGGCGTCCCCATCAGATTCAGAAACAGCTACTGCATTATATGTTGGGTCCTCTAGCTCTGTTTCTGCGGTGATTGGTTTATCACTGCTGTCAGCTACAAGTATCACTACAACCAACTCAATTGGTTCTTCACCAGATGATTCATCTTCTGTATCTATAAGTGCGGGTCTAATCTGCGGTGACTTTGGTTTCAGTGTTCTCACTCTAGGTTTTGGAACTGGTTTTACCGGAGTTTCGTCGATATCTCCAACTGATAGAAGTAGGTTTCTATGTAGATTCCTCTTTCTACCTTATACATCCTCTCTCTGTACAGTAAGCACTGGAATGTCTAGGTTAGGCTGTCCTAAAACGTTGTATGGTTCTTGTTCCCATTTATCTGCTAGTTTGTGTTTTTCTTTGAAGGCAAAAATCTTCACTGGGACGCGATCTCCCACTCTAATAGTGGCTCCTCTGACTCTCATGTCATACCCTTCTTTCTGTTTCTGTTGGGATCGTTTGGAGGCTTCGGTTGCAAGGTGGTATGCATGATCCAAACGATCTCTGAGGTCTTTTATGTAGTCTGATCCCTTAACTTCCTTTCGTAAACCAAAAACAATGTCGACTGGTAGTCTGGGATTTCGGCCAAACATCATATAATATGGCGAAAAGCCTGTGGAATCATGCTGTGTACAGTTGTACGCATGAACAAGAGGTCCAACGTAAGCCTTCCAATTATTATTCTGTTCCGGTTCCAAGGCCCCTAACATGTTGAGTAGTGTGTGGTTGAATCTCTCGCACATACCATTACCCTGTGGATGGTACCTGGTCGTACGAGACTTGGTGATTTCAGTCATTCTGCACAGTTCCTCAATGACTTTTGATTGGACGTTTGCTCCTTGGTCAGAATGAAAGCGTTCTGGGATACCGTAATGGACAATATAATTATTAAACAGGACTTCAGCAGTTGTTCGTGCTGTCTGATTTATTGTTTGTATGGCCTGTGCATATCTGGTGAAGTGGTTCGTAATTATCAGGATGTTTTGTTGTCCTCCTTTAGATGGTTTCAAGGTTAGGTAGTCCACACAGACTAGTTGCAGAGGTGCTGTTGTTCCAATACTTACCAGTGGGGCTCTGTGGTTCGGTGGTGTCTTTCTACGAATACATCTGCCACAATGGGAAATCCATTCTTCTACATCCTTGGACATTCCTGGCCAGTAAAAACGCTTCTTCAGTAATGAAAACGCCATATCCTTACCAGGATGACCCATGTCGTTATGCATTGCCTCAAGTACGTGAGCTGATGGCAATGCAATCTGTTGTTGTACTTTGTCATTATTGGTGACTCGTCGATGGAGTACGTCGTTTATGAAATGGAGATGAGAAAATTGACATTTCAAGATGGTGTCTTCTTTTTCTGGCTTCTGTCCAGTCTCAACCATTTTTCTCCAGTATTGTAACCTAGTATCTTTTCCCTGCGTTTTCTTCCAGTCGATGATATTGGAAGTTGATATTCCAGCTGTGGCATCATCCATATCATCTGTTATTAAATTTGGTGATATAGCTAAGCATTTAACATATGGGATGGAGCTGACTGAACTACAGATGGTACGGATAAATTCCTGGTTAATGTCTTGTATTACATTAGTGTCGGTAGGTATTCGACTTAAACCATCAGCATCAGCGTTGTTTTTCCAAGGACGATACTTGATGTTTTAACCATCTGTGCCCTGTTTCGTCAACTTTTGCTGTTGTGAGAACAAAAGTTAAAGGTTTGTTATCCGTCAAGACTGTAAACTGCTGTCCATATAAGTAATCTGTGAACTTATCGGCCACGGCCCACTTCAAGGCTAAGAACTCCAGCTTATGGGATGGGTAGTTCTTCTCAGCCTTGGTAAGTCCTCGACTGGCATAACAAATGACTCGCTTCTCACCCTGTCTTTGGAATAGTACAGCTCCCAAACCAAATCCAGATGCATCGGTATGCAGTTCATATGGAAGGGTACTATCAGCGTATCCTAAAATTGGAGAGGATGTAAGTAATCGCTTCAAAGTGTCAAAAGCATTCATCTGTTCTTTTCCCCAGTACCATTCTCTCCGTTCTTTCTTCTTTCCCTTGGTTTTTTTCCTGTTGAAATTGGCATAAGGTATGTCAATGATCTACTGATCTGACTAAAGTTCTCTATGAAACGGCGATAGTATCCGACAAAACCGAGAAAGCGTCTTACATCTTCTGGTGTTGTAGGAGTTGGCCATGTTGTCACTTTTTCTGTCTTATCTGGATCTATCTCTACTCTTGCTGCTGAGACAATATGTCCGACACATTTTACTTTTCGCTTAAAGAATGAACATTTCTTCGGTGCTAGTTTCAAATTGGCATGTTGTATTCGATCCATTACAAGTTGTTGAGATGTTCTTCATATGTGTTCCCAAATATTATAACATCATCTATGAAGACGCAGCAAATTCGCAGGTGGTAATCTGCCAAACAATCCTCCATCAGCCGTTGGTATGTTGCTGGACTGTTGGTCATCCCATGGCTTCCATGATTTATTTATTAATTAAATAATTATATTTTTAGCCATGCATAGTAACATAATAATATATTAATCTTTTTTCTTTCAGAAAAACTCAGATTTTGTTCCAAAGAAGATTATTATCCAAACGCCATACCAAAAACCATAAAGACCGGTGTATATTATTTTAATAAAAGTATAAAAATGTTGTATAATGTATATTGATAATCACTTGTTTATATTATAGAGCTTAACGAAACTTCTATTTACTGTGCTGCAGTCATGTACGGATTATCTTATAGGCTTGTATAGGCTGCAGCCTAGGGCTCCTCAATCTTGGCTAGAGGTTATGGTGCTCAACGGCATTTCAAAAATATTTCAGCTATATCGCAGCGGTCAGTTTTATTGCTGGAGGAAACGGAAGTAACCGGAGAAAACCACCGACCTGTCATATGTCACATAACGTTGTATCGAGTACTCCTCGCATGAGCGGCATTCTAACTGACAACGTTAGTGGTGATACCCACTAATTACATTGGTAGTTGTAAATCTAACTACCATACGATCACTACCACGACGGTTCCGGGAATAAGTGAGAGGAAACCCATTCCGGTGAAAAAAACAGTAGATAATTCCTTCATTAGCTACGCTCATATTCAAACGATTAGAAAGCTAAATAACTCAAAGGTTTTTGCGAGCAAATAAATAAAAACATGGTCGCCAAAATCGGCAAAGGGTGAATATCTCCGATGAAAATTGAGCTTAGTTTTAATAAATTACTAGTCAAACATGTCTTATGTGACTTTCCAATGGAACAGTGAAATATGGTCACATAAGACATGTGGTCGCTAAATACAGGTTTAATTGATATGAAATGCACTATGAAAGGGGAAAACATTAAGGTCACATAATACAGGTTATTGCTTAATAGAGGTGGTCACTTAAGCAGGTTTGACTGTATTTCTAGGATATGTGTCCTGATGGAGTAGCTTTATCTTAACGTATCTCAAATCAACAAAATAAAGAGACCAAATAACTTAACAGGCTTTGTGAGCAAGTAAATCAAATAGGCTAAACAGTATAGCCAAAGTCCACAAGTGTAGCCTATGTATGAATAACTGTGACTTTAGTTATGATAAATTGCGCTACCAAGTTAGCTAAATAAAAACATCGCATAAATTGTGTTTGAATAATAAAGCCAGGACCCCAATTAAATTAAACAGACAAAACGTCCAGTTCAGATGGACAAATGTAATATAACAGTAAAACATAAGACAAGTTTGTAGATACCAAAGAAGAGATAATCAGGACAAAAAATACAATGACGAAAGAAAAAAACAAAAAACAAAAAAAGCAAACAGTGTTCTCGATGTACAAAACACCACACATAAAATTAAATATTGAGCAACAGAAACCTTATTGTAACCTAGGGTGATCTCATATGCTCCTGTACAGACGTTCTTGCTCCACTAGCGGTACCCGTCGTGTTACTTTTGTAAGGAATCCGACAATGAGCCATGAACAGAAAAGTAGATTGGGACAACGACAAGAGGAACATTCAGTGATTTCTCCGCAAATAAATGAGAGTAGGATAATCGGTTTTGGGTGCATATGCATGAGGAAGAATGAGCTTGACTTTAATAAATTTTACTTTTTACATAGGTTTTTTCTTTCCTCTATCACATTTACCGGATTTGACTGAAAATATGAATAACACGACGGGTGTCTTATAAGAAGCAGGAACTGCTTGCCCTTCGCGAGCATCTCAGTTCACCTCCAGTTTTTTTGGTTGGGTCCGTGATGCTCATCATTTTAGTTTTTTGTGTTGTTCCATTATGTGTCTTTACGTTCTGAGTTCCTTGTTGTGATGTCCGCATAAAAACGATGTTCGGTTCGTCTTTACTCCCAGTTGTTCATATGAATGCTCATGTCTTATTTACTTTATTTGTGTTTGCTTGTGCATAGGGGTGTCCAACGCATATTATGTTGTGTCTTTGCTTAGTTTGGCTTCGACCTTGTGTGCCCATTGTTGCCAGGTTTGCTGGATTGACCATTTTGATTACCCCTTCGGTATTCTCTGACGTTTATTTATTATATCTAGGATATGTGTCCTTCTGGAATGGCCTTCATTTAACGAATCTCATAGCAACAGGATCCGGATGCCAGATAACTTAAAAGTAAACCAATAAACATGATAGACAAAATATGCTGTGCCTATGCATGAAAACCATTGACCTTAGCTATGATAAATTACGTTGCCAGGTTAGTTAAATAAAAACATCGTACACATTATGATTGCATCATAAGGCTAGGAGACAAATTGAAATAAACAGCATGGTGATCCTATCTTTCTATATGTTTCCTATGTTTTCAAACTTTTGCTATATTTCCTATATTTGCCTAAAATTTCCTATATTACATCCCAAAATCATACATTTTTCCAAAACTTTGAGAAAAAAAGTTGAATCTTTAATTTTGAGGGGAAATTTCATATAAACATGACAAATAGAGGCTATGATATTAATACTGATACTTCTATTGTTGTTGGCTGATATGGAACCTTAATGTGACCTTTTATTTATTGAATTTTCCTAGGGTTCAAATTCACATGATTGCTATTTATTTCAGACTGACAGTATTGTAGTCTTTTGTGGTACGTGTCCATTTTAATAGTGGTCTACTACTCGGTAGCGGTTCCTTGGTTTAGGATAATACATCTTGAATACACCTCGTTTTGAATGAGATTTATGTAGTTCAGTCTTTTTTTAATGCGTAGTGTTATGTAAATCATTGTTTGTCCTTTCGTCCTCTTCCTGTTGGCCATTCTACTCTCTTTTATTCTTCGAAAAGGACAAAACATAACTCGACATAGAAAACTAAAGATTGAGCAACACAAACCCCACATTAATTTTGATTAATTCAGTGTTGAAAGTTAAGTGGACTTTATCAAAAGTAGGGAAGATATTTATTTGAAATTTAGTCTCCCGTAATATATCAAAACCCGTTATATCAATTAGGTGGGAATACGTGTAAAAAGGACGGCCATACTGTAAATAGCTAAAAGGTTGTAGTTATGCATTTACTCATTAATGTGGGCTTTTAACATCCTGCAACTGGTACATTAAAGCTCTCGGCCGAATAGTTGGCAGTAGGTTAGTCGATGACTGGCATTTGAATATTGCTGTGAAGAGCGTCGACGAGTGCGTTCCGTGAGTCGTGGTCATACATTCTGCAACTGGTAAAATAATACTCTCTGCCGTATAGATGGCAGTATAAAAGTCGACGAGTTAGTTCTGAGACTTATGTGGAGAATGTTTTAACAGTGCACGTGATGGTAAACAATCCCACTCAATATCAACAAAACAGACGATCATCTCTCGCTTTCACTCACTCACAAAAAAGACGACGACATATGACTTTGAAAATCCATGTCCTGGATTGGGACAGGGGTATAATAATGTGGCGGGGTTAAAACCGGGAATTCGACCCTCCCTTCTTGATAGCTGAATCTACATCGATATAGACGAGTAAATGCCTTCCCTGTCAGTTGTCCTACTCTTACAATCCATTCATTTCTACCAGTGTTATCTGTCTTAAGACATGGATTTTCAAAGTCATGTGTCGTTAAGGATGCTATGCATAGTATTCCATTTAGATTAATATACACTCAAACCTGTCTCAATTTTACAACATTCTTAAACGACAGTTAAACCTGCTTTAGTGACAACTTCTAAAAATAATTTAAGCAATACCTTGTATTATGTGATCTTAATTTTAATTTACCTTCACGGTGCATTTCATATCAATTAAACTTGTACTAAGCGACCACTTGCCTTATGTGACCATATTTCACCGGTCCCTTAGAAGGTCACATCAGACAGGTTTGAGTGTATATTAATCTAAATGGAATACTATGCATAGTATCCTTAACCAAAATTTCAAAAGAAATATCTATATATGTTATATTTATTATCATAAATTTAAATAATTTTCAGATTGTTTTCAGTCGCATCGGCGGTATTTAATGGCTATCGTTCAGGGTTCTAGTGCGGTAGATCGTGTGCTCAGCCCCGGTCGGATCAAACCAGAACCAAGGACGGTACAATTGGTCTCTGCTGCTTTTCGGCTAAGCACACAGCTTTAAGGATTAAGAACAAACACAGGTTGGTTCGGAATCAAGAAAATGTATCCGAGTGGAGCGACTGTTGTTTCAGTGATCTAGCACAATAACGATCTAATTAAGGGTGTTGATCTAATATTAAGTGGATCTCGTTGTCATTTCACGCGTTGATCTAATATAAAGTGGACCTCATTGTCATTTCATGTGTTGATCTAATATAAAGTGGACCTGATTGTCATTTCATGTGTTGATCTAATATAAAGTGGACCTCATTGTGATTTCGTGTGTTAATCTAATATAAAGTGGACCTGATTGTCATTTCATGTGTTGTTCTAATATAAAGTGGACCTGATTGTCATTTCATGTGTTGATCTAATATAAAGTGGACCTGATTGTCATTTCATGTGTTGATCTAATATAAAGTGGACCCCATTGTCATTTCATGTGTTGATCTAATATAAAGTGGACCTCATTGTCATTTCACGTGTTGATCTAATATAAAGTGAACCTCATTGTCACGTCACGTGTCGATCTAATATAAAGCGGACCTCATTGTCATTTCACGTGTTGATCTAATACAAAGTGGACCAGATTGTTATTTCATGTGTTGATTTAATACAAAGTGGACCTCATTGTTATTTCATGTGTTGATCTAATATAAAGTGGACCTCATTGTCATTTCATGTGTCGATCTAATATAAACCGGACCTCATTGTCATTTCACGTGTTGATCTAATACAAAGTGGACCAGATTGTCATTTCATGTGTTGATTTAATACAAAGTGGACCTCATTGTTATTTCATGAGTTGATCTAATACAAAGTAGACTTCATTGTCATTTCACGTGTTGATCTAATATAAAGTGGACCCCATTGTCATTTCATGTGTTGATCTAATATAAAGTGGACCTCATTGTCATTTCACGTGTTGCTCTAATATAAAGTGAACCTGATTGTCATTTCATGTGTCGATCTAATATAAAGTGGACCTGATTGTCATTTCATGTGTTGATCTAATATAAAGTGGACCTGATTGTCATTTCATGTGTTGATCTAATATAAAGTGGACCTCATAGTCATTTCACGTGTTGATCTAATATAAAGTGAACCTCATTGTCACGTCACGTGTCGATCTAATATAAAGCGGACCTCATTGTCATTTCACGTGTTGATCTAATGCAAAGTGGACCAGATTGTCATTTCATGTGTTGATCTAATAATAAGTGGACCTCATTGTCATTTCACGTGTTGATCTAATATAAAGTGGACCTCATTGTCATTTCATGTGTTGATTTAATACAAAGTGGACCTCATTTTCATTGCATGTGTTGATTTAATACAAAGTGGACCTCATTTTCATTTCACGTGTTGATCTAATAATAAGTGGACCTCATTGTCATTTCACATGTTGATCTAATATAAAGTGGACCTCATTGTCATTTCATGTGTTGATCTAATAATAAGTGGACCTCATTGTCATTTCACATGTTGATCTAATATAAAGTGGACCTCATTGTCATTTCATGTGTTGATCTAATAATAAGTGGACCTCATTTTCATTGCATGTGTTGATTTAATACAAAGTGGACCTCATTTTCATTTCACGTGTTGATCTAATAATAAGTGGACCTCATTGTCATTTCACATGTTGATCTAATATAAAGTGGACCTCATTGTCATTTCATGTGTTGATCTAATAATAAGTGGACCTCATTGTCATTTCACATGTTGATCTAATATAAAGTGGACCTCATTGTCATTTCATGTGTTGATCTAATAATAAGTGGACCTCATTGTCATTTCACATGTTGATCTAATATAAAGTGGACCTCATTGTCATTTCATAGACATGTAACTTTTCCTCGCTATGATATAGCTGAAATATTCTTCATTTGTTGTTAAACAACAACAATCACTCAGATTTTTTTTCACGATCTATTTCATTACATTGTGTGATTGGTTTGGCTTGGTTTATGGTGTTTAACGCCATTTAATATTTCAATTATATCATGGCGGTCAGTTTTATTGGTGGTGAAAACTGGAGTAGTCGGAGAAAATCACCGACCTGTCGCAAGTCACTGATAAACTTTATCACATAAAGTTGCATCGTGTACACCTCGCCATGAACGGATTCGAACTCACAACTTTAGTGGTGATAGGCACTGATTGCACAGCTAGATTGTAAATCCAACTAACATGCGATCACGACCACGACGCCCCCTATACAATAAGACATATTGAAAATGTAAAAACCGGAGTAGTCGGAGAAAATCACCGACCTATCGCAAATCACTGATAAACTTTATCACATAATGTTGTATGGTGTACACCTCGCCATGAACGGATTCGAACTCACAACTTTAGTGGTGATAGACAATGATTACACAGGTAGATGTAAATCCAACTACCATACGATCACGACCACGACGGCCCCAACGTGCGTAATTAAAATGTATGGTTCCCGTTCCTATTAGTTCGTTTTAAATCCTGATATTCTTCGGCGAAAATATTAATTCTTCGTTCGAGACACTGACAAAGATTGATATTAAAACAAGGTCAAGGTAACGCTCTTAGGCTTCAAAATTACACTCTATTTTTTTTTTTTTTTTTTTTTAAATATAACACTTAATAGTGCATTATTTAAATAAAAGTATCGGAACACAAAATAAATAGCGTCTACTCTGTTATATCACATTTTTAGGAAGAAAGATAATTTAACTACTTAAAAAATTACATACAAAATATCCCCCCCTCCCCCCTCCCTCCTCACATTGGATTTCTAACTTATTACTAGGTTAATACGAAATATTTATATACGTCTGAAATTTATCTATTGTGTGATTTCAAATGTCGTCGAGGGAACGGGTTTTTGTAATATCTGCAACTCATTATTTTGCTGAAGTAAAGAAATAACTATCCTAACGTCAAGATGAAGCCTGTTGCGGATAATTCACAAATTTACTTCTTTAACATCAAAACAACCTAACTTAGGAGTACTAACCAGATTTTCTTTTCCGCAGAAAACTTCAACCAGCAGTAAAGCTGCTTTCCACCACAACTAGTTCATCTTGATTGAATTTTGTTAAATTAGCAGTGTTACTTACTCTGTTTACTTAATACTTTTACTATTGGTCGCTTACAGCCGTGTATATGAATGCAATATTTCATGGAATATGCATTTTGTTAAGCTTTTACGATTGTATATTACTTGCGAATTGGTTTCATTATACTAATAGAAGATGTTTGATTCCATAGAACTGGTATATAACTCGACATTGTTTTATTGAAGTAACTGTACCAAGCCAGGAGAGTAATCAGTCATGTCTATAATTAACGTTAGAGAATACCGAAATGGCAATCAAACATGGACAATGGAGATAAACTGGCAACATAGGGTACACAAGACACAAGACGAAGCCAAACACAACACAAACCACAACATAACACTGTATTAAGGGTGTACATTTTACTTTACTTTATGTCAATTTTTTCTACGTTTAAACAATTTTCCGATTAGAATTTGGGAACTGTTTTGACTGTTTGGTATCATTTTTCTATAATAGCATGTTTTCGTTCATTATACAAATTATTTAATTATAACAGACTTAATTCTTATAAAAACAAGATCAAATCAAAATTAAGCGAAACTTGATACCGGTGTGTCTTTATCACATTTGGGTTAGGGTTATGGTGCTTAACGCCACTTTCAACAATATTTCTGTTATATCGTGGCGGTCAGTTTTATTGGTGGAGGAAACCGGAGTACCCGGAGAAAACCACCGATCTGTCGTAAGTCATAAACTTTACAGCATAATGTTGTATCGAGTACATCTCGCCTGAGCAGTGTTAGTGGTGATAGGCACAGATTGGTAGTTTTAAAGCCAGCATCTGTTTCTGCTGACATCAATGTCTGTAGAACCGTCATAGCCTATGCAATACCAATTCACAACGAGGCATCTACCGAATCGATCATGGTCAGCTACACAACAGTAGTTTTTGTTTAGAATGATATGAAAAGTTAATCAGCTGTATCCGTGACGAGAGCAAGTTCACGTCAAACAAATAAATCATGTAGATTAAATGGTTGCTCCATAACGGATCTATATATTGATGTTTTAATTGTTACAAGAAAAGTAGCAGAAAACGGGCAAGATTTGAAAATGTTTCCTTGCCAAAGACAACAACGACCACATTTTAAAATAACTAGCGAAAGTTGCCATTTATGAGTTGCATTCTCAGAAAAAAAGACACTCAATTACGACACATCATCAGAACAAGATTTGTCTATGATTCGTTCCATACAAATAACGGACAGCAAATTTCATTAATGTTTCATTTCTATAGGGTTTGGTTATAACTAACCTCTAGAAAGAACGATAAAGGGGGTGTAGTCATAGTAAATACCATGGATCTTCATTACAGACTCTGTATTAAGGGGGTGGGGGGTGTAGTCATAGTAAATACCATGGATCTTCATTACAGACTCTGTATTAAGGGGGTGGGGGGTGTAGTCATAGTAAATACCATGGATCTTCATTACTGACTCTGTATTAAGGGGGTGGGGGGTGTAGTCATAGTAAATACCATGGATCTTCATTACTGACTCTGTATTAAGGGGGTGGGGGGTGTAGTCATAGTAAATGCCATGGATCTTCATTACAGACTCTGCGTTGGCTCTCTGTGTGATTGTTTCTTTCTTTGTTTGCCTTTTTTTTAATCTGAAACACTTTTAAATATTTCTCTAATCAAAGTATATTTAGACACAACTTTATTGTATTAATTTCAAGATAACATTTTCTGCATATATATTACGTTGTATCTATTGAAGAAATGTGAATAGAGAGAAAGAGAGATGGGTTATCTCCCATCTGTAAAATATTCGAGGTGAATCACAAGCAGTTATTTCCCTTTTATCATAAGCGCGGAAAATTATAAACAGAATATTTATTTATTTTTTATTTTTTTTCTACAACACGATCAGCTGTAACTTTCTTATATATATCCAATTGTTTAACGATACATTTTATTACGCTCAATGAATTTATTGTTTGTAATGATACTGATTGAATTACCTAATGCGTATAAATAAAAAACATAGATATCAAATTTAGTACATACGACGAGATTCTGGAATAATCTTTATCAGGTTCGATTTTAAAGTCAAATAATTAAAAAGTGTTTGGGAGCAATAACCCAAAGAGTATAAACAGGATACCCAACATCTGCTAATGTCCTTTATGTCTGAAGAGAATATTTTTTTTTAATTATTACTTACATACTGTAAGATCTGAAGGGTTAGGGTTATGGTGTTTGGCGCCACTTTAAACAATATTTCAGATATCTTGTGACGGACAGATTTTTTTGTATGAAGGAAACCAGAATATCCGGGGAAACTACAGACCAACTGCAAGTTACTGACAAACTTTATCAGATATTGTTGTATCCGAGTACACCTCGCCATGAGCCGGATTTGCACTCACAAGTGTATATTGATGATAGGTACTGATTGTTCAGGTAGTTGTAAATCCAACTACCATACATCATGACCACAACGGCCTCTAAGAACTGTAAAAGTTAGTATTCGATGAGGAAATGATTAGTTGATTGATTGATTGATTGGTGTTTAACGTCCAGCGAGCAATTTATCAGCTATATTCAGGACGAGTACAACTGATATGAAAGTAAGGAAATATAATGTTCACGTGAGATCATTAAAGTTGAGGAGAACCGCTCGTATAAGTAGTCAACGACTAACGTGTGACGTAGATTTTCCTGGGGCCCCGCAGCTCCTAAGTTCTGCTCTGCATGCAAGGGAATTAATGAATATGTGGCAATATGTAAGATGAGTTCATGAAGCTGTACCTTTCAACAATAAAGCGGTATAATTTTGACTTCGTTGAAATTCAGTGTTAAATGCTGATTATGTGCTAATATACAACTATACGTTGGCAGGTCCTCTGAAATATATATTAAAGGGCGTTCAATAGCATCCTCTATTTCATGTCAGTTTTCAGCAATTAAACCGATTGAATTTCGGTTGCATGCTTCAATGTTCAATGTTGAAAGCTTTTACTTTATATATTTAATTAACATATCAAAAGTGCATCAAGGATATACTGAAGCATATATATTAAACAATTCCTTTAAAGACAAATTCAATTTTCATCTCGAAAATTTAACAACTCGTAAAATATTGACCCTATTCAGATCAAGATTCATGATGGCATGTACTTCAATGTTAAGAAATGACACTATAGTTATTTTTCAATGAGGGATAATATTCAACTTACACCGGAAATCCTCTTTTCAAATATACACAGAATTAAATCAAATTACAATCTTAAATAATGGTGTGAAAGATGATAGAGCACCATATCTCAAAGCTCAAAAGTGTTGACTCACAACATTTTCTACACAAGTATTTGTGCAACAATTTGATACATTGGGGGATTAATGCCGTTCTGAAAGGGGAGGGGGTCGTCCAGAAATGGGGAGTCCGAGGGTGGCTGGTCCAATGTTCTAGTGTCTGTGATTTCATGGACACCAGCTTTCTAAGAAACAATATCTGTCGTTGGAAAACTGGGGTTATTGATATTAGCTGAATAGTACATAATTTAAGATTGGTCACAATTACACGTCGTCTGAAATAGAAACCTAGTCATAGCATAGGCTTTGCGGTTATGGTTTTAACGTCACTGTTTTATTGGTGGAGGAAGCCGGAGTACCCGGAGATAACCACAGACATGTAGTAGATCACTGACAAACTTTATCACATAATGTTATATCGAGAACACCTCGCCTGAGCGGGATTCGAACTCACAACTTCAGTGGTGATATGCACTAATTGCACCGGTAGATGTAAATCCAACTACCATATGATCACGACCACGACGTCCCCTATACAATATTGAAAATGTAAAAAAAAAATATTTACATTACATACAAGTAAAACCTAATCGGGCGAAAATAAACAATTTGATCAAATCTGATCACGTTTGCTAAATTCTTCAATAAAAACTACAGCAAATTAAAGGCGTTTTATCTAAAACATTCCTGTTGTACATTTCTTGTAAGTTCATATTATATACAAGGTGCCAAGGTTCGTTGTATTCTACATTGATTTTCGTTTTTTGATATTCCACACGAACAATAGGATAATATTAATATAAATGTTCTACGCTATTGTTTTAAATGTTATCCGTTTAAGATTGATTGTAACACTCTTAGGCCTCAGTGACTATACCGGCATCTGTCACGTATAAAATAGATTGCGGTATATAAGGCTGGTTTTTCATCTAGGCCTGCCAACTTCCTGACCATCATGGCGCATCTGTCCGCCATCTTTGTGACATGTACTGTGCTTCTCCACAGTATTGTTGCATTTCCTACACAACAACAAAGTAAGTCCTTATATTATTAATATTATTTATTTTTCGCTTTAATTTCATTTTTTTTTCCAGTTTGATAAATATCTTGGTTGCAAAGTATTCAGAATGATTTGTTGTAAATTGTAGTCTTTTTTTGTTTTTGCTTAAAAAAACCCAAAACAACAGAATAAACACGAGAGTATTTTTAGTACCGTACTACATTCATCGTGTTCTTACAGTCGTTACTGAGAGGACATCATTTGTAGTTAACGCTGCTTATTCCTATATACTAATGCGTAGACCTTAAAAAACATGGTGGTTGCGTCCAAAAGACGTACATGTATATTATTGTTATGCGTTTGTGTGTGCAAATCTTCTTTTTTTTTCTTTCCCTTGTTTGATAGTATAGTTGTCTCACAGAATTACCCTTTCGATTGCCCACTCTTAGCATTTTTTTCGATTTCATTTCGATATTATTATTATTATTATTATATTATTATCATTATTATGATTGTGCAAGTGTAGTTTGATACAATCTAATTTAAATCAGATATCTCCCTTGTTCCTCTTTTATGATATGTCGCGTCGTGTGATATTTGATGAAACCACATTACTCGTCACATATGAGACTATGAAAGTGATACTAATCTACTACGAGCCACCCAATATTGACAGAACAAGGGAATAACCATATTTAGGATATTATTCATGACATAAGGTCACTCATATGTGATCCGTAAAGGGCCCTCTTCAGATCTCCCACACCCCACTATATCAGTAAAGGAGCACAAATAAATAAGAGATCTGATTTTAATCAAATTGTGTTTTATATAACGAAGTTGAAGTCCGCCTATAAGAACACATTAAATGAATTTATTAGAATATATTATGAAGACAATTCGCTCTTCATTTATTAAGTTTCTGAATTGTAAATCTTCCCCGAGGGAGCATATGAGTATCGAACCAATCTATTTAAAATTAGATCTCCGCATTTGCGCTGGTTTGTAGTCGATCCAAAATAACCGATAGAAAATAGGGAGCGAGTGCGGAGATTTAATTTTAATTAGATTGACTATTAAACGTATCTAGTTTCTACGCTATGCAATATTGACCCCCCAAGAAATGGACAAGTCAATTACATAATACGCCCCTAAATACGTTTGGACGTGAATATTAATCGGATAATTTAGATCGAATCTCTCTTGGCCCTTCATTGACCATGATCTTTCACGGCGCGCGAAATTTGAAGAAACTCTCATAACGATTTCACATGCAACAAATAAATTGATGAAAACTGTTATATTTAAGGAATATATGTGAATTAATAGATTGTTCTAGTTTAAAATTCCATATGTGTAATAATAATTACAATAGCTGTCTATTTTCCTGATTTACTGAATTTCGTGTGGTGCTATTTTTGGTACTGGTTTTGGTTTTGGTTTCAAAATCGTAATTTTTTTCTATAATGACCTCTTGTGTTACATTAAAATAAAGCCAATTTCTTTTATAATCAAGCAAGAATTTCAGGGAACAGTGCCATTGAGGCTAGCATCTGTATTAATCAGTAGAGTTACAAAAAGTGTTAAATTGAACTAATACATCATTACAACACTTCGGATTTTATGGGTTTAAGGCGTAATACGGTTGGTATTATATATATGGTGCCATGTGTTAGATGATAACCTGAATGAATGTTGATTTAGTGATTAGAGAAATAAAGTTATCGTTGAACATATAAAATGACGACGAACTGGTTCCCTGTTTAGTGCTTGAAAAAATACTGGTACAGTATATATTAATTAATATTATACTGGTACTGTGTATATTAATTACAAATATACTGGTACAGTGTATATTAATTACAAATATACTGGTACAGTGTATATTGATTAAAAATATACTGGTACAGTGTATATTAATTACAAATATACTGGTACAGTGTATATTGATCAAAAATATATTGGTACAGTGTATATTAATTACAAATATACCGGTACAGTGTATATTAATTACAAAATATACCGGCACAGTGTATATTAATTACAAATATACCGGTACAGTGTATGTTAATTACAAATATACTGGTACAGTGTATATTAATTACAAATATACTGGTACAGTGTATATTAATTACAAATATACTGGTACAGTGTATATTAATTAAAAATATACTGGTACAGTGTATATTGATCAAAAATATACTGGTACAGTGTATATTGATTAAAAATATACTGGTACAGTGTATATTAATTACAAATATACTGGTACAGTGTATATTGATCAAAAATATACCGGTACAGTGTATATTAATTAAAAATATACCGGTACCTTGTACATTGATTGAAAACCAATGATGAGTTTAATAAACTTGTTTGCATATTCCCGATTTGATTCAAAGATTATACGTTTTCTATGTCTTTACTATACGAGTTATTTCCCTTACGACGAGCAAAATGGTATCCGGTCCAGCAAGATCAATGGAAAGGATAACGAATTTTGAGTATAATGTATAATTTTCTCATAATTCGTAGAACCTTGTTAATAATCAGAGGATAATTATATTGCAAATGGAAAATTTACTAGTTGTTACAACATTCAAATTTTTAACGGATTCATGGGGGAAATGTGTGTTATTTTCATACGAGTCTTCCATGAAATGGTACACATTTGCCCGCTTGAAAGAGAAATAACTTCTGTAAAAGGTATAATTTTAGAATCAAATTTAGGAATGCGCAGATGGTCTATGGATTTATTGATTGGGTATGGATACACACAAAAATATCTGTGTATGTAATAATTTCATGTTTTCTTTTTTAATTTTTATTTTAGGCTGGTCATCTGTGCAGAGTAAGTATACTTTTTTTAGCTACAATACCAATCACTGTAAGATGAAGAATACAATTCAAGTCTTTTTTTTTCTTTTCTACGTTTTTTCTCTGTGTGAAATAGCAAAATACCTGAGGTTCATATGGATCCATAGCCCTAAGATATTGAGAGAGGTCTCCGTGACCTTGATTTTATGGCATATGGATATACATCTACCCTAGCAAACACTACTGACGTTGATAATTTTGATGTACCTCCATGATATGACACAATTTCTGCTCTACATCCTGACCTTGTGTGATAAAACATTTTCAATGACTTAATGTGGCTGTGGAACCGTAGCTCTTAAAAATGGTCGACACAAAACTACGCATAAAACTAAAGATTGAGCAGCATGAACCGCACAAAAAGGGAGTGAGGGTCAGGCGTTCCTGAAGTGTGATCAATCCCTGCTCCACATGTCGCACCGATCATGTAACTAGACGCACCGATCAGGTAGCTATTCGCACCGATCATGTTACTGTGTTTAGAGTCCAGTGATACGTCATTAAAAGGGAGGAAATGACTATATACCATATCATTCAATGTAACTCATATATTGATTCTACTAATTTCAAAATGTATATTTAAAGAGAATTGTTTTTTTTTATCAATTCATATTAATTTTGGTGTTATGTTTCATTGCAGGACACTATGGATACAGTAAGTTTATTTATTTATTTATTTATTTATTTATTTATTTATTTATTTATTTATCTTACTTTACATAGAACGATATGCTTCTACCTCTGTAGCTATGTATTTTCTAGTTTTCATTGATATTTGCTTTTTTACTGTTATTTTTATTCTATTTCATTTCATTTTGCTAAGGGAATTTATTTTTTTTTGCATTTTCGTCCATAGCAAAAGTGAAAAAATAAATAAATAGCAAAAATAAGCAAAAACTAGTTAATGTAGGACATGAAGAATTCTCACATGTTTTCCTAATCAGGCAACTGAATAACATATTATTCATTATTAGCAATAAGAATGCACAATTTGATCTTGCTGCTATAAGTCAATTATTTTTTAAACAATCTGATTTTTGTTAAGCTAATTCCTAACTCTAATTCTGAATTTGACGTATTTTTATATCATTAGGAAAAAGTCTGTCACTTCATTGTTTATAACAGCTAAAATATAACTGGATTACTCGGCAATTCGAATGAAAATTGCTCTCCTAACCCTCGAGACAGGAAGGTTCGATGTGTTTTGTATTTAAAAATTGAATAATTCTATGTAATGTAATTCTCAATTTCAATTAATAGTTTAAATACTCTCTCATTCCATAAAATTAGTTTAACACCGCCACTTTTTAATTGAAGTGCCTCTTTCCAATTCGCTTTTGAAACTGCACATGTTCCTGTCGGTGTTGGATTTTTTCATCATTTTTGTAGTTATTATCCTAGTATTTTTCTCTATCTCTCTCCAGGGAACAGACGTTGTGATGTTAACGCCGACATTGTGTTTTTGTTCGATGATTCGGCGAGCATTAGCGCAAATCATCCCAATAATTTCAACTTGATGAAAGTCTTCATGAAAGACATCGTCGAAAAATTCACAGTTGTGGGTCCATCTGGTGCACAATTTGGTGTAGTTTGCTTCGCACACGATGTCAGAAAACATTTCTTCCTGAACAAGTATTGCAGCGCTAATGATGTCAAACTTGGAATTCAAGGTATGGTGACTGTCAGTGGTTCTTCCACCAGGATTGGACTTGGTTTGGAGGTAATATAACAATTTAATTTCATCAAAATTAACACGTGAGGTTTGTTTTAATATTTTTCAATTTTCTCTTTTCTTTTTCAAACAAGGAACGGCGTTTTAACTTTTAAGAGGATGTAGTTTATGAAATGTTGAAATGTGTCTGTCAAGATAAACACAAGACATTGCTTTTTCACTTTTCTTTTTTTTTTTCCTTTTTCTTAAGATAATACTTTTCGATAAGATATTGATATCTGAATCTTGCATCCCTATTTTGCACATATTTACAAACTTGATTGAATCACTAAAGATAAAGTTTGCAACGCTGTATTAATATAAAAATGCATATATATGCTTGTTTATGACGTATAGAATAATGGCAGTTTTCAAGGGCGGATCCAGGGTTTCAAGTTAGGGGGGGGGGGGGGGCGTACTTAAAATTTTTCTTTCGGGGGAGGGGGTATTTCGTGTGAACAATCACAATTTTATGCCTAAAAATCTTATTTTATTCCAATTTTTAGGGGGGGGTCGTGCGGCGGGTGCGCCCCCCATCCCCCCATGGATCCGCCCCTGGTTTTAAAAGTCGTTGATACTGACAATAACACTCAAAGAGATCACAGGGAAACTCTAATTTACCGATCACTGCTGATATTTAGCGCTTGTGAAAGTCTTACCAGTGATGGTAAGCAAGCCCGCCAATGTCAATAAAACGAACAACTACATGTGCCTCTCGCCTCAAACAAATAAAGGCCACGACAATTGGCGTTGGAAAATCCAGTTCATGGTTTGGAAAATACAAAATTAGTTATTTTAAGTTATCACCATTTTATTTTCCCAAAAATAATGATCTTTCATCAACATATTCTATCTTCCTGTTATTGTACTCTCCAAGTCTATAATGTATTCATGTTTTTCATGGTGGGTTGGTTTTTTTTAAATGGAGGCGAAGCTGCTTGTTTCTACCTGCCGTCAGAGATCCAATTATCAAGAGCCGTAGATTGTGAATCCCATCAACCGGTTTGACACCGCCACATTTGTGTGCATGTTTAATGCATGCATGGTCCTGGTGTTTTCTTCGGCAACATATTGTTGTGTTTTGTGTATTCAATGATTGGGGGTGAGAGGCAAATGTTTGCTTCGTAGATATTTGTAGAAAGGTTGACCACTAATGTACATACTTTCTTTTCATAATTATTGTTATTATTATTATGAACGAGAAGCTAAGCAGTGATGGTCATCAGTACCACGGATATCAACAAAACTTAATACAAAAACAATCACGACATATGACGCTGGAAACCCATGTCCTGGCTTGGGACAGACACTAACACATCGCGGGATTAAACCAGTTACTTTATTTTTTAATTTCAGTGGGTGCATAATAACATGTTTAAATCAGCTAATGGTGGTCGAACTGGAGTTAGACGAGTAGTAATACTATTGACTGATGGGAAAAATAATGGACTTCCGGATGTTGGGACCGCAGCAAATACTTTGAAAGCGAGTCCACCAGTTGGCTCTGGTGCTACTGTCATTTCAATCGGTGTTGGTAGCGGATTCAATATAAACGAATTGAAGAAAATAGCATCACAAGACAGCTATGTATTTACAACCAATGGTTTTGACCAACTATCTGCTATTTTAGATAGCGTTGTTAGTGCTACTTGCCAAGGTATGTCAATTGAAATATAACTGAAATGACAGTATTATAAAAACAAAAGCTATAAGGGGTCCTATAGTACCGTTGTAGTTAAATAAAACAATTGGTGGAGAATACGGCTCATCCATACTGTAAGTATTAGCTAAATTTCCTTGCTAACTTGAATATTCATATACAAATTTTTTTTAAATAAAATAGGCCCCTTTGACTCTGATATAACGAGGCTTAGTGTATGCATATTGATGATGAATTTCAGTTCGCCATTATTCATTGTTCTCGCGTTGCTTTCACATATTGTCAAATGTTTGGATTCTTAAAAAATGCTAAGTTTTATTTTTATGTATTGTTAGCGTTTTTTCTATCATATTGAATTAAACATTTATATTTTTTTCAGCTTGCACTGGAGGAGGCGGCAATCCAAGACTGCCTGGTTTGCCAGGTCCGATAGGCCCAATAGGTCCAGCTGGCCCCAATGGTCCCCCAGGGCCAACTGGGATGCAAGGTAAGATACCGATGTAAATCGTTATAAAAGTACTTCTTACTTTACATATATAATATAAAATACAGATTAAATAGTATTCTATATAAAATTATTAGTGTGTTGAATATTTTGACCCACTACCAGCAGACGACATCTGATGTCAGGCATACCACTGATTGGTCGTTTGGAATTTAACATCTGACATTTGATAACTTTCTCTTCTATAAATCTGATTAAAATCACATCTCTCGCTTACTACCCTTTTACTGTTACGCATATGACGGGTGGTTGAAGATCTGAAGAAATGGCACTGGGGCCCACATGCGAGTAACACTGGGGCTCACATGTGAGTAACACCGGGGCTCACATGTGAGTAACACTGGAGCTCATATGTGAGTAACACTGTGACATCAATATTTAGTGATATGATAAATATGGGTTATGACCTTTTCCGACCAATCAGATTGCTCGTATCAAACAAAGCAGTTACATTTTAAACTATGCACTTTTACAGTCGCTTAAGAGCCATTCTCATTGGACGGTAAATGTCATGACGTAGTGTCTCTCTCATGTGACCACTAATGGGTGTTTTTCAATTCTCACTCGCTGCAATATATCAGCAAAGTGTGTGTTTTCAATCAGATTTAAAAACAATGTACATCACCAAAAACCTACCTATTTTTTATTATTCTCTACAGTCAACAAACGTTAGGGAAAACTGAAGAGACAGTCAAGAATGGACAATCCAGAGAAAACCGAAGAGGCAGTCAATAATGTACAATCCAGAGAAATTGACAACACCGGGCACACAAGACGAAGACAAACAAAGCACAAAAAGTACAACACAATATGTTTTGGACACATTATGCCCAAACAAACACAAATAACGTAGATAAGACATGAGCCATCCTACAAACAAATAGAGACAAACACTGACCGAACTTCCTTTTAATGTGGAAATCGCAATAGACATCATAATACGAACAAAGAACATAATAAAGGGTTCACATGGGAACATGTGTCCTTTATGAGCAGATTCTCTTTATATACAGGTTAAAGCTACAATCGTAACTACTCGGCCATTCTCGCTACCCAATCGTAACTACTCGGCCATTCTCGCTACCCTGCAAATAACCTCGTACGTACATAGTAGAAATTCATCTTAAATTGTTTGCCGGAAGTTAAGATAAGATAAGCCGCACAAAAATATAGTCCACGAATATCCAATATGGAAGACATACTAAGTAAAATCTAATCATGCAAAACTAAATAAAACATTAATTGAAATATAGAAAAAAAATTAAAATATAACTTTATCAAACTTTCATGTAACTGACATGTGAAAAGTAGTGCGATTTATACGCCTAATGCATACGAGGTTATTTGCAGGGTAGCGAGAATGGTCGAGTAGTTACGATTGGCTAAAGCTATATAAACTGTTCCTTGATGGGAAACACATATGTGTGCCATTTATGGCAGGTTTGATTGTATTTGCACATATGGTAAAGATTGAAGCAAATTGAAAACCAAGACAAGACTAGATATTTCCTAACGAATTTTCTATTAGGTGATAAAGGAAATAAAGGTTTACCAGGAGATCATGGAGTCCCAGGAGACAAAGGAGTTTCAGGAACACCTGGAGAGCAGGGAGTACTAGGAGAAACAGGATCACCGGGTCCAGAAGGTTCACGTGGTGTAAATGGTGACAATGGAAAACCTGGAGCTAAAGGTCCACAAGGTTGGTATTTATTTATCAATTCAGTTTACTATGTGAAGAATGACTAATAAATATATGTAAACAATCCATCTATTTAGCATCGCATCAGTGGTGTAATGATTTGCGTGCTCGCCTCGAGTGTGCTAGATCGTAGGTTCGAACCCCAATCGGATCAAATCAAAGACTATAGAATTGGTATTCTTGCTTCTCCGCTAAGCACGCAACATTCAGGAGAATGACACAACAATTGTTGGCTCGGAATCAGGATAATGTGTCTGAGTGAAGTGACATGCCTGTCCTCGGACTGTTGTTTCGGGGAGCTAGCACTATAAAAATCCAACTAAGCCCGTTGGTATAGTACAAAGCGGACCTTATCATTATCATTTCATTTTATATTAAGTTGTTTCCGCTATGATATAGATGAAAAATTGATGAGTTGGCGTTAAACAACAATCACTCACTCACTCAATATAGTTGACAGTAGGACTCAATATAGTTGACAGTAGGTAAGAATGTTATGTTTATTTTTGGCTTTCAATAATACTAAACAGACCTCCAGTATATTGATTTAATGTTCTATTCCAGGAAATCAAGGTCCAAACGGGAGTCCAGGGCAAAAGGGTCCACAGGGAACAAAGGGCATGAATGGAGAGAAAGGAGATCGTGGGGAAAATGGACCAGATGGTCTAAAAGGCTCACAAGGAAATAAAGGTAGCGATGGCAACCAAGGGGGCTCAGGTGACGATGGCCCTCCTGGACCACCCGGGCCCAAGGGGGATAAAGGTATGAAAGGTGATAAAGGTGAAAAAGGCAGCAAAGGAGAAAACGGAGAAGATGGTAATGTTGGAAGCAGTGGAGAGCCGGGAGACAAAGGGGATAAAGGAAGCAAAGGCACTAATGGTGCACAAGGAGAACAAGGAGAAATAGGTAGGTCTACATGCTTATGCAACTTTAATTTTCTAAATATTTCATTTATTTTATATCGTGTGGACCGCGTCGGTGGAATGGTTGGTGCGTTCGCATCGAATATGGAGATGTACGGTTTTAATCAGATCTGCTCAAACTAAGGACTACAAAATATGTATTTCCTGCTTCTGTGATAGTCACACAGCATTATTTGTTCCCTAAAGCCACTGTGCCATATCAATGGACACGTGGCTCAGATGTTGAATCTTCACACCTCTATAAAATGTGCGTGTGTGTGCCGATCGAGAATACAAGATGGCCGCCACTACATGGCATTATTTAACATGGAACCTTATGGGTATGTGAATATTTATTATTCTCAGAAAGAAGCCTGATTGAAAAACAGACTATATATAATTGTTAACTTGTAACCAGGAAAACGATACAGGCACAAGTGAGTCTCTAGTTTATCCCGATGTTAATTATACATTCGCCCATCAAAATACTGATAAAATATTAATATATTGTCATTATTTAAGGAAGCAAGGGTGACAATGGAATGCCGGGTAATAAAGGCGACGAAGGCGATACCGGCGATGCTGGCGAACAAGGCGTAAAGGGTGCAACCGGTGACAAAGGAGCAACAGGTGATCAGGGTGCTAAGGGAGATTCCGGCAATAATGGAGAGGATGGCATCCCAGGGGTAAAGGGCATGAAAGGTGAAAAAGGTGATAAAGGTGACACAGGCGCAGCAGGTGAAAACGGCAAGAATGGAGTCGATGGGAGACCTGGAGCAAAAGGTGATACAGGTGTCATAGGACCTGACGGTGCACCTGGTGAGCAAGGAGAAGATGGCGATAAAGGAGCGAAAGGAGACAAAGGTAGGTTAATAACATTCATGATTAAGTTTGTTTGTTTGTTTGTTTGTTTGTTTGTTTGTTTGTTGCTTAACGCCACTTTCAACAACATTTTAGTTATATCGTGGCGGTCAGTTTTATTGATGGAGGAAACGTGAGTACCCGGAGAAATCCACCGACATGTCGCAAATCACTGACAAACTTTATTACATAATGTTGTACATCTCGCCCTGTTTGACATTCGAGCTCACAACATTGGCACTGATTGCATATGGAGTTGTAAGTCTGATTGGTTAATGTATTTAACGATCTTGGATGTGATTGGAGGTTAAAGATGAGCTGATTTCTACCTACGATGAACCCTAAGGAGACCCTATGAAAATGTTGAAAGTACAAAGTAGTAATCAGAAGTCGTAAATAGATGAAGCACTTACAATGCAATGTTTAAATGAAAAAGGGACAAACAGTGATATACAAAACGTTACACGGTAAACAAAAGATGGAGCAGCATGAAGCACACGAAAAGGGAGCACTCAGGTTCTCCGTACAGGTGAGCATTACCTGCTTCATTACGTTACTGTTTCTTTTGACCAATGTGTTGTCTGTTCTTCTTCGATTTACGGAATCTGATTACCCCTTTGATATCTTCATACTCTTCTAAAAAGGCACGAACATTATACGATATGGCAATTACACTGATGTTCCTTCCGTAACGTATGTAATATACAGTGTCTGTATCTAAAGTCAAACACAATTTGATAAATATGTAATATTGCTTATGCTGTGGAACTTGTGAAATCCGAAATCTGAGTTTTCCGACATCTTGTGACACATATTTATGGTTCCAAAGTATTTCGGTTAACTAAAATAAAACCTGAGTATTCCAACATCCTGTGCAATCCGACACATTTTTCTGCTCTCTTTGTGTGTCGGATTAGACAGGTACACTGTAGAAACTTGACTATAGTTATAAAATTGTTCAAAATTGCAGGAGAAACCGGCATGAAGGGAGAACAAGGTGAAAATGGAATAAAGGGACCTGATGGATCTAAAGGACCAAAGGGAAATAAAGGTGCGACAGGAGACAAAGGTGCGACTGGTGAGCAGGGAGAAGATGGTAATCCAGGTTCAGATGGCACCCCAGGGGAACAAGGAGATAAGGGGTCAAAGGGAGAACTGGGTATGCACGGAGACAAAGGAATACCAGGCGATAAAGGTCCACAAGGTGGTAAAGGAAACAAAGGTGCCACAGGTAACACTGGTGCTGATGGAGAGAAGGGGAAACCTGGTTCTCCTGGTATCCAAGGTAGCCAAGGAGAAACTGGTGATAAAGGCATGAAAGGCAACCCAGGTGGTAACGGTAAGCCTGGGGCAAACGGAGAACCAGGTGAACAGGGAATGAAAGGAACAACTGGATCAATTGGAGACTCAGGCAATCCAGGTATGATTATGTGTTCATTGTGTTATTGTAGTGTTCAGTTTCTTGGCTAAAAGAATTCATAAACATCTTTCTATACTAGAAGTAATGTTGTTCACATGACAAGAAGTGACACAGTTCACATGATAGCATAATGGATACTAGGGCCTCAATAACATTTCATGTACAAGATTCATGGCCACAAAAATGGCTTGATCCCACCATTAGTTTTATTGAAGTGCCTGTACCAAGCCAGGAAAGTGTGCTGTCATATATTTGTGTCTTAGTTGGATTCAATTTGCTTCATTCTACGAGTGTATGTGTTGATTTTTCGGACCGTTTCGACGGTGTAGTATTTTCAGTTTTTTATTTATATATTTTTTTTAATTGATAAAACCAAGTCAAATTCAGTTTATCGCGAAGAACATATTTACAATTATAACTAATAAGTAAAATATTGAATGCACCAATGCAAGCCTCAATGAGTGCTGTAATCAATCCATGAAAACTGGACAAACTAACATGCTTTAATTGGAGGTTAAATGACACTTTAGAAGTACTACGGACATGTTTCCCATATATTTGTTATTATACGAATCTGTGGTATTTCCTTATGGAATTGTGTACTGTTGCAACAAACTTATTGGCAACACATATTTATTGCGAATGTGTGCAGTCTAGTATATTCACAAAGTTGATAATAATTGTAATTGTAGGTGCAACTGGAGACAAGGGTGTGCCAGGCGACAAAGGTGACAAAGGTGATAAGGGTGCCACTGGTAACAAAGGAGCAGATGGAATGAAAGGTAATGTACACTTATGGCTTTGTTAGAAGATGGATATCAAAAATTATCAACCCATCTAAGGTTATTTCCCTGAGGGCGTTAGCAAAGCAAAACATAAGACGCAACATAATATATGTAAGGGAACCACTTTAGCAAGCAAACACGAATAACGTAAATAAGACATGAGCCGGATGTAAATGAGTGTAGTGTGTCTTAATAACGATGCTTTGTATTCAAACAATTTCAAACTTCAAACTTTCCGACTGATCACTCCTTCGTAATTTAGTCTGAATTGGATCAGGATGTCAGTTTCGTACATGTACGTGGTTTTATTTTCGAGTACTCCAATTGCTGTCACCAATAAAACTGATTACAATGATATAATTCACCTACTGTTTAAAATGGTGTCTAACACCCATGATCATAATCGTACAGTCATATGCAACAAAATGTATTAAAACAACAATTGTCTAGGAAAAATTAAAAGGTTTGTTAGCATTATCAATGATCTAAATCGGTTGAACTGGTACAAGAAGAGCTTGAAGATATCAAAGGGGTAATCAGAATTCGTAAATCGAAGACAGCACAGTGGCCAGAAGAAAAGTATAAAAGAACAAACATCGATCAAGAAAACATTACACAGTAAGCTAAAGATCAGGCATCCCGAACCTCACTAAAATCCGGGGTTGAACTCAGGTGTTTCGGAAGGGTAGGCAGTCCTTGCTCTAGTTAGAAACCCGGTGATACAACAGTCTTAATTTCTATTGTCATAATTATATCTTTATATTTTCTAAAAAGGCCTAATTGGACCAGATGGCGGAAAAGGGCCTCAAGGAACAAAAGGTAACCCAGGACCACCAGGAGAACAAGGTGAAGATGGAGATAAAGGAGCAACTGGCAATAGAGGTCTAGACGGAAAACAAGGAGCAGAGGGTGACAAAGGAGATCTGGGAGATAAAGGACCAGCTGGTGAAAAGGGACCAAACGGTAATAAAGGACTTGTCGGACAGACAGGATCCTCGGGATCACCAGGAGATAAAGGACCTGAAGGTATTGTTATGTTTTTATTATGAGTCTAAATACAATATGGCCAGAGTGACAATACTTATGATTCCGTTAACTTTCTTGAAAAAAATAGGGTGGGTATGTAGGTAAATCTTTTCTTTTAAATATGTTCTTGCATAGGACATACCGGAAAAGGATATAACTTTCATAACAATTGTCCACAAATCGTCGAACCTTTAGGTAGGCACAAACGATTAGATTCGGTACTGTTGGTGAAAACACATGTCTTTTTTCTGGCCTAATACAGTATGATATAGTCTATTATACCATTTTTTTATTTTGCCCAGAACAAAAATCGACAGCCTTTGAAATTTGATGTTAGCTAGAGGAATGGTTATTGATGTTCTTGTTGGCTATGCATGTACTATAGGTCATTAGACGGGATGTATATGCCCATAAAACTAGGCTAACATGATGGGTGCCACTAGTGGAACAGGAACTGCCTACCCATCAGGAACACCTATGTTCACTTCCAGTTTTTAGTGGTGTTCATGTTACTCAATCTTTTGTTTAATTTGTATGTTTTGTAGATCGTTGTTTGTCCTTTTGTACTTTTCCTTTTGCCATTATGTTGTCTGTTCTTCTTCGATATACGGATTATGATTATCCCTTTGGTATCTTCAAACTCTTCTTCAACCGGACCCATTTATTGAAGTGCCTCTACCAAGACATGAATATGAGTGGGCATGTATATGTGTGTTAGAGGTATCGTTTGTGCCTCTTTCTGTGATTTTTCGATTGCATTATGTACTCTTAGTAGTGTGACATCTAGATGATTTTGTTTTATTTCTTTTGTAGGAGACACGGGATCAGCTGGTAAACCAGGTAAGACAAGACATGATAAAAGTCACCTCGCATAACTGTATCTAGGAACGTTTTTGTCCTTTACGAATTCCACATGTTCGTTTTTACCTCCAGTTGTTAGTGTTGGACACAACCATACACAAGAAATAAGATGAAGAAAATCAAAGCAAAAAATACAACACGATATATGTTGGACACCACCATACACATGACAACCAAAGCAAAAAACACAACATAATATGTGCTGGACACCACTATATGCCAGCAAATACAAATAACGTATTTATGAGCCATCCTACAAACAACTGGAGGTAAAGATTGTAATATTATGTACCAATCACTTTAGTTTATATTTTGCTTCAGTTTTGTGCAATATAACATCAGAAAATTTATTTTCAAAAGAACGGATATAGACAAAGATTGATTAAATTATATTTAGTTCAAACAAATATTTGATGACCTTTTAATCGTCAGTTGGCCTCGGTCATAGCTTAATACTATATTATTTACAGGAAAACAAGGACAAACCGGCATGAAAGGACCGAAAGGCGATGATGGTGCGACAGGCAACCCAGGACCCCTAGGAGCTCCTGGAATGAAAGGTAAAATATTAAAAGTATTAATATTAATACTAAGATGGTAGTACCAGCGATGGCACAACACAGCTGGTCGACTCAAAACAAGGACAAAGAAGACGGATCATATCACTCCCGTACTGATCCGCTTACACTGACTTCCAGTAAAATACCGAAGTCAGTGCAAACTTATCCTCTATGTATTCAAGGCTCTTCATGGATTGACTCCAGTTTATGTTACTGAACTTGTGAAACCGTACGTTCCATTGCGTTCTCTGCTTATCACTATTAAAGTATGACAAACAAATAAAACAAATAATAGAACAATATGTCAACAATAGCATGGCGGTTAGATATGTTGGTGGAAGACACCAGATTTCCAGCAGACAATAATAAACCTGTCGTAGGTCATTTGCAACGTTTGTCCATATCGATGGTGAGAGGCGCTATATATGTAGATGTAAATCCAAAATACCGTACGCTTGCGGCAACGGCACCTCTTCCCCCGACCCATAAGAGGAAGGATTCACAATATGCATGACAGAAAGTAAAATATTTAATGCATCAATTATTTAAGAAACGATCGGTTGAATAATAATTTTCTTTTATTTCATTATTTATTTCATATCATTTTAAATGATAGGGATAGTGTTATGGTGTTTAACGTCATTTTCAACAATATATCAGTTATATCGTAGTGGTAAGTTTTATTGGTGATGTTAACCGGAGTACCCTGAGAAAATCATCGACTATCACAAATCACTGACATACTTTATCAGATAATTATGAATCCAGTACACCTCGTCATGAACGGGGTTCGAACTCACAACATTAGTGGTGATAGGCACTGATTGCACAGGTAGTTGTAATTCCAACTACCATACCATTACGACCACGACGGCCACTTATAATGTACGGGGTTTTATTTTCATCTGGCTGGTTAAGATCTACCTACTATAAAAACAAAAAGAGTTAGGTGTATTACCTGGTCTACCTGATTACCTCAATAACTGAAAAAAAAAAATTCCCTTTTTAGGGCAGCCTGGTGCAAATGGGGACAAAGGAATCCCTGGAGATCAAGGAATTCCAGGACAACAAGGTGCAAAGGGTATGCAAGGTAACAACGGAGCAAAGGGAAATAAAGGTATAAAAGGAGACATTGGTGAACAAGGACAGATGGGGAAACCAGGAAAAGCCGGAATGGATGGTGACAAAGGACCTCTAGGTGAAATAGGACCACAGGGAGCCAAAGGTACTAAGAATTATTGTTGACGTCGTTCTAGGGAAAGAAATTGTGTTATGTTGTGATGTTAACATATATCATATTATTTGAGACAGGAATAAGAAGAAAGCTTAGTCTTTTACGAACTTAACTGTCTTGTTTCGCAGCGAGTGCAAATTAATTTTATATTTTCCCATAATGTGAGCTAAGCCCAAAACAATTGCTAAATAGTCTAAAAAGAGCAAAAGCAACGCCATTCTAATAATTGTTTGATTATTTCCTTTGTGAACTTCGCGCTTATACTGTTACCGTTTCTTATCGTTGAGCAACATAAATCGGGTACCAGAACAACTATATCTTGGTTAGTGACCCTATATAGCACAAATTTATCAAATCAATCCAATGTGACTACTCAAACCGAACAAATGCAGGAATAAATTAATTTTTAAAGAACTTCAGTACAACTTCGCTATCTCAAATTCTGATAAGTCATTTTTATGGATATCTCGAAGAAAATAATATAGTCAATTTGTAGTATATTTTAGCTGTAGATAACACCACAGTTGAAATTCATGGATAATTTATAAATAATTCACGGAAGCCATAGCTTGTATCCAGATTTAACATCGGTAACATTGTTTCCGTATATATTCTATACCGAGCGACAGCGCATGTGCGAATTAAAATATATCGAGAGCTTTATCACGGTATTATTTATATAGCCAATGAAGAACGCTATGTTAGAAATCGAATTAAATTCGATGATCCCTTCTACGTAGATATATCCAAATTCGAATGCTATTTTTTTTTAAATATTTTGTAATATTATAAAACGTGATCTTCGTGACATTGAATAATTGTTTTTAGCTGTAGATAACACCACTGCGGTAATTCACGAACAATTCGAATTAAATTCACTTGTTCCATCTACGTGGATATATCTTTCATTAAAAGATAATTGTAATGCTTGACTTTTTCTGCACAGGCCCAATTGGTATGAAAGGAACAAAGGGCGTGCCGGGCGATAAAGGACCAAATGGGGATAAAGGAGCTAACGGAATACAAGGGACTAGAGGACACCCAGGACAAACAGGTGACAAAGGTGATAAAGGTTAGTATGTTATCTGAAGCCTCATTGTACAGAGAAAATCTGTCTAATCCGAACCTCTTATTTTTTTTTTAAGGGGGGGGGGGGGGAGGGGGCTACTTTTGTTTTTGGTATAATTAGGTGTATGATTTACACAGGTTAAATTAACAGCGATTTCGTACATTGGAACTTTATTTAAAGTTCGATTTATACAGGATTTCATTTTATTCAGGGTTCGGCTTTGACAGTTTTCACTGTACCTAATAACCAGATTGTCAACGGACATATGTATTTACAGCCAAACCTGTCTTAAAGTGCACCCCTAGGTAACACATCACTGTATAAGAAATACACCTGTGGGTAAAGAGTAACTGCTCATAAAGGATGCATTACCAGGTTTTCATTAGTGTCCTTTATATACAGGTTTGACTGTATTTCTTTGATATTCATTTTTCTCAACAATTTTAAATGTCGCAAGATAACAATAAGAATTTCATTTCAGTTATTTTTTTTATCTAGTAAACTTATTCATTGCATATTTGTCATGTAAAAACTGAAGGAAGGAAAAAGATTACAATATAACAAATCATCAGACAACACAAATACTTTCCTTGAAACACAAATTAAGCGCAAAATGACTCAATATATAAACTATATACGTATATTGTCGGAAAATATAAAATTTATTTATACAAGCTTTAGAAACAGTTAGAACAGCGAACATTTGGTGAGCTTTTCTGGTCTGTTGAGCAGCGAATGCAAATCAATTTTATATTTCCCGACAATGTATGTATATTGTTTTTATCATGCAATATCAACAAGCCCAAAGACAACTGCGAAATGTTTAAAAAGAGCAAAAACCAGCGACGTTCTCATCGGTTATGATGGTGTCATCTGTTAAGCCCTAGCTTATCCTGGGGAATAGAGGTACCAGAAAATCTATATCTTAGTCAGTGACAGTCGAGAACAAAACAGTATCGAGGCAGTGCTATTTGACTACACAAACAGAACAGGTACAGGATAAAAATATTTTAGACATATGCCAAGAACATTATGTAATCTCCAAAAATAGCAAAAACGTTATAATATGTATGTGCTTTTTTTATTTAACAACAACTTCTGTGATATTTCATTTTCATTACA
Organism: Bathymodiolus septemdierum; assembly: GCA_963383655.1. NCBI lineage: Eukaryota > Metazoa > Mollusca > Bivalvia > Mytilida > Modiolidae > Bathymodiolus > Bathymodiolus septemdierum. The sequence goes on along the minus strand of OY726527.1, from coordinate 17,021,611 downwards.
TTGAAGGAGGAGTAGCCCGATGTTACTATTTTACAAGTAGGTGACACAACAAATTAAGATCTGACGATAGGAAAATAAAAAGTGGCAGAGCTATGCTAGTAATAAGACCGAATTACTCCCATTTAAACAATAATTTGCCAATATTGTCATGTTGTTTTAATTATATCATTACACTTCATTCAGGAATGCCTGGTATGAAAGGTGCTCCAGGTGATAAAGGTGCGAACGGTCAAGATGGGGCTAATGGCCAAAAGGGAATAGAGGGAGAAAAGGGATCAAAGGGTACAACTGGTGATGCTGGTGCAAATGGTGACAAAGGTGAACAAGGCATGAAAGGTCTAAAGGGTAACAAAGGTGCAAAAGGTGACAAAGGTCTCGCAGGACTGAAAGGAAACACCGGAGAAACTGGTCAGAAGGGTCCAGATGGCGATAAGGGTGTACCAGGCATGAAAGGACCTCATGGAAACCCAGGTATTCCTGGTGCTGATGGCCACCCCGGACAACCAGGAAATAAAGGAGCAACGGGAAATAAAGGAGAACAAGGAGACAAGGGAAACAAGGGTAAACATGGACAAACGGGAATGAAAGGCGACAAAGGGGACAAAGGAAACGATGGTACAGATGGTCATCCAGGAGCAAAGGGGATGCCTGGAAATAAAGGACCAAAGGGAGACAAAGGCAATACAGGAGATAAAGGAGCACATGGAATGAAGGGAGCTACAGGAGACGCAGGTCATGCTGGGGACAAAGGTAAGCATTTAATATCTTTGTAGAAATTACCAGGGATTTATTCAGATGATGTTCGTGTCACTTAACAGTAACACGACGGGTGTCACTAGAGGAGCATGAGATGCTTAACCTTCCGGAGCACCTGATTTATCCTCCGGTTTTAAGTGGGGTTCGTGATACTCGATCGTTGGTAGACTGTCTAGTGTTTTGTAGATCGTTGTTTGTCCTTTTGTCTTTTTTCATTTGGCCAGTGTGTTGTCTGTCTTTCTTCGATTTACTAATTTTATTAATACCCCTTTGGTATCTTCAAACTCTTTTCTTCACACAATTAACATTTGTCCTCATACATTGTACTACGCACATGCAATGTAATAATAATCATTGAAACTTAACTTTTACTCGCGATGATATAGCTAAAATATTGAGTTAAACAGCAATAACTCACAGTCACTCACTCACTCACTTGAAGTGATCAGTCACAATATTGCAAGGGAGCGACTTATTAACTCTTAATTAACGTAAGGACATATTTTATTTCCGAAAAAAGCAAATATATCTGCAAATTTTATAAAACAAATATCTTGACTTGAAAGTTGCAAACAATACAAAACCCGAACATGTAGTTTACAACAAAATGTTCGGTATGATGTTAATTAAAAAATAATAGCATCACTCCCGGTTTTTGATGGGATACGTGCTGCTTATCGTTTTAGATTGTTGTGTTGTTGTTGTTTTTTTCTTTGCTATGTTTGTCTTCATCCTGTGTCTCGGGTACCCAATGTTGTCAGTCTCTCTGGATTGTCCATTCTTGATTTCCCCTTAGGTTTTCTCTAACGTTTAGAAGACATATATATGTTTTTATTTCCTGATGCATTTGATAATATGTCATATTTAGGAGATGCAGGAAACGATGGATTGGATGGTAAACCAGGCGAAAAGGGAGAGAAGGGAGACAAAGGAATGACAGGCAGCCAAGGAATGAAAGGTGACAAAGGTGCTACAGGTGAAAAGGGATTGAAAGGTGACAAAGGCGATAAAGGAAACAAAGGAATGTCAGGCAATAAAGGTATGTTTGATATGTATTATACTCTTTCCACATTCATTAATTGCCACAGGGTTTTTGATAGGCAACACGACGGGCGCCATTTATGAAATTACCCTTTATTGCATACATGAATCAAGTGAATCTTATAGCTTAATCTTAAGTTTTCTGTGTAGTGTTTTTGTAGATTGTTGTTTGTCCGTTTTCTTTGGGTCATTGTGTTGTCTCTCCTTCTTCGGTTTACGGATTTTGATTATTCCTTTGGTATCTTCAAACACTTCTTATATCGGTATATACGGTAAATCTGTAAATTATGTATGTATCCAATCATTGGCGAAGTTTTATCTGATATCTAATTTTGGTTTTTTTATACGTTTTACCTACATTTTGTTTTATTATTCTTCAACTAATCGATGGTAAATGGATACGATTATATTTCAATTGCTTTAGATATCATATTTGAAGATAACCCCGCGGGAACCCCGGGGAATAGAAATGGGACCGAGAGCTTCGTCGACATGAAGGGGCGTCCGTCGGTTGTGCGGGATGTAAAAATTCACAACCAACCCGTTCTGCAGATGAGACGTAAATAAAACCGAGGTCCCGTGTTGAGAGATTACCACCCTCTCCGCACGTTAAAGAACCCAGTGTAACAGCTCATTATGAGCAATATGCTCATGATGAGTGGTCCATAAGAGACATGTTGCACCGGCAAAATTATCCGTCCTTACCCATCATCTTTCCTTGTTTCGAGTCCCATGGGGTTTAAATTTTTAAATGTTCTCGTCCTGAATATAGCTGAAAAATTGCTCGCTGGACGTTAAACAACAAACAATCAATCAATCAATCAATCATATTTGAAGAGTTGCATAAACAAGATGCAGTCATACTAATTTTGTAATTATGTGTTGTATATCATTTGTATTAACATGAGTTGTTTGATAGAGTAGAACAACATATGTGCTTCGTTGGCAATAAAAAAGCAATTTTAAATTGTAGTAAAAATCTAATCCCCAATTTATCAGTTATTTTTATGTTCGAACATACTTCATTTTCGTCTATGTGTCGACATATATAACTTTTTTAATTTGTATTGCGTATATAGGTAAAAAACAGAGGTTATTTAAATTTAATCATAAGAATGTTTGTTAGGAGAGGCATGGGATATTTGTTTAATCTTGCTCATCCAAGCTTGCTACACCATGATGGTTGGTATCTGAAAGTTTTCAAATGTTTACTTTAATATGACTGACATATTTATCTTTATTATGACTGACATATTTATCTTTAATATGACTGACATATGTATCTTTGCCCTAAGTGTAATGATGCTAGTTTTCTCATCATAAGTTTCTCAATTTGTAAGTAAAAGATATGCGTTAGGGGTGTGTATTGTTACGAAAACATTTGTTCTGCTATATCGTAAATATTGTGACCACTATTATAGAACGAAGGTCCAGAACAATATAGCGAGCTAACCTTTAGAAATCTTAACATAACATGGATGTAGGGGTCGGAATTCCACTCTTTTGTTTTCATCTTGTTGTTAAGGGTGTAAGACCTTATCCACTCGTTTATCCACGTCCTCTTTTAAGTAATGCCACCACTGGGTACATCTAATATACACGTGAGTGTCACAAATGACCACGGATATGTTTCGTTTGTCGCAAGCACATCCTTGTCATTTGTTGCTCATTCGTGAATTATCTCTTGGATTTTTAGCTAGAGTAACAGGACTGGTCCCACTATTAAGCAGGAGCTGTTTATCATTCTGGTGCACAATATTTCGCCATCATTATTTAGCGAGCGTCCTGTTGCTCAATATGTAGTATTTTTTCAACCATTATTTGTCTTGTGTGTCATTTCATTCTTAATCCTTATATTGTCTGTCCTTCGGATTATCACTTCAAATTACATTTTAGATATTTTCAAACTTTTCTTAATTTCATTATAGGTGCCAACGGAAAACATGGTGATAAGGGAGAACCTGGGAACAAGGGAGCAAAAGGTGATAAAGGCAAAAAGGGCGCCAAGGGTAACAAAGGTGACAAAGGAAATAAAGGCGCGAATGGAGACCAAGGTGAAAGGGGCGACAAAGGATTAAAGGGGAATAAAGGAAATAAGGGAAATAAAGGACAAACTGGTAACACAGGTGAAAAAGGTGATAAGGGTGACAAAGGCGAAAGAGGAGACAAGGGACGAGTTGGTGAGAAAGGACTTATTGGTAAGATAACACTCATGTTAAAAGTTGCTATGCTGCATGTAATAAAACATAAACGTTAGAGAATACCGAAGGGGCAATCAAAAATGGATAGTATAGAGAAACTAGCAGCATAGGGTACACAAGACACAAGACGAAGACAAACAAACCAAGAATTTCAGAAAACCTTACAGAACAACTATAATGTTTTCAGTAACTGTATCGTGTACCCAATTTGGCCAGTTTCTCTGGATTGTCCATTCTTTGTTGCTCCTTCGGTTTTCTCTAACGTTTACGTGTATAATGATAAAGTTCATGGTCACGTTTCAGCAATTTGTTAGTATTATTGTGACTAGAATAATAAACGGAAGATACAAGACAAACAGTTAAACTTTCATTATGACGAACTGACCCGTGAAATCTCCGAATATGAAGAGTTTTGTATAAATCCTGACATTTGAGATGGATATCGTTGTGGAAACACACATCTGTGGTGTTACAATGTAAGCTTGTGTTGAGAAGTCAACTTTAGCCACTGGGCCATCAAGACTACAACCTTTTATGTCGGTTGGTTGGTTGGTTGGTTTGGTGGTGAAAAACACCGTCCTGTCGCAAGTCACTGACAAACTTTATCACATAATGTGGTATCTAGTACACTTCGACTGAGCTGGGTTTGAACTCACAACTTTAGTGGTAATAGTCACTGATTCCATAAACATAACCTAACCTAACCTCTAAAAGGATTTAATTATGCCCCCTATTCAGCAATAAAGTGCGACCACCATAGCATTGTTCTAACACTATACATATGTAAAATGGCTCACTTCGCAATATTTAATGTATTGTTCTATCATATTTAGGGTATATTAAAGTCATCTTTGAATATGGAAGGTGGATAATCAAACCATTTGGTGAGTACATGTATTGTTTTACGATTACTTACATTTAGTGAGTACACGTATTGTTTTACCATTACTTATATTTGGTGAATACATGTTCTCTCACCATTATATACATTTGGTGAGTACATGTTCTCTCACCATTATATACATTTGGTGAGTACATATATTATTACCATTATTAACATTTGGTGAGTACATGTATTGTTTTACCATTATTAACATTTGGTGAGTACATGCATTGTTTTACCATTATTAACATGTGGTGAGTACATGTATTGTTTACCAATATTTACATTTGGTGAGTACATGTATTGTTTACCATTATTTACATTTGGTGAGTACATGTATTGTTTACCATTATTAACATTTGGTGAGTACATGTATTGTTTTACCATTATTAACATTTGGTGAGTACATGTATTGTTTACCAATATTTACATTTGGTGAGTACATGTATTGTTTACCATTATTTACATTTGGTGAGTACATGTATTGTTTACCATTTTTTACATATGGTGAGTACATGTATTGTTTTACCATTACTTACATTTGGTGAGTACATGTATTGTTTTATCATTACTTACATTTGGTGAGTTCATGTATAGTTTTACCATTATTTATATTTGGTGAATACATGTTCTCTCACCATTATATACATTTGGTGAGTACATATATTATCACCATTATTTACATTTGGTGAGTACATGTATTGTTTTACCATTATTAAAATTTGGTGAGTACATGTATTGTTTACCATTATTAACATTTGGTGAGTACAGGTATTGTTATACCATTACTTGCATTTGGTGAGTACATGTATTGCTTACCATTATTTACATTTGGTGAATACATATATTATCACCATTATTTACATTTGGTGAGTACAGGTATTATTTTACCATTACTTACATTTGGTGAATACATATATTATCACCATTATTTACATTTGGTAAGTACAGGTATTGTTTTACCATTATTAACATTTGGTGAGTACATGTATTGTTTATCATTATTTACATTTGGTGAGTACATGTAGTTTTACCATTACTTACATTTGGTGAGTACATGTATTGCTTACCATAATTAACATTTGGTGAGTACATGTATTGCTTACCATAATTAACATTTGGTGAGTACATGTATTGCTTACCATTATTTACATTTGGTGAATACATATATTATCACCATTATTTACATTTGGTGAGTACAGGTATTATTTTACCATTACTTACATTTGGTGAATACATATATTATCACCATTATTTACATTTGGTAAGTACAGGTATTGTTTTACCATTATTATCATTTGGTGAGTACATGTATTGTTTATCATTATTTACATTTGGTGAGTACATGTAGTTTTACCATTACTTACATTTGGTGAGTACATGTATTGCTTACCATAATTAACATTTGGTGAGTACATGTATTGCTTACCATAATTAACATTTGGTGAGTACATGTATTGCTTACCATTATTAACATTTGATGAGTACATATATTGTTAATCGTTATTTCTCTTTGGTGAGTACATGTATAGTTTACCATTATTTACATTTGGTGAGCATATGAATTGCTTACCGTTATTTACATTTGGTGAATACATCTATTGTTTACCATAATTTATATTTGGTGAGTATATGATTTGTTAACCATTATTTACATTTGGTGAGTACATGTATTTTTTACCATTATTTACATTTGGTGAGTGCATGTATTGTTTACCATTACTTACATTTGGTGACTACATCAATTGTTTACCATTATTTTCATTTGTTGAGTACATCTATTGTCTATCATTATTTACATTTGGTGAATAGATGGATTTGTGTACTATTATTTACATTTGGCAACTACATGAATTCTTTACCATTATTTACATTTTTGAGTACATGTATTGTTTAACATTATTTACATTTTGTGAGTACATGTATTGTTTACCATTATTTACATTTGGTGAGTACATGTAGTTTTACCATTACTTACATTTGGTGAGTACATGTATTGCTTTACCATTACTTATATTTGGTGAAAACATGTTCTCTCATCATTATATACAGTTGATGAGTACATATATTATCACCATTATTTACATTTGGTGAGTACATGTATTGTTTACCATTAAATACAGTTGGTGAGTACATATATTATCACCATTATTTACATTTGGTGAGTACATGTATTATTTACAATTATTAACATTTGGTGAGTACACATATTGTTAATCGTTATTTCTTTTTGTTGAGTACATGTATAGTTTACCATTATGTATATTTGGTGGGTATATGAATTGCTTACGTTATTTACATTTGTTGACTACATCCATTGTTTACCATAATTTATATTTGGTGAGTACATGTGCTGCTTACCATTATTTACATTTGGTGAGTACGTTCGACATTTTGATATAGGACACTACAATAAACATACCACATGATATCAATCTTTAGTTTTACGTTCGATATTTTAATATAGGACAATGCAATAAACATATCACATGACATCAATCCTTAGTTTTACGTTCGACATTTTAATATAGGATAATACAATAAACATACCACATGACATCAATCCTTAGTTTTACGTTCGACATTATAATATAGGATAATACAATAAACATACCACATGACATCAATCCTTAGTTTTACGTTCGACATTTTGAAATAGGACACTACAATAAACATACCACATGACATCAATCCTTAGTTTTATCTTCGACATTTTAATATAGGATGATACAATAAACATACCACATGACATCAATCCTTAGTTTTATCTTCGACATTTTAATATAGGATGATACAATAAACATACCACATGACATCAATCCTTAGTTTTACGTTCGACATTATAATATAGGATAATACAATAAACATACCACATGACATCAATCCTTAGTTTTTCCTTCGACATTTTGACATAGGACACTACAATAAACATACCAAATGACATCAATCCGTAGTTTTACATTCGATATTTTAATATAGGACAATGCAATAAACATATCACATGACATCAATCCTTAGTTTTACGTTCGACATTTTAATATAGGATAATACAATAAACAGACCACATGACATCAATCCTTAGTTTTGCGTTCGACATTATAATATAGGATAATACAATAAACATACCACATGACATCAATCCTTAGTTTTACGTTCGACATTTTGAAATAGGACAAAACAATAAACATACCACATGATATCAATACTTAGATTTATGTTCGACATTTTAATATAGGACAATACAATAAACATACCACATGACATCAATCCTTAGTTTTACGTTCGACATTTTGAAATAGGACACTACAGTAAACATATCACATGACATCAATCCTTAGTTTTTCCTTCGATATTTTAATATAGGATGATACAATAAACATACCACATGACATCAATCCTTAGTTTTATGTTCGACATTTTAATATAGGACAATACAATAAACATACCACATGACAACCATTCTTAGTTTTATGTTCGACATTTTAATATAGGACAATACAATAAACATACCACATGACATCTATCCTTAGTTTTACGTTCGACATTTTAATATAGAACAATACAATAAACATATCACATGACATCAATCCTTAGTTTTATGTTCGACATTTTAATATAGGACAATACAATAAACATACCACATGACAACCATTCTTAGTTTTATGTTCGACATTTTAATATAGGACAATACAATAAACATACCACATGACATCTATCCTTAGTTTTACGTTCGACATTTTAATATAGAACAATACAATAAACATATCACATGACATCAATCCTTAGTTTTACCTTCGATATTTTAATATAGGACAATACAATAAACTTACCACATGACATCAATCCTTAGTTTTTCCTTCGATATTTTAATATAGGACAATACAATAAACATACCTCATGATACCAATCCTTAGTTTTTCCCTCGATATTTTAAAACAGGATGATACAATAAACATATCACATGACATCACTCCTTAGTTTTACCTTCGACATTTTAATATAGGACAATACAATAAACATATCACATGACATCAATCCTTAGTTTTTCCTTCGACATTTTAATATAGGACACTACAATAAACACACCACATGACATCAATCCTTAGCTTTACGTTCGACATTTTAATATAGGACAATGCAATAAACATATCACATGACATTTATCCTTAGTTTTACGTTCGACATTTAAATATAGGACAATACAATAAACACACCACATGACATCAATCCTTAGCTTTACGTTCGACATTTTAATATAGGACAGTACAATAAACATATCACATGATATCAATTCTTAGCTTTACGTTCGACATTTTAATATAGGATGATACAATAAGCATATCACATGACATCAATCCTTAGTTTTCCCTTCGATATTTTAATATAGGACAATACTAGAAACATACCACATGGCATCAATCCTTAGTTTTTTCTTCGACATTTTAATATAGGACAATACAATAAACATACCACATGACATCAATCCTTAGTTTTTCATTCAACATCTTAATATAGGACAATACAATAAACATATCACATGACATCAATCCTTAGTTTTACGTTCGACATTTTAATATAGAATGATACAATAAACACACCACATGACATCAGTCCTTTGTTTTTCCTTCGACATTTTAATATAGGACAGTACAATAAACATACCACATGACATCAATCCTTAGTTTTTCATTCAACATTTTAATATAGGATAATACAATAAACATACCACATGACATCTATCCTTAGTTTCACGTTCGACATTTTAATATAGAATGATACAATAAACATACCACATGACATCTATCCTTAGTTTCACGTTCGACATTTTAATATAGAACAATACAATAAACACACCACATGACATCAATCCTTAGCTTTACGTTCGACATTTTAATATAGAACAATACAATAAGCATAACACTTGACATCAGTCCTTAGTTTTACTTTCGACATTTTAATATAGGATAATACAATAAACATACCACATGACATCAATCCTTAGTTTTACGTTCGACATTTTAATATAGGACACTACAATAAACATACCACATGACATCAATCCTTAGTTTATCCTTCGACTTTTTAATATAGGACAATACAATAAACATACCACATGACATCAATCCTTAGTTTTACGTTCGACATTTTAATATAGGACAATACAATAAACATACCACATGACATCAATCCTTAGTTTTTCCTTCGACATTTTAATATAGGACACTACAATAAACATACCACATGACATCATTCCTTAGCTTTACGTTCGACATTTTAATATAGGACAATACAATAAACACAACACATGACATCAATCCTTAGTTTATCCTTCGACTTTTTAATATAGGACAGTACAATAAACATATCACATGACATCAATCCTTAGTTTTTCCTTCGATATTATAATATAGGATGATACAATGAACATATTACATGACATCAAGTGCATGTATTCAACAAAGTTGTTGCGTTTTCCACATTGATATAAAATATTATGTAATTTTCAATTTTTGAACAGGTTATACGACATAACCTGCTTTGGGGCAGCTTACACTTATTAAACTGCTTATGTAAAGCGTAAGCTGTCCCGAAGCAGATTATACAAATACTATGAATTATATGTTATATAAATGTGGAATACGCTTGATAGATTTTTGTTATTGTGCTTAACGCCACTTTCTTTAATATTTCAGCTATATCATGTCGTCCAGTTTTAGTGGTGGAAGAAACCGGAGCACCCGGAGAGAACCACCGACCATGGGCAAGCAACTGGTAATCTTTATCACTTGCGGCTGCGACTCGAGTGCACCCTTTTGTAATTTACAAAGCCGGGTGCGAATCCACGCCTTTGTGGAATACGCAACAACTGTGTTGGATACATGCACTTATATATTGATGTCATTCGCTATAATTTAATCTTTACAACGAATTTAATGATTCCTGGATTTTTTTACGATTATTTGATGGAGCTATTTGAATTAGTTGTTTTCGACGTCATAATAACAACCTAGGTTATCAAGTATAATCAATGTTGATCCAGATGGATCAGCCAATCAGATTGCAGTATACACATAAAGCTTAATTATTGTATTTTATTTTCACAGTGCCGGGATATGCACCTGCCACTAAATCATATGGACCCACAGCGGAAGTAAGTATTGCAATAACATCTTGGGTATATCACTGAGCCAGCTTATGTGGAATTAGATTACTCACTAGTGTCCCATTGGAACGGAAAATTAATTCAAGAAAGTTTGAAGATCCCGAAGGGGGTTAGGGTTAGGGTTATGATGTTTGACGTCGCTTTCAACAATATTTCAATCATATCATGGCGGTCAGTTTTATCGGTGGAGAAGGCGGGATAACCGGGGTAAACCTGCTGCAAGTTACTGTCAAACTTGATCACATATTGTTGTATCGAGTACACATCGCGATGAACGAAATACGAACTCACAATAATGTAGTTATTGAGTGAGTAAGAGTTTGCTGTTTAACGCTAAATGAGCAGCTGTATCATGGCGAGAGCAAGTTACATTCGATGAGATGATAATGATATCCACTTTGATCTAGGTGGATGCTCATAGTGCGAGCGTACTGAAACAACAGGCCGTGGAAGACATGTCGCTCCACTCGGACACAATATCATGATTCCGATCCCTTTTTTTTTATTATTTATCCTTAATGCTGGGTGCTTAGCAGAAAAGCAACATATACCAATTGTATAGTCTTTGGTTTGAGCCGACAGAGGTTCGAAACTGTGATCTACAGCCGTCGATGCGCCTGTGTAGTTATGCAAATTATATTACTAAGTATAATTATTTCTATTATAGTCAGCGGCCACAGGACTTGATCAAGTGAAAGCTCAGATTAAAAAAGCAATTGCTGCAGGTGTAGGCGCAGGTGGCAGTACTGGCGGGGTTAAAGGTGGCACAACATATGGAAAACAACAAGTTCACCATATTGAAACAAAGGTTGAGACCAATGCCTATTGAGAAAATATTGAATGTTACACACTGCAAAATCTTTTGTACATAATGAAGTATAATTTAATAAATTTGCAATTCAAAAACAAATTTCCTGTTATTCGTTGATTTCGTCGCATTAGCCTGTGCATAAGAAATACGTCCTAGATTAACACGACGGGTGTTACTAGTGGAACAGGAACTGCTTACCCCTCCGGAGCACCTGAGTTCATCCCCTGTTTTTAGTGGGGTTCGTGTTACTCAATATGTAGTTGTATATGTATGTTTTGTAGATCGTTGTTTGTCCCTTTGCACTTTTCTTTTTGGCCACTGTGCTGTCTGTTCTTCTTCGATATACGGATTCTGATTACTCCTTTGGTATCTTTTGGCCACTGTGCTCTCTGTTCTTCTTCGATATACGGATTCTGATTACTCCTTTGGTATCTTTTGGCCACTGTGTTGTCTGGTCTTCTTCGATATACATATTCTGATTACCTCCCTTTGGTAACTTCAAACTCTTCAAACACGTCCTTTCAATTCTCAAACTTTTGTGGTTTTCTGTGTTTATTCCATAGGTTGTGTTCAAATGTCCGAGGGAGGGCTCATGTCTTAATTTACGTTATTTGTGTTTGTTTGCGTATAGTGGAGCAGGAACTGCCGACTCTTCCGGAGCACCTGAGTTCACCTCCGGTTCTTAGTGGGTTCATGTTTCTCGATATTTAGTTTTATGTGGATGTTTTGTAGATCGTTGTTTGTCCTTTTGTACTTGGCCATTGTGTTGTCTGTTCTTCTTCGATATACGGATTCTGATTACCGTTTTGGTATCTTCAAACTCTTCTTGTAACTAATATATGACGATCAGTTGAAGCAAAGGAATAATAAATGAATATGCCATTTGAAATAACAATAAACAAATAACGAATTATCGTTAGTTAAACAGAAAAATTATGATTAAGCGGAACTCCATATCAAATAAACGTTAAAGAAAACCGAAGAAGCAATTACGAATGGCCAATTCAGAAAAAACTGGCAACATTGGGTACATAATACACAAGACGAAGACAGACAGTACAATAAGACATAAGCGTTCCTTCTGGAGGTAAAGAGGAACCGAACATCACAAAACACAGTACAATAAGATATAAGCGTTCCTTCTGTAGGTAAAGCGGAACCGAACTTCACAAACCACAGTACTATAAGACATGAGCGTTCCTTCTCTGGGTAAAGAGGAACCGAACTTCACAAAACGCAGTACAATAAGACATGAGCGTTCCTTCTGTAGGCAAAGAGGAACCGAACTTCACAAACCACAGTACAATAACACATGAGCGTTCCTTCTATGGGTAAAGAGGAACCGAACTTCACAAAACGCAGTACAATAAGACATGAGCGTTCCTTCTGTGGGTAAAGAAGAACCGAACTTCACACAGCGCAGTACAATAAGACATGAGCGTTCCTTCTGTGGGTAAAGAGGAACCGAACTTCACACAGCGCAGTACAATAAGACATGAGCGTTCCTTCTGTAGGTCAAGAGGAACCGAACTTCACAAAACACAGTACAATAAGACATGAGCGTTCCTTCTGTAGGTAAAGATGAACCGAACTTCACAAAACACAGTACAATAAGACATGAGCGTTCCTTCTGTGGGTAAAGAGGAACCGAACTTCGCAAATCACAGTACAATAAGATATGAGCGTTCCTTCTGCAGGTAAAGATGAACCGAACATCATTTTTATGTGGAAATCACAATGGACATCACTACACTGAACCAAGAAATATTGTTGAAAGGAACGCATATAATTCCTTAACATGAAATATACACACAAAATGTTATGTCAAACATTAAACTATTTGATGCGAAGAAAACAAAAGCTATGAATAAATATAGACAGAACAGAAGAGTTGGAAGAAACCAAAGGGGTAATCAGAATCCGCAAATCGAAGAAAGACAGACAACTCAATCGTCAAAACAAAAAGAATAAATGGACAAAGAACGATCTACAACACAATACACATGAAACTAAAAATCAAAAATGGGGTCAAAAATACAAAATAAAAATAAGCAGATAAACAATGATCAGCATGAACAAACGCAGATGTTGAAGATGCAGTTGAATAATGATAAGCGCCACGAACACTGTCACAAACCGCAAGACAATGTAGTTCCAAATGTAGCACATGCCGTGTTATTTTATCACCTCCCTTTCTTATGAAAACTGGTCATTCACCACATATATATAATATATGTGTTTCGCTTCTCTGTTTTGCTGGTAAAATTGATAAAGGACACATCCATAGTATAGTGAACTATGCCCTCGTATGAATACTAAATCTCAAATAGTTCGATAATGTATTAAACTAACAAAGAATAAATATTCGGCTTCTCGTCATTTAATTAAGTGTTCAAATTCTACTTCCGATTTCCGGTATCACAAAACAACAACGACCCAGTAATGTTCAAAGTAAAATGAACAACTTATCAACATCTTCAAAGTGAAAGTAAACGTGGTGACTATTATTTAATAATAATAAAAAAATATCCACAATTTCAACTCAAATTAGTCCAAATAAATGTGCGTACATTTGCACTACACCAAAATCTACACGAAATTAATATTTATTTGATATACCCTGTTTGCACACATCAATGTACAATGAACCTGAAAGGACAAGCTAAAAAACATGTGTCTTGTTCTATTCAAGATAATATTACAAGAGGCTGAATAGATTCAATTCAAATCGCAAAACCTGACCATAATCACTCAAGCGCAAAATATGGGTCATATATATCAAAATGTAGTGAAAAAATTGTGCTTTTGCTGTTAGAGGGACCTTAGTGGTCAAACTTCCGTGTACTAAATGAAAAAAAGACATATAAGCAAATAAATATAATCAAAACAACAATCAACAAGAACACCACGAAACTGAAGTAAAAAGAGAATGATTTCAACCTCACCGAAGAACGAAAGTGACCTCATATAACTCAAACAGAAAGCCGTATCTGCTTTAGAGGAAACCACAGCCATGCTACCCATGGTAAGCGTCATGTAAACTGTCACGACCAACGAAAAGGGAGCCATTAAATTTATGTGGAATGGATCTAAAAACAGAAATTAACTAAACCTAATGTACGGACAAATGTGTCACTATATCATGTCTATTCCATTCTTATAGCTGGAAATGAAATACAAACAAATGTAGTTCAATAACCGTATTATTCCAGTTTTGTTTAATACAACCCCCTCACGTTAAGGTCCCGTGATAGTACAGGTATGTTCTAGTATAACTATTCAACAGAAATATACTGTAGAAAAATATGAAAGGATATTGATATAATCACCATATCATTTAGAAAGTAGACGCACTGACTCCTAATACATAGAGAAATACTAGTGTTAATTTAGTGTAACAATACACGTTCATCATAGACTCTCTCCAGATAATCGTGAGAACTTGTAATATACAGACAAAATATCAATAATAAATTTGTACACCAACATACATTTCTGTTTGGCCTCTACCAATTGAAAAGCCAAGTTTAAATTGGAAACAATATATACCAGAAGAAAACGAAAGAGACAACCCTGTAGCATTTTCAAGTTTTCGGGGCATTTTTACTTGTTTGTTTGATTGTTTTGGCTTTTTTTTTTCTTTTTTGTGTGTGTGTGTTCTTTTGTGGGGATTATTTCCTTGTCCCGTTTCTTTAGGTTACTGCAGTAAATGTGGTTTAGCAATGAACGGCTTCTGTAAAACTGTATTCTGAGGAAAATATATTTGAGGAATATGTTCACTTTTTGAACAGGTTAGATGATATACAAATATTTAACATATTCCTTACAATTTAAGTTTTACAACAAAATTTAATGACTTTGATTTTAATTACGATTATTTCATGGGACTATTTGAATTCGTCGTTGGTGAATATATATGTTGGCGACGTCACAATATCAACCCAGGTTATCAAGTATAGCCAATGCTGCTCCAGGTGGATCAGCCAATCAGATTGCAGTATTCACATCAAATTAAATTATTCAAGCATTTTACTAGACTGTGTTTGAACAGTGGTCAACAATTCCACCAATATCGACAAAGAAAACAATCATCACTCACATCTAATATTGAGCACAAAAAGACCCTACATTTGCTGATTGAAATTCAGTCCTGGTTTGTACAGGCAAAAACTGTGGCGGCGTAGAATCTGCTAATAAGATTTCATTCCCCCACATATATACATAATTGGATATACGACGCAATATAAATATGAAGAAACCTGCATAGATTCGTTGGTACGGAATCATAAACATGGAGAGCATAATATTACGGTCTGTGAATGTTCGTAGTTAACTGACTAACAGCCAAGGAAAGAAGGTACAATATGTTGCCTGTTAACTAAAGACCATAAAACATACAGGAAAAAATCATAACTTATATATTTAACATTGAACGTTAACAAAACCCGCGACATGTCATGGCGAGAGCAAGCTAATTTTCAATGAGATGATGATGAAGTCCGCTTTGTTCAAGATCAACACGCTGAGTTGGATTTTTATAGTGCTGGCTCAATGAATCAACCGTCCACGGGTAGACATGTCGCTCCATTCTGGAAACATTATTCTGATTCCGAGCCAACCAGTCTTTGCTCTTTCTCCTTAATGCTGCTTGCTTTGTCAATGTTATAGTCTTTGGTTTGACCCGACCGGTGCTCGAACCCACGATCTATCGCACTCGAGGCGACCATTTTAACCATTACACCACCGATGCGGTTGATTCATGTAGAGTGACTGCATAGTGATGGATAACACCATGACGATTAGAACGATATTTGGTTGTGGACTTTTCAGGCAATTTGACAGTAGTTTTGGACTGTCTGTCATTACAGAATAAGCAAAATATACGTGCATTGCCGGTAATAATAGAATTAATTAATCTTTATATTAACACTGTTTACCCGGTTATAGGTGGGAGTTGTCATTTTACTCACAAATGGAAAGCACTTGCATGATGGTATCTTTTCCCTAAGAGTGAGGGCTTGGGCCCATAATAGTACCTTAACTCTGCCACTGTTTTATTAAGGTGCCTGTACCTGTACCAAGCCAGTACAGTGATCGGTCATTTATTTGTTTGAAAAGGTATCGATTTTGCATCTTTCTACGATTTTGATTTTTGATTTTGAAATTGTTAAAACAAAGTGTGGCATTTCCTTTGGTTGTCATTTTACTCCTTTACGAAACAGGCCAGGAAAAACTCACCAATGGATCGCTCTTTTCTGCCTATTTCTAAAACTCGTACAAATAAATTCTATATTTTCCAACAACATATGCAATGTTGTATGCATAAGTAAAGAAGGAAGAATATGTTGACTGTTGACTAAAGATCATAACACTAAGAAAGAACAAGCATGACTGATACCTTTAGCAAATTTGATAGCAATTAGTTATAAAATTCAGACAAAAATGATGGTCTTCGTAGGAGACCAGACAAAACTGTTTGAAGATACCAAAAGGGGTATCGAGTAGAACAGGTAATACAATGGCAACATAATTTCTGCAATGCAAGCAATGATCTACAGAATGTTGCTCAGAGCAATAAAGATTGAGCAATACAAACTCAACTAAGACACTGGGATGAAATTATGGTACTCCTGAAGGTTCAGCAGTTCTACCAGTCCTACTATTGGTAAATGGCACGAACATTATACATTTATTTCCCGTGCATAAGGGAGATATGAATATTTGTTCACACGAGAAAAGTCATATTTCCCGAGGGTGAACAAATATTCATATCTCCCTTATGCAAGGGACATGAATGTTTTATTCCACCAGGCCAACGTTTTGGTGAATTCTGGGAAATGAAATCTTTTGGCCATCTTTGTTTACAAAATTATTATTTTAGAGCATCTCTGGAGTTATACCGTCATATGACAAAAGCGTTAAATCTTGAGAATTTCGAATAAGGGAAATACGATATTGTTGAGACGGAACTACGATGTTGTTGAGAGGGAAATACGATGATTTGATAAATGTCACGTGGAATTGTTTCGACCAATCGAATTTCTATATAAGTAGAATAAATATTACAGAGTGGAATAACATCTGATATGGAAATCGTGTTGAACATCAGTAAGAAAAGTAAGTAGATACCACATGGCTAATCAAGAGTCGTAAATTGATAAAGAGTAGAAAACACAATGACAAAAAGAACAAGGGCAAAGTGACAAACAATAATGAACAAAACTCTACACAGCAGACTATGAACACCGATAACATGAATAAAACATTAACTCCCTACAATAATGAACAAAACTCTACACAGCAGACGATGAACACCGATAACATGAATAAAACATTAACTCCCTACAATAATGAACAAAACTCTACACAGCAGACGATGAACACCGATAACATGAATAAAACATTAACTCCCTACAATAATGAACAGAACTATACACAGCAGACGATGAAATGAACATCGTTAACATGAATAAAACATTAACTCCCTACAATAATGAACAAACCTCTACACAGCAGACGATGAACACCGATAACATGAATAAAACATTAATTCCCTACAATAATGAACAAAACTTTGCATAGCACACTATGAAATGAACACCGATAGCATGAATAAAACATTAACTCCCTACAAAACTAATGGTTGTAAGGGCAACCTATAACCCTGAAGACGTGTAATTAGACAAAATAAACAATACGAGCCAAACTAAAAATCATCACCGCGGAGATGAACTCGGGTGCTCCGAAAAGTCTTTACGGATAGGTCAAAATTCGGTTAGGTTTGTTCATGTCTGAAGAGTTAGGACAGGGTTGTTGTGCTTAGCGCCTCTTTCAACAATATTCCAGTTGCAACGTGGCGTTCAGTTTTATTGGTGGAGGAAATCGGGGAAAAACCATCGACCTGCCAGAAGTCACTGACAAACTTTATCACCGGATGTTGTATCGAGGACACCTCGTTAGTGGTAATTGGCACTGACTGCACAGATAGTTGTATATTCAACTACCATATGATCACTACTACGAGAGGTTTCGATCCCGTGATAGTAGAACAACATTACAAAACAAGAAAAAAGAACAATAATTAAGTGTATTCGAATCTTGTTATCTCGAACTCGAAGGACTCGTTACTATTGATAACTTGAAGTGATTTAGTTGGTCCATTCTCAGTAACTTTCAGTTCAGGGAATAGTCGTTCGTCTAAGACATGCATTGTCTTTTTCGAAGTGCACTTACACCCACATCCGTTTAGGCTCGAATTTAACATGGGCGTTTTAGCATATTTTGTGTCTTTTGGAATTGGTACAACGTTTTCCCGACTAGATGTATACATGCATAGTACAATCAGAAGGTACCAAGACGTGATAAAACGTCATTAATCAATATAAAACGACAAAATCATGATAAAGAGACATGGACAAGCACAATACACGGAAAACTAAAAAAGTACAACATAAACAAACAAAAATAAGTAAAGCAAAACACAAAGCAAACCAAAAAACATAAAATAAAAAAACAGACCGTTTACTTCAGTGCTACGGAAGGAAAAACTCTTCCTGCTTTAGTTGTGGCGACCGTCGGTTTACACTTAGTCAAAATCTGATATTCTAAATCAATTTGAATAATTATTGTTGTTATAATAATACCCCCAGCATGCGGTCTCTAATATCAGTTACATGCCGCTGATGCCATGCCGATGTTTTTGCAGTTCTTTTAATCAATGAGCTTAAGAATTTGACTAATATGATGTTGTAATAGGAAAATTAGGTAAACTTGTTCACAAACAGAACTGTTCTCACGACGTGGATCGCCATCTTCAGAAATTTACTTATCAACGTAGATCTTGACCTTTGTTGACAAATGACCAATTACAAAGATACAAAAAAATGACTCGTAATCAACAATTGCTATATTTTTCTTCGAATGGCGCTAATAAATTAATATTTCTTAGCTGAAGTTAGACTAATATTAAAATATAGATATATACGTTTTAATTTCACAATAAATAGACAATGTTTTACAATGTAACATCCTACACAGTGTTGGGTTTATTTTCTTGTTTTACATTTTTTCTAGTATGTTTTGTGCACAGAAAAATGTCATACAAAATTTGTAATAACATTTTCTTACATCCTGCGAAGAAGGCAATATCATATCATATGTTTTATAACATCATTATTGTACTAGTTAGATATATTACTTTTGAAACAAAAGAAGTTGCCCGTATTGAATATAACGGGCTTCTTTTTCGGTATCCGCTACGCACTTCGGTCTTCACCAGAGTACTCATGCGGAGAAAGAAACACGCTATCACCAATACGGACCACTTCTTTTGTCGCAATAGTATACACTTATTGACTGAGTAGGAGGGTAATATCACTTTTATTGTCCTCAAGGTACCAACTATTGTCCGAGGCAATGCCCGAATATCAAGTCTCTAAGTGTTTTATTATACTTAACAACTGTGCAATTTAAAATTCTAAATTGTAGGTCCTTTTCTGATGGATGTCTAGTCTACTTTATTAGTGCTTTTTTAAAAACTAATATATTTTCATGTGTGTGCATTTGAAGAAGAAATTAATAAAAAAACAATTAAAAAAATTGGTTCGTTCTTTTTTGTATGAATATTGACATTGGTCTCTATTAGAAGTTGATTGGATCATTCCATTATATACAAATTTAAAACAGTCTTCTATGGTTTTAAATTCTCCATCTTTCACCTGCAGATAGTCATGCAAATTCTAGCGGCACCTGCTATCACATTTTTGGTAACTTTCGCGAATAATTTTCAAAATAGCATCGTCTTCGAGCGAAGCAAAGCTGCTTCCCTCTGCCATTGTGAACTTGTCGTCTGCCGTCTCGGTAGTTTAGCTCGCACAATGAAAATGTCTGGTTACTTGCATGACGTTATTTAATTTAAACCAATGAGATGAATGATTTAGAACAGTTCGGCAAATATGATTGCTGTAATTACCACAGGGGGAATAGTCCTAAACCTATTGACCGGCACCACGGGGGAATAGCTATGCAGTTGATTTTTGAATGCAATAGCAAAACTACTGTCATGTTTTTATAAAGTAAAAAAAGATACTGAAGTATAATAATACTTTATCTTATACGTCTTAAATTGAAATTATCTACACTATCAAATAATCAGATAAATGCATTACTGTCCCATTAGCAGACTAATGACAATGTTTATAAGATTCTTACATTTTTTTCTGTACCTGTCGTTTTTTATCTGTCAGAAAAGCAGTACATATGAACTGATGAGATGCATTTTGTTTTAAAATGGCATAGGTATCAAGGTTTTGATCACATTTCATCAAACTTTACCATTGGAGAAAACCTTCTGTGAATAAATATATTTAATAAATGGAACCGAACATAAGACGAAGAAAAGAAGAAAAACAACACAAAATCACAACACAAGATGCGCTCGACACCACTATACGAAAATAAACACAAATAACGTAAATAAGACATGAGCACTCCTACAATCAACTGGAGGTTAAGACGAACCTAACATCGTTTTTATTCGGATATCGTAACGGACATCAAAACTTGGAACTCAGAACGTAAAGACACATAATAGGACAACAGCAAAAAAACACAAAAAAAAAAGATGAACAACACGCGGTAAATTTATATTTCGAGCACAACAATTCAGATTCGACATGCTATTATTTCAATTACAATACCTTCTGCTTTCCTATACATATGTTATGTATATTTCATGTTGTATACCTATAATTGATATGACTTTGGTGAATAAAGATTATTAATATTATCATTATTATTATTATTATCTATTAATAGAATAGATGCCGGCTCATCCTCATCTTGACGTGTTTGTAATAAAAAATCTCAGGTTAAATGAAAAAAAAACACCAGTTCAATTCTTGCTAGACAAGTTTCCAATGAATTGCGCTAGACGTCTACATAATCTTTTCCTGATTCATAATATTACATTTCCAAATGTATATCAGGGTTAAGGCTATGGTTTTTAACGTCACTTTATCTCATGCAGGTTATTCCAGAAACGCATCGTGCACATTAAATTAGATATCTACTCTTTGTTTATCATAAATAAAAACTGACATGAAAACTACATCTATGAAAAGAGAGATAACTCTGATTTATTATGGGTCTATTTATATTTGAAATTTAGTTATGGTTAATTCAAAATCAGAAGGGGCATCGTTGTAGGTAAATTTAAACAAATGGCGGCGAAAATTGATTGCAATAGCACGTGAATAGACGGTATCATAGAACCCGCCGTACCTTAGGATCGTATATATTACGATTATAGTTGATGCAATAGAAAAGACAATACAATCAGGAATTTGGGTAAAAATGTGTAATTGTGCTATCCTTTAAATAAAGCTTTATTTCTGTCAATAAATATATTTAAACAAATATTATATGTTTTGTAGTTTTGAACACCAAACAATGAGAAAACTTCATCTTCAATATCTTAAGCATGGAAAAAGATGTACGAATAAATTGAACAACAAAAAATATCACACTGCCGTAACAGTTCAAAAATATCACACTGCCGTAACAGTTCAAAAGTCCAAAAATAAAAAATCGCAAAAAAAAGTCAAATTCAATACCCTTAACATACAATTACATGACTGCTCACTTTCCTGGCTTGGTACAGGCACTTCAATAAATACGTGACGGGGTTAAATTAGGCATATAAGCCAAAATGAAGATAATTATATGAATGAAGCATACAAGAGTTGTATGACATAAAACTGGTCTCAAAATTCAGGTTTGCTGTTTAATGTTTGCTTTCATATCTATTGCTATCTTATTTATTTTTATTTTCAGGTTGTTTTGTTTATCAAGGTAGAAACTATCCTTTAATTCCTCCCCCTCCATTGTGTGTACTGATTGGTAGAGTTGTTTGTTCATTAAATGATACGGAAATAGGCGGAACACTTCATTTTCTCAATAAAGCAAACACTTCTTTTAGAAAAGAGATAGCTGTTCGTTAATTTTTATATTTGCGGAAAAGTTGGCTATTATTGTTTAAGCTTTCTTTTCATAGTGACATATAGTCTAATATTATGTGACTATATGTAGGAAGAGTTTGAAGATACCAAAGGGGTACTCATCATCCGTAAATCGAAGAAGAGACAGGCAACGCAATAGTCAAAAGAGAAAGGACAAACAGCTATCTACAAAACGCTACACATATAGCTAAATATCTAGTAACATGAACCCCACTAAAACCCGGGGATGAACCCAGGTGCTCGTCCTTCTTTCCTCGTCCATGATTTATCACCAGATTTGTAAGACAAGTAACACGACAGGCTCCACGAGTGGAACAGGGACTGCCTACCTTTCGACTGTGTTTTCTGTGAGGTTCGTCTTGCTTAATTCTGAATTTTCTTGGGTGTGTTTTGTTGACCATTCTCTGTCATTTTGTCCTTTTTTTCCTTTGAGTATATTTTGGCTTTGAACGTTCCTGGTAAAGGTTATTCCAGAAATGCGCCGTGTGCACTAAATTTGATATATATTAGTTCATTCTTGGTAACTATATTAATTGATGGAGATCAGAGGAGTACATGGAAAAGACAACATACAAGTTATTAACAAAATATATTAGATAACATAGTATTAAGTATTTCTCGTCAAAGATGGAGTTATAACTATACACTTAAGTGGTAATAGGCACTGATTACAGAACCGAATGTAAAATCCCACTTGTACGAGATCACGGCCATGACGAACATGTAATATTGAAGTTTATTAAAATACTTAGCTCAAATAAAGACATTTTTGTATGACCAATATGACCGGAGGTAAACTGTTCATATTTTCACACCCCGGCAAAAATAACCGGTTATTGGATTACTACAAGATCATTTCCATAACGAGGCCCATATTGGCCCGTGCCAATATGGGCCTCGACTTCGTCTCAGGCCAATATGGGTGTCTCTTTTCTAGATGTCGGAAGTATGTAATAAATAGTTTAATACATGGGCATTTTCATATTGGCCTGGTTATCATCCCTTGACCCATATTGACCCTCGACTCCGTCTCGGGATGATAGCCAGGCCAATATGGAAATGCCCATGTATTAATCTGTATACATAGCATTCACTTATATAATGTTTTCATTTAGCTTTGGTGTCGTCGTGGTCGTGATCGTATGATATTTGAATTTACAACTACCTGTGCAATCAGTGTTTATCAACATTAAAGCCGTGAGTTCAAATCCCGCTCATGGCAAGGTGTACTCGATACAACATTATATGATAAAGGTTGGCAGTGACTTGCGACAGGTCGGAAGGTTTTCTTCGGGTACGCCGGTTCCCTGCACCTATAAAAAACTGACCATCATGATATAGCTGAAATATTGGTGAAAGTGCGGCTAAATACCGCAACCCAACGTGCGGTAGGTGGGTGGTTTTCTCCGGGTACGCCGGTTTCATCCATCAATAAAACTGACCGCCATGATACAATTGAAATATTGTTCTGTTTAAAGAAGGTTAATCATCCTAACTCTAATTCTACATTTAACTTTGAATGAAGAAAGTCCTACTAATATGAAAAAGACGTATTGTTGTACGTATACAAAGAAGAAAAATGGTGACAAGCCCTATAAAAATGTGGTTCTTTTAATTTTGTGATGACAACCTTATTTGACAGAATATATTAAGAGTTAAACGAACTTGAAACGTGACTGTAACAAGTTGTCACCCACTGTTAATAATAATAATGATAAAACAACCTTCGAAAACGTAGCTGAAACCTTGGTTCATAATTGATTTATCTCCCTTTGATGTTCCCAATACGCATACAGGTGTGTTTATCAATATGATTATTACTTATTGTTTTATGTGTTATCCCTATATAATTGATTGTTTCTTTTACAACTAATTAAATATTAAAGAAGGATTAGAACTACCGCATCTGTTACAATAACTATGAAGTTACATATAAAAGCCGTCTGCTTTTTGTTTCTACCCAACTTCCAACGACCATCATGGCGGTGCACTTGTTCGCCATTTTTGCGGTATTTACTGTGTTAGCTCGCAGTAGTCTCGCATTTCCAACACAGCAAGGTAAGTTTATGAATTATATATCATTATTTTAAATGAAATCAAATTGAAAGCAATATTGATAAAAACGTAGTAGATATCAAATTTAGTGCGCATGACGTGTTTCTGGAATAATCTAAATTGAATGACTGTGAATGTACTTATATTTATTGGTACTAATTGTCGTGGTTTCTACAAAGTGCATTGCTATCTTATATTGGTGGTTTCAAACACTGCAGACAATAGTCAATGACAATATTGTATTACGTTAGATTTTAATTTTCGTGGTTTATGTGAACCACAAAATCCACGAAAATAAGAAACCTCACGATTAATAATGATTTCACAATAGTACATTTTTGGGGTAATGTAAGGAAAAGTCACACAGCATAATTTTCATTTTGTGATTAAATTTGTCTAGACAATATAAAACAATATAAACGTAGATGTATGATATAGTGTGCATGATACATTTCTGGAATAACCATAATCATGTACGCTCAAGGTCAAAAGATTAAAAACCAACATATGTTAAGGGGATACCATACACTATAGGGAGATAACTCTTTAGTATCAGTTGAACGTTTTGATCATATGATGTTTGTATGCAGATTTCAAGCATCTCGGTGATCAAAACCACAGAGAGAAAAGTTGCTATGTGGCTAGTGAATTCATAGCTCTGAGTCTGCTGGTTGGAATTTGCTAAATTTTTGATATTTATTACAGTGAATATATTCAAACACACTGCCAAAAAAATAAGAAAATTAAACGAGCAGATCAAATTTTACCTGAAGTGTATGGTACCACCTTAAACGCCCAAAAAATGTTCTCACTCCCAAAGAACTTTATTTATTTGGTTTCCCAATATTCTAACTATGAGTATACAAGATGAAGGTTATACCAGAAACACGAATTGTGCACTAAAATTTTTATCTACTTTTCTAATTGTATTCTCTTAATTTGTATTTTCAAAATGTACACATTGAAATGTTTTGAAAAAAAATAGGTATTCCTACCCAATGACCGTAGGCATTTAAATAACATTAAACATTTTTTTAAATTATATTATGGATGCCATTTATTATTTAAAGCGAAATTGGAAGTATTTTGATATTTTTATATGTATTCATATAATTCATACAATATGTCCCAGTGTTTGGACTAATGATTCTAGTTTTTAAAATTAATGTTTGACAAGTAGAGCATAGAACGAACTACTAATAATGAAACAGTGACAACAATTTGCTATGAAACTTGACAGATATTGCCATCATTGCTTTTGTCGGGTTCGTGCATCAAGCTACAATGAATCTTGGCCGATATTGCTATCATTGCTTTTACTGGCTTCGTGTTCTGTTTATACAAAATGTATCAATTGTATTTATTTACGCATAATGATGTCCAACACGGTTTCCGAATCCGACGATGTTAGTGTCGTTAAACAGTATCACAACGGGTGCCGCCAATTGAGCAGGGAATGATTATCGTCCATGAGCTAATCAGTTTACTCCCTTTATGATGGGTTCGTATTGATAAATACTGAGTTTTATTTTTAGTGTTTGGTGGGTCATTGTCTATCCTTTTTCTTTTGACCATTGTATTGTCGGTCATTCTTCGATTTGCGACTTCTGATAATTCCCGTGGTATATTCAAAGCTTCAGGATACGTAAATCAAAGAAGGACAGAACTCACAAAAGGACAAAAGGACAAACAACGATATAGAAAACATATGCATAAAGCTAAAGATCGAGAAACGCCAACCCCACTAAAGACCGGCAGTGAACTCAGGTGCTCCGGAATGGTGAGCAGTTCCTGCTCCTCTAGTTGCACCGTCGTTTTGACGAATGTCTATCATCTGGAATTCATATTATTCCAGACTCAATTAATCATTTATTAAAACTATGTTGAATCAAAATGCGTTAGTGATGATACACACTAATTGCATAGGGAGTAGTAAATCCAACTACCATAGGATCACGACCACGACGGTCCTTGCTATGATAAGAAACTGTAGTTCCAAGCTAAGAAAGTGAGAGGTCATATATACTTGCATGTAAGAGGCATCGATATTTCCTCTGTTGTTTACGATTCTCTTATTCAGATTTTGGAACTGTTGCGACAGTGTGTTATTTATTATTTTTTCTAGTCTGTAGTTATAACTGTAAATCTCTAATATTAGCAATGTATATTTTGCTTTTACAGGACAATGGTCATCGTGGTCTTCATGGTCAAGTAAGTACATTTTCATTATTGCTTCAATACGCTTAATAGATAAACTGTTTTGGTTGGTACATATTTGTCTAATAGAGCTAACGGTATCAATGTTGTAACATGTAAGAGTGTTCGATCCACGGTAAAACAAAGACTCTATATTTTGTATTTGATCTGAAATGTATACAAGACATTGTTGTTCTTTTTAATACAATTAATTCAATATAAATTCAATGGTTTCCTCTACTTCTGTATTTCATTTTTGGAATTTAAACATTTTTGTTTTATTTTTAGGTTGGTCATCAGGAAATAGTGAGTATTTTCTATCTTCTATTAATCCGTTTTATCCTGCACTTGTTCTATTTGAGCAGTCAAATTGCAATGACTGGATAATTTTTTTGTTATATACTCTCAGTGAGCAAGATATAGTATTTCTGGTTTATGATTTCTTTTGAACGACGGTAAGAAACGAGAAAAGCATAAGCGCGGACTCCACAGAAGACACCATCAAAAACCAATTAGAACTAAGCTTGTTTCTGCTATTGTTAGACAATTTGGTGGTTGTTGTGGGCTTTTTACATTGCAGGATAAATACAATACACCTTTATTGTCTGACAATACAAAGTTCATAAGCTCGCTTTTCTACTTGTCTCTAACAATGTAAATACATAGTCTATATATATATCCACCTCCATTAAGGGACCGACCATTTAACTTGAAGGGGGGGGGGGAGTTATGCTTTTTTTGTTTCGTTCAGAATATTGTTTTCGGACAACACGAGAGTTAGAATTTTTTTTTTTTCCAGAATTTTTTTTTTTTTCTCATCATAATATAGTTTATTCAAATCTCCTGTTTACAATAACCATAATGGCCCAGGAGTGAACATTAAGGGTCCCTGTTTTACATAAATCTCACTTGTCCAGGGGTAGCAAGTGAAAATAAAAATAAAAAGTCCACTTAAACATATTTCATATTGATTTGTTTTTACATTTCATTATAATATACACAATTAGACGATACAATTATTACCATGCATTAACTTTATGTTCATAAATAATAAATACTCATATGTTATTCCGAAAAAGTTCTAATTTGTTTTTATCATTTTCATTAATATGCGAAGTTTGTAATGTGCATTGTAAATGTTTTTTAAAATTATTTTTCCAAGTGTTTGATCTCCAATTCGGGATTGGTTATATTTCACCTTATTACGTATTTTCCATATTTCCCACTTTGAGATAAATATTACGGTATTAAAAATGACGTCTAAATCCTCACCCTCATATAGCCCTAACATTATATTTAATTCCTTGATTTCTATATTAGCTGTTAATCCAGATCTTTTAAATATTGCTTCTATTTCTTTTATAATTTGTTTCACAGAAGGACATTTAAAAAATAGATGCTGCATCGTTTCATCGTTGTCTCTTATTTGGCAGAGATGGCATCTTCCGTTTGACAAATTCATTTTTTTCAATCTATGTTCTGTATAATTTATATTATGGAGACATTTCCACTGGAATTCTTTGACCTTATTAGTAACTTTGATTTTCTTTAATTTTGTCCATATTTGTGTCCAATCAATATTACCTCCGTACTGTTCTTCCCACTTAATCTGACATTTTGGTTTTATATTTTGTTTAAAGATTCCCTGAATTACTTTTATTTTCAATTTATCAGGTGATATAGTTGTATTTGACTCATTTAAAAATTGTAGCTTATCGTTGATATTTAAGGTAACTCTACGTTTTCCAGAATTTAACATTAGATTATATGACAAAAACTCTGAATCAGATTATTAATTTTTTCCTCCACCAAAATCAGAATATTTTTTTCAGCAACATTGGAAATCAGAATATTATTTTAGAAAAAAAAACATACCCCCCCTTCATGTTAAATGGTCGTTCCCTAAGTATGGTAGTCGAATTTGATGTTTTTTATTTAATATTGATAATGCCTTTTTTATCTTTAGTCAACGGACGGGTATCTAAAAATGCACTTTTTCAAACTTTTACATAATGGAAGTTGGTAACAACAAGCATACTAACTCCCTCTGCACATATCCACATTTGGTACAAATATTTAACATAGAGACCTAATGGGCAACTTTTTGGAAAATAGTGTCAAAATTCTGAAATTATTTGCCAGAGTAGGTAGATGATATATGAGTAAATGTGTGAAGAAAAAAAATCAATAAGTTGAACTGTTGATTTTTAATTAATTTTTTAGTCCTGTTTTAGGCTGGTCAAACGGACTATGCAAGCCTATCACCAATACGGCGTGTGTTCACGCTCGGCTTTATAAATTACACAAAGGTTGCACTCGACTCGCAACCGCAGGTGATAAAGTTTACCAGTTGCTTCTTGCCCATGGTCGGTAGTTCTTTCCGGGTACTCCGGCTTCTTCCCCCACTAAAACTGATTGCCATGATATAGCTGAAATATTGCTGAAAGTGACGTTAAGTACAATAAATCAATCAATTAAATCAATCATTTAGTTTTAAAGGGCATATACAATGTATTTATTTTTTATTCAAATACATATTGTTTTAAATTAAAGAAGATAAAAAATGTTCGATAAACTATATTCAGCAGTAGCCATGTTTTCATATATCTACAGAAATAATGTTATCTTCACTATTACAGACAATAAATGTGACGTGAAAGCCGACATAGTCTTCTTGTACGATGATTCCAGCAGCATCAGCTCCAACAATCCAGGCAACTTCAATATCATGAAAACCTTTATGAAAAATGTTGTCAGTAAATTTAGCTCCTTCGGGCCAAATGGCGTGGAGTTCTCCGCTGTTTGTTTCTCAGACAAAGTCACACCACACTTTAACCTGAAGAAATATAGCACTGAAGCAGGACTGTTACAGGGAATAACAAATGACGTCAACCCCAGTAATGGTGGAGCTACACATATCGGAAGTGGACTGAAGGTAAGGAAAACGTAGATATCAAAATTAGTGCGCACGAGCTACACATATAGGAAGTGGACTGAAGGTAAGAAAAACGTAGATATCAAAATTAGTGCGCACGAGCTCTACATATCGGAAGTGGATTGAAGGTAAGAAAAACGTAGATATCAAAATAAGGTATCCGAAATTGGCTGTTCTGTTAAGGCGCTTTGATTTTTGTGTGTATTTATTTAGCTTTCCTCTATGTTGACTATAAGCGTACCTGATGATGGTTATGTCAGAAACGCATCGTGAGAACTTAATCAGCTATCTACCTCTTAATTAGATTCATAATTAAATTATAATTTTAATTTGCATGTTTCGTCCTTAATTGCTGTATTTCATAGTTATTATTCTTTTTTTTCTCTCATAATTTGATTTCAATCGTAGTAATGAATTTGAGTTTCTAATTTTCAATGATAACGTAATTGTCACCTTCTATATAAAATTCAATGTTGCAGAAGGCTGATTAGAAATAAACAAAAACATAAAAATGCAAATATCTAATTTAGTGCGCATGACGCGATTCTTGATGTATATTTATCATGTACACTCAAGGTCAATCAATTGAAAATAAGTGTTAGAGAATACTGACGGGACAATCCAGAGATACTGGTAACATTGGATACACAAGACACAGGACGAAGAAACACTGATTAAAAGTTTTTCTTCTAAATATTTTAATTGCCTTAATAATAAAGTTAATGAAGGATGTATATATTAATACATTTCCGGGAAAACTAGAAGAAAAGAAATATAAATTTGCAGTTTTTATTGCTTATTTTATTATGGCCGCTGGTGACCTATATATCAATGAGGGAGGGTTGAGAAACTATGCATATATATACTCTGCTAACTTTGTTGTCTATGTCATAATCAATGACTTCAATATTTCAAGATGTCTTCCACAATTTCAGTGGGTGAGATTAAACAGCTTCACAGCTGCCAATGGAGGAAGAAATGTCCAAAGAGTCGTCATCATGCTTACAGATGGAAAGAACAATGGCGGACTAAATCCTCAAAGCGAGGCTAGTGCTTTAAAGGCAAAACCACCAAATGGTGTGACTGTTGTAACCATTGGAGTTGGATCAAACTTTAATGCTAATCAACTCAAACAAATAGCCACTAAAGAAAGCTTCTTCTTTGAGACAAGCCAGTTCAGTCAGCTGTCAACCCTATTGGACGGAGTAGTGAACACAATTTGCACCTGTAAGTATCAGAATAATATTTAAAGGATATGGATATGGGTGTGTAGCACAAATTTCAACAATATATTAAGTTGCATAATGCCGGTCAGTTTTTGCTAATGCTTGGGGGCTACAATAACCATGAACAAACCATAAACAATCGTAAAATAGAAATAACATGGGGAATGTTATATACAATAACATATACATGTTAAATGTTTATATTTATTATTTTCTAAAATTACTAAAACAGAAAGTGAAACCAGTAGGTTTATCTCAAACATATACGTCATCATATATCCTAGCAATATCCTTTTGAAAAAGGGGTTATGGTGTTTAACGCCACTTTCAACAGTATTTCAGCTATATCAGTTTTATTGGTGGAGGAAACCGGAGTACTCTGAGAAAACTACAGACCTGTCGCTAATAACTGACAACCTTTATCACGTAATGTTGCATCGAGTACACCTCGCCATGAGCGGCATTTTTACTCACAACGTTAGTGGTGATCGGCACTGATTGCATAAAGGTAAATTCTCCTTTTGAAAAAATAACTTCGCTCCTTAATAGTAGGTTTTAATATTATATATGATTTATGTGTCGCATTTAACATGTTCAAGAAGAACTATTTAAAAACAACGTGATAGAATTGACATCTTAATGAATTCTTCAGAAAGTACACATAATTTTTCAGCTTTTAGTAGAACAAACATTAAAGGTATGCATCAATGTATATTGTTTTTGAAATGGTGTATGTAGTTTTCGGATAAAACGATCAAATTCATCGAAATCGGTTCAGATAAGAAGAACTAAATAAGTGTGTTACCCTAGTAATGACCTATATATATGTGTTTTTAACTGCGCAAATATTTGCAAATGTAATACCCACTAATAGTGGAAATGGAAAATATATCACATGTAAAACATTATGCAATAGAACATTAGCACATTTTCGACTTTGACTCTAAAATTATACGTTTTACATGAGTTATTTCCCTTTACGATGGACAAACGTGTCCCAATTCTCATGCAAATTTCAACGAAAATAACATACATTCGCAATTATGTGTTCTGTTTGCAATAATAATTCTCCTCTGGCGTTTTTACAAGATTCAAATATCTATAAATTATGACATAATTATACTCGAATCAAATACAATGTCCTTTCCATTGTGTTTGTATGAGCGGGTACCATTTTGCCCCCCGTTTTAAAGGGAAATTACTGGTATAAAAAGGGTTAAAAATTATAACCTGAGAATCAAATAGGGTATGTCCAAATGGTCTATTCTTGGTACGTTGCATTACATAATTAAATGAAAAATAAAATAAATACAGTAAAATAATGTATAACTCAAGTTGGCATAGCAACCTGGTGTGTTGAGAATCAGCCATTTTCATGATGATATCATACATTTGTTCTTTTTTTAATAGCGTGTGGAGGAGGGGGAGGTTCCGGACAGCCAGGACCACCCGGAATAAGAGGACCAACTGGACCACAAGGACCAGAAGGCCCCGCAGGACCGACTGGTATGACTATTATAGACGATCGCTATGGTTACGATTGCACAATGTTCAGAAATGTCACATTTAGTAAATAAAAGAAATTTTTTAATGAATGTCACCTTAATGAATATTATCACGTGAGACAAATTCCTCTTATATTTCTTCATTTAGCACTCGGGGGTGATTCTGATTAGAAAATAAAATAACTGAAAATCAATGAAAAATAGCTGAAACCATCTACACCCCCTTTCAACTGGTCCATTTTGAACCTGTTGGATTGTGTCCAGCAACATTCGGAAATTTCTCTCAAGAGGAAAATAGCTGAAATCAGTTAAATAACTGAACAAAATCATCACTGAACACTCTATGACTTCACACATATTGGTTCCTTACAAATGACTATTTAATTGTTAGATTTGTGTTTTTAAGGAGGGAAAGGAGTACAGGGAGATCCAGGTGATAAAGGACAGCAAGGTGATAAAGGAATGACTGGTGACCCAGGAACTGATGGCAGACCAGGTGATCAAGGACCAAGAGGCCCACTTGGACTTCCAGGCGTACAGGGACAAAAAGGAAACCCAGGCGATGACGGAATACCCGGTATGTTGCAAAATAATGTTAATATATTTTACCATTACTAATTAACCGCATCGGTTGTGTAATGTTTAGTTCGCTCGCATTGAGTGCGGTAGATCGTGATATCGAGCCACGGTCGGGTCAAACCAAACACTATTGAATTGGTATGTGTTGCTTCTCGGCAAAGCATGCAGCATTAAGGAGAAAGAACAAAGACTGCTTGGCTCGGAATCAGTATAATTTGTCCTAGTGGGGCATCATGTCTATCCACGGAATGTTATTTCAGTGAGCTATCACTATAGAAATCAAACTTGTTGGTCGAGTGGAAAGCTGACATCATCATCATCTCATAAGCTCAAAAGCCTGTTCTCGTCATGATGTGGCTGAAAAGTTGCTTAGTAGGCATTTAACAGCAATCACTCACTCACTCGATTTCTAATTATTCAAGATAAGCTATTTTATATAACATATTCATTACATATTTCGATAGCACAGTACTGAGTCCTTGTATGTATGCAGGGCTCTCAAATGGTCAATTCCTAGAGTTTCTTAGTACATGAATTTTAAATCATACATTATTTGTCCCCTTTATTTTAAAGGAGATAAAGGCCAAGACGGAAATCCTGGACCAAAGGGTATAGTAGGTGACAAAGGTATTCCCGGTGATAAAGGCATGAAGGGTAACCAAGGCAACGTTGGAAATCCAGGTCCCGAGGGTGAGCAAGGACCAAATGGTAATCCAGGTAAAACAGGTGAACAAGGAGGTCCAGGAGTCCCTGGTCCACCGGGACCAAAAGGAGACACTGGCGATAAAGGTGAAACTGGTGACAAGGGAATGACTGGGGATGATGGTGCAAAGGGTCAATCAGGTCAACCAGGGTCAAAAGGTGAAAAAGGAGATAAAGGCGATGACGGCAATCCAGGTGCAAAAGGAGGAAAAGGTAATTACCTATTTGTATTGCTACCTTATTGTTTTGCTTCATACACAAGGATGATTCTATTAGTTCATCATCAATTGATAGTAGTTTTACTCAGATTAGCGTCCGACATCCACTAACGTTATTATCTCAAATATGGGTCCAATTTAAGGGTATTCTCAAAACGGCGTCCTTTCCAAATTCTCAGATCTATGGCCGATTTATTGGTTAGGGTTCGGGCATATATCGGTGACGTCATTGGACGTCGATTTGAGAAAGTGAAAAACGGCTATAGATTTTGAGAATTGAATGCCGATTAAAGAATTTGAAAGAAGGACAAAGATTAAAGAATTTGAAAAAAGGACAAAGATTTGAGAATTTGAAAAATAGCATATATTTGAAGTACAGATGTCTACGATGTAGAAATCGGTAATGGATTTGAGGATTTGACGTTAATTAGAGGATGCACATCGACCTGAGTCTTACACACATATATATATGTATAATAGATGCTAAGTAAACGTTAGAGAATATCGAACAGGCAATCACAAATGAACAATCCAGAGAGACTGGCAACATAGATTTTATTTTCAGTGACTGTATGATTACTTCTTCGTCATCCTATACAACATATTTTGATTGCTGAACTAGATTGCTTTCAAATTAGAAAATACATAAATAAATGTGCAATCAACACACGCCTAAGCACATGTATTACGTCTATCCCACGATTCGCCTTACGAGACAAAGTAACACTTCGACTATTAAAATTATAATTTTAGATAGTGTATGTAGCCTACTGGTCTTGGAGGCTGTACATAAGGCTACGCGATTACTGCTGTGTGGTGTATTAAATGTGTATGTTTGAATCCCGTTCGTGTATGTGTATATGCTTACAACTTGATCTAAAAACTCTTATAACATCATAATAATTCATTGATGCTATTTATTTATATTTTCTTTTTGCTTATCCAATGTAAGGGACACAGTGGGTAATTGGGATAGAGTTAGTGTTAGTGTTTAACAATAGTTCAGCTATATCGTGGCGATCAGTTTTATTGGGAAGGAAACCAGAGTACCCGGAGCAAACCACCGAAATGTCGCTTGTCATTGTCAAAT
Source organism: Bathymodiolus septemdierum (assembly GCA_963383655.1). Lineage (NCBI taxonomy): Eukaryota > Metazoa > Mollusca > Bivalvia > Mytilida > Modiolidae > Bathymodiolus > Bathymodiolus septemdierum. The sequence continues at coordinate 16,986,232 of OY726527.1, read as the reverse complement.
TTTATGACATAATGTTGTATCGAGTACACCTCGCCTGAACGAAATTCGAACTCACAACTTTAGTGGTAATATGCAGTGATTACATAGGTAGTTGTAAATCCAAATAATATGCCATCACGACCACGACGGCCTCATTGGGTTATTGGATAAATCTACTGGTTGTCTATCATGACGTACATGGTTTATCATCATACATTAATGACTTCGGGGACCCGGGTGGCTCAATGAGTTAGGTCGTTGGATCTAACAGCTCATTCAAGCTTATCACCAATACGGCGTGGGTTCGCGCCCGGCTTTGTAAATTACAAAAATGGTGCACTCGACTCGAAGCCGCAAGTGAGAAAGCTTACCAGTTGTTTGCTCATGGTCGGTGGTTCTCTCCGGGTACTACGGCTTCTTCCACCACTAAAACTGGTCGCCATGATATAGCTGAAATATTGCTGAAAGTGGCGTTAAAACACCAAAAAAATCATAAAATCAACGAATGACTTCGTACATATTTTTTTCTTCAAACTCCTGCTTCCTCCTTATACACTAAACATAGTTACCACGATTTATGTGAGAAAGTGCTGAATGAGGAGTTAATAAAATGAAAAGCAAAAAAGAACATTTCCAAAATGTAATAGAAAAATCGATTCCCCTATTGCAAAAATACATGACATCCCACTTTCTTGGCTTGGCACATGCACTGCTATAAAAATTGACGATGTTAGGCTAGTATTATTTGCACCATATCACAAATATATGAATTCCCACATTCCTGGCTCGATATATACCTTCCATTAAAAATTGACGAGGTTGAGCTAGTATTATAGGCCCTTAATATAACACAAATATATGACTCCCACTTTCCGGGCTTGGGACATTCATTTCAATAAAAATTGGTGAGTCTTAATCTAGTATGATTTGTCCCATAGCACAAATATATGAATTGTAACTATCCTGGCTTGGGACATTCCTTTCAATAAAAATTGGCGATGCTAAACTAGTATTATAGGCCCCATAGCAAAAATATATGAATTCCCACTTTCCTGGCTTGGGACGTACCTTTCAATAAAAATGTGCGAGGTTGAACTAATATTATAGGCCCCTAAAGCACAAATATATGACCTCTAACTTTCCGTGCTTGGGACATACCTTTCAATAAAGATTGGCGAGGCTAAGCTACTATTATAGGCCCTTACAACACAAATACATGAATTCACTCTCTCCTGGCTTGGCATGTACAATTGGCAAAGTTAAGCTAGCATTATAGGTCCAAACCGAAAAAGAATTATTTCATCAATATCATTTTTTATTAAAGGCGACCCCGGTTCTGATGGAATCCCCGGCAAAAACGGAGATAAGGGCGATAAAGGGAACAAAGGCGAACAAGGAAATAAGGGCGTAGATGGGGATAAAGGTGCGACAGGTGACATGGGAGCAACGGGAGGAAAAGGGGCACCAGGTGATAATGGTATCCCAGGTGATAATGGAGCTAAAGGTGACAAGGGCGACAAAGGAGACAAAGGTGACCAAGGTGAAACAGGTTTTCCAGGAACAGATGGAAATCCGGGACAAAAGGGCGTCACGGGGGATACCGGTCCAACTGGTAATGTAGGTTCACCTGGACCTGATGGCAACAAGGGAGCAACAGGGGATAAAGGTAAATACATGTAAAGTTAGGCACATGTTATTAAACATTTCTATTTGTTGTTTTTATGAATCGGATGTAAGAAGGGTTTGAAGATGCCAAGAGGGTAATCAAGAGCCGTAACTCGAAGAAGGGCAGATAACAGAATGACCAAAAGAAAAAGTACAAAAGGACAAACAACGATCTACAAAACATAACTCATAAAACAATAGATCGGGTAACACGAACCCCGGTAAAACCGGGTTGTATTCAGGTGCTGCGGAAAGGTAAACAGTTCCTGCTCCACTAGTGGCACCCTTCGTGTTACTCTAGTTAAAAAGCAGGTGATAATGTACTATTGAAGTTACTCTTTATTTTTTTAGTTTACAATTTACCGGGACAATACCATATTCTATATATAAATCTGTTGATATTGAAATTTCAAATCATTTGCAAATTTAAAACAACATTAAAACTAATGAAATGAAAAGATAAAAAATAGCACACTGTCAGAGCAATTCCATAAACAAATATGAAAATTGTAGAAAGAGGCCAAAGAATACCACATTGTCGTAACAATTAATTACAATGTATGTAAATGTGCTTCATTCATTCAGTTTAGGTAAATGTGTTTCATTCATTCAGTTTATGCAAATTGTGTTTCATTCATTCAGTTCGTCATTATGTATTGTGTATTCTATTGTCTGCCTCTTGTAACAGTGTATACTGTCAGAGTGAAATAAAAGTCTCTATCTATGCATATGAACATTATGTCTATGTTATTGTTTTGAAGGTGCACCCGGTATGAAAGGTACAAACGGTGATGCAGGAGAACAAGGATCTGTAGGGGATAAAGGTCCACAAGGTGACAAAGGCGATGATGGCGGGAAAGGGGCTACAGGTGAAATAGGAGGGCCGGGAAGCAAGGGGCCTGATGGTAATCCCGGTAAGCAAGGACTTAAAGGTTACCAGGGCGACAATGGAATGAAAGGCGCAAAAGGCGACCTCGGAGACAAAGGTCCTATTGGGGATAAAGGACCAAAAGGTGATGATGGTAACAAAGGAGCAGATGGAACACCGGGAATGCAAGGGACACCTGGTAAACAAGGTGAAAAAGGCATAGATGGTAACAAAGGAATGAAAGGTGCTAAAGGAGATCCTGGACAAGATGGGATTGACGGTGAGAATGGTGTTCCAGGAATTCCTGGTGAAAAAGGAGATACTGGACACAAGGGACCAAACGGTTAGTTACAGTATTTTGATATTTTCATAATGTTGATAAAATGAGATATAAAAAGAACATAATACATCGTCGGAACAGTTCCAAAGTCGGAAAAATGTAGAAAATAATGTTCTTAGTTTACGAATGTAACATGCATTACATTTCGATGCTATTCTTTTCTTCACATCTTCCTTCGGTTTTTAGTGACGGTTCTTGTTGCTAAGTCTTTATGAGTTTGTTTGGGTGCTTAACGCCACTTTCAGCAATATTTCAGATATATCATGGTGGCCAGTTTTAGTGGTGGAAGAAGCCGGAGTACATGGAGAGAACTACCGACCATGAGCAAGCAACTGGTAAACTTTATCACTTGCGGCTGCGAGTAGAGTGCATCCTTTTTGTAATTTACAAAGCGGGGTGAACTCAAGCCGTATTGGTCATAACGCTTGTATGAGTTGTTAGGTAAACCAGCTACCTAACTCATTGAGCCACCCGGGCCCTCTAAATCTATATGATATGAAAGTTTAAACAGTGATGGTCAACAATTCCACCAATATCTACAAAACAAACAACCATCTCTCACTTCAACTCAATGAACACAAAAATACTACTACACGTTGGTGATCAAGTTCCTGGTTTGGTGCAAGCAAACAAATGTGGTGGGCTTAAACCGGTAAATGGAGTACCAACTGTCCTTTTCATAGCTAGATCTGCAACGGCAATACATATATAAAATAAAGCCTGCACAGATTCGGTTCCACTCTGTGTAGTTTTCTGTGTAGTGAATTGTCAGCAATTATTTGCATTTTTGTCTCTTTTTCTTTTGACAGGAGAAGATGGAAATAAAGGAGCGAATGGAAATAAAGGAGAGAAGGGCGACAAGGGTGACACTGGTGACAAAGGTCCCCATGGAAACAAAGGTAATCACTATTTTATAAATACTGATAATTAATAAAGAAATATATCATCAATTTCATCCCTTATATAAAACCATGTTCTCAGACATCAATTGTAATTAATGAAGGATGAAAATTAATTAGCTACCTAGGCCAAGGGTGATTGCATTCTCTTTAGAGGGAGTGGATTATGGGACCACCTTCAATTATAATTCAGCTATATCGTGGTGGTAAGTTTTACTATCGGAGGAAACCGGAGTACCCAGAGAAAACCACCCACCTGATAAACTGATAAACTTCATCACATAATGTTATATCGAGTAGGCCTCGCCATGATCGCTTTTCGAACTCACAACTTTAATGTTTATAGAAACTGATTGCACATACGACAAGTCATTAACAAACTTTATCACATAATGGTCTATCGTTCACTTTGGCGGTTGGTATTCCCCAATGTAGTAATCAGCCTCGAAACCAATTTATTAGTGATGCAATGCTATTTATAGTAATGTTTTACAATCAGAACCTTTACAAATATTAAATAGGATCTCTAAGGCCTAAAAAACGATTTGGCTTAACTTAGCTATTTGTGGTTTGATGGTAGATAAGAATTTAATTTGATGTTGGTTTATTTTGACAGTTTTGAGGTTATGTAGATGTTTCTCATTACCAATTCCATTAAAATGTAGATATCGAATTCGGTGAGCACGACTCGTTTCTGGGGAAACCTTCATCAGGTACGCTCAAAGACAAAAGGATTGGAAGGTAAACGAATTTAAACGTCTTTTGGAGCAACAGGATAGAACAAAATCGGCAACAGTTACCTAAGCTTGAGCTTGATTGACTTTAGTTACAATAAATCGCATTATTTAGGAACTGTAAATTACAGACAAAAAAACATAGATATCAAAATTAGTGCGCATGACGCTTTTCTGGAGCAACCTTCATCTGGTACGCTCATAATCGAAAGATTGGAAAGCTAAATAATCTAAAGTTTTGGGAGCAATAAAACTAAAGGGCATAAAAAGGATAGCAAAAATCGACAAAGGTCACCCATGCCTGAGGTAGAAGAACCTTAGTTTTATCAATAATAACCACTTTCCAGTTGAATCATGATGGCTAGTTTTATTGGAGAAGGAAAACATGTGAATCATGACTTTGTTGTGGTTTCTACATTTCATTTCTAAACGCCATGACAATAAGTCAAATATTTCATCAACAAGCTCTATTCTAATAGGATCACAAGGAGACACTGGCAAACAGGGACAAGTGGGTAATCCAGGTGAACAAGGGGCAGATGGAAAACCTGGTAAAGATGGAAACAAAGGCCCAACTGGTGACAAAGGACCAGATGGAAATGGTGGAATAGATGGTGAAAAGGGCGAAACGGGGGATAAAGGACCAATCGGTGATCCTGGAGTTGCAGGAAATCCAGGACCAGATGGCGATCAAGGATCTATAGGATCCATTGGTCCAAAAGGACCAAAAGGTATATACTGATGATATATTCTGTGATATATTTTTACTGCCAACGAATGTGAGTTATATTATGATCTTTTAACACACGCTTAATGCAACATGGATCATAAAGTCTTGATGTTTCTAAAGATGGTATCCATCTGTGTTTCCTTCAACTATTGCTGTTAATGTTTTTCAGTAAAAGTATTACAAGCTACATGGCACATATGTCGACATTGTATGGCCTCTTTCGCATGTTGATATTGCTGCTTTTTTTAAACTGAATTAGTAATCTGACTTCATAGTTCCTGATTTCTTTCACCTTATAGAGTTTCATATTAAGTATATGATTATCACAAAGCTTTCAACAAATTATGACTGCCCTTGTAAGATTTTGCTTATTGAATGTAATATAACTCAACCAAACGTGTATCCACCAGCGCTATATGTTGATGCCTTGTAACAGATTTCGATGGCCGGAGTGGCTCAATGAATTAGGTAGTTGGATTACCTGACAACTCATACAAGCCTATCCCCAATACGGCGTGGGTTCGGGCCGGATTTGTAAATTCAACAAAGGTGCACTCGACTCGCCGCAGCAAGTGATAAAGTTTACCAGTTACTTGCACATTGTCGGTGGTTCTCTCCGGCTTCTTCCACCACTAAAACTGGGCGCCATGATATAGCTGAAGTATTGATGAAAGTGGCGTTAAACACCAAAAATCAATCAAGCATGTAACAGATTACGATCGCCATATAATCATACACATGTATCTATTACAAATGATTGCGTTATCATTATTTTACAGGTGACCAGGGACCCACAGGACCAACAGGTAAGCTTTTTGTTCTTTTTTTTCTCTTTCTTTTTTTTTGTGTTTGTGCTAAAATACCTAATTCAATACTTGCCGTGCCTAATTAATGGGAATTATTATTATTATTATTATTATTATTATTATTATTATTATTATTATTATCTGTTAGTGTAAAGATAATGGAATGAAACAGAAATAATACCACACTGTCAAAACAGTTCCAAAAATATCAATAAGAAAATCGTAAAAAGGGGCAATATTGATACCCCTAAACACATATACGTGACAGGCCACTTTCCTGCCTTTCTATAAAATGTGGCGGGGTTAAACTAGTTTTGTGGACACAGACCTCTACTTTGAGTAATTGAGTGGTTGAATATGGTATATAACCTTGTTAACATTTATGTAGATTATAGTGGTCGTGATCATATGGGTCATGAATTTGCATCCTCCTATTCAATACATAACGTTAGAGAATACTAAAGGAGCAATCAAAAAAGGACAATCCAGAGAAACTGGCGTCATAGGGTACACAAGGCGAAGACGAACAAACCATAAAAAACAACACAATATGTGTTGGACATCACTATACACAAGAAACAAGACGAATACAAACAAAATAAACAAAACACACACAACACAATATGTGTTGGACATCACTATACACAGGAAATAAGACGAATACAAACAAAATAAACAAAACACACACAACACAATATGTGTTGGACATCACTATACACAAGAAACAAGACGAATACAAACAAAATAAACAAAACACACACAACACAATATGTGTTGGACATCACTATACACACGAAACAAGACGAATACAAACAAAATAAAAAAACACACCCAATACAATATGTGTTGGACATCACTATACACAGGAAACAAGACGAATACAAACAAAATAAAAAAACACACACAATACAATATGTGTTGGACATCACTATACACAGGAAAAAAGACGAATACAAACAAAATAAACAAAACACACACAACACAATATGTGTTGGACATCACAATACACAGGAAAAAAGACGAATACAAACAAAATAAAAAAAAAAAACACAAGACAATATGTGTTGGACATCACTATACACAGGAAACAAGACGAATGCAAACAAAATAAAAAAACACACACAATACAATATGTGTTGGACATCACAATACACAGGAAAAAAGACGAATACAAACAAAAAAAAAAAAAAAACACAAGACAATATGTGTTGGACATTACTATACACAGGAAACAAGACGAATACAAACAAAATAAAAAAAACACACAACACAATATGTGTTGGACATCACTATACACAGGAAACAAGACGAATACCAACAAAAAAAAAACACACAACACAATATGTGTTGGACATCACTATGCGCAAGCAAACACATATAACGTAAATAAGACACGAGTCCTCTTACAAGCAACCGGAGGTAAAGACGAACAGAACATCGTTTTCCAGATAAGCAAATTGGCTTAAAACATACAGAACAAACTTGTATTTAGTAATAATCGAAGGTGTTATATAAAATCATAACAATACTTCTATCAAATACTGACCGTCAATATAAAAAGATTACACCGTGATCAACCATTCTAACAATATCAACGAAACGAACAGCTACCGCCCACATCAAATCGTTTACCTCTTGAGTGATCACGACATAGGCCGATGGAAATTCATGCATTGGCTGTCGGTTAATGTCAATTTACATACGTTGTGAGTAAGTTACCTTTATATCATGATTATATCTTTGTTATCAGGAGACAGAGGACCAGATGGGAAGAAGGGAGCCACAGGAGATCAAGGAAAGAAAGGAGACAAAGGAACAGATGGTGGCCCCGGGTCTAAAGGTATGTTATAGCCATTGCTTTTTTCAAGGAAAGAAAGGAGGCAAGGGAACAGATGGTGGCCCCGGGTCTAAAGGTATGTTATAGCCATTGCTTTTTTCACGGAAAGAAAGGAGGCAAGGGAACAGATGGTATCCCCGGGTCTAAAGGTATGTTATAACCATTGTTTTTTCACGGAAAGAAAGGAGGCAAGGGAACAGATGGTATCCCCGGGTCTAAAGGTATGTTATAACCATTGTTTTTTCACGGAAAGAAAGGAGGCAAGGGAACAGATGGTGGCCCTGGCTCTAAAGGTATGTTATAACCATTGTTTTTTCACGGAAAGAAAGGAGGCAAGGGAACAGATGGTGTCCCCGGGTCTAAAGGTATGTTATAACCATTGTTTTTTCACGGAAAGAAAGGAGGCAAGGGAACAGATGGTGGCCCTGGCTCTAAAGGTATGTTATAACCATTGTTTTTTCACGGAAAGAAAGGAGGCAAGGGAACAGATGGTGGCCCCGTGTCTAAAGGTATGCTATAACCATTGTTTTTTCAAGGAAAGAAAGGAGGCAAGGGAACAGATGATGTCCCCGGGTCTAAAGGTATGTTATAACCATTGTTTTTTCAAGGAAAGAAAGGAGGCAAGGGAACAGATGGTGTCCCCGGGTCTAAAGGTATGTTATAACCATTTTTTTTTCACGGAAAGAAAGGAGGCAAGGGAACAGATGGTGGCCCCGGCTCTAAAGGTATGTTATAACCATTGTTTTTCAAGGAAAGAAAGGAGGCAAGGGAACAGATGGTGGCCCCGTGTCTAAAGGTATGTTATAACCATTGTTTTTTCACGGAAAGAAAGGAGGCAAGGGAACAGATGGTGGCCCCGGGTCTAAAGGTATGTTATAACCATTGTTTTTTCAAGGAAAGAAAGGAAGCAAGGGAACAGATGGTGTCCCCGGGTCTAAAGATATGTTATAACCATTGTTTTTTCACGGAAAGAAAGGAGGCAAGGGAACAGATGGTGTCCCCGTGTCTAAAGGTATGTTATAACCATTGTTTTTTCACGGAAAGAAAGGAGGCAAGGGAACAGATGGTGTCCCCGGGTCTAAAGGTATGTTATAACCATTGTTTTTTTCAAGGAAAGAAAGGAGACAAAGGAACAGATGGTGGCCCCGGGTCTAAAGGTATGATATAACCATTGTTTGTTTCATGTCATCGATAAAAATAACAAATCTTAGCTTATTTCTAACTTTATAAAGACTACTTACATATATCATTTTAGGTTATTTTTACATAGATTTTCTTTTAATCTTGTTAGGTTTCAAAACATGCGAACCTGTATGTAACACAAGTATGTTAAAACATATTTTGATAATAATTACCCGTGGTAAAATGATATATCTAGATTCAATTTATTTATGAAAATAGCATATGTGGAAGTCCGAACAATATGCATATATTAAACAGGAATGGCTGAGGTCGCTGACCTTTGACTGCGTAATTGCACCACTGACGTGTGTTCGTGTGCTGGTATGCACCTCAAGTTGTAAGGTTTTCACACACGTATGTTTTTTTCAGGAATGACAGGGGATCAAGGGGCAAAGGGTGTCCAAGGTGACAAAGGAAAGCCAGGAAACCAAGGAGCAAAGGGAGTTCCAGGAGATAAGGGTCATGATGGAGAAAAGGGTGATCAAGGTGAAGTTGGCGAGCGAGGGCCACACGGCGCCGATGGAGAACCTGGCCAAGATGGTGGCAAGGGACCAGTTGGGGATCAAGGACCACAAGGATCAAAAGGTCAGTGAATTGCCATGATTACGAGATTATTAATTGTATTACCTTTTTGCAATCTCCAAAATAATTCTACATTCAACAGTGTGAGTTAGATGTCCTATTTTGTTTTTAATAAAGCGCCTTTATCTGAGAAAGATGGCCAATTGTAAAGGTTTTCTGCGATATGCGTTAATTACAATTATATTTTGCATCAGACATCACACAGCCACGTGGCACGGAATTACCACCGCCCTTTTTCTTTTAAATTTTTGTTTGCATATTTATTTTCAATAAAATTTTTACATTACAGCCTTTATGGGACGACACATGTAAGTTGCTGTTTACATCAGAATAAATGAATATGGACACGAACCAGTTAAATTAAGGGAAAAGAGATGAAACAATAAAGAAATGTTATTGAAAATACATATGTAAACAGAAATTAAAAACGGGGGTGTTAATTCCGTATCACGAGCGCCTGTGTCGGATATGCCAAACTATCATTTGTTTTCAATTAGAAGAAGACAGATATAAGCAGTATGTTAAATCTGGCACGAAAAGTAACTGCACATGAATAATAAGCTTTAGAGAATACTAAAGAGACAATCAAAAATGGACTATCCAGGGTAACTGGCAACATAGGGTACCCAAGACGAAGAAAAGCACAACACAATATGTGTTGGACACCAATATCGGCAAAAACACACACATAAACCCTCATGTGTACATTGAATATGAGTGACTTGTTATATTGCAGCAACTGTGGGTACTGTTCACGAATATCGTAATAATATACTGTAAGCGTCATATATCTAGAATTAGTAATGGACCGACAATTTAACTTGGGGGGATGTCTATGTATTTCTCCTGAGCCAGAGAATTTTCTCACGCGAAGCAAAAATCCGAATATTTTTGTTTTCATCATGACAAATCAGTAATTTTGCATTAATCAAATTAAAGTTGTGTTAAAAACTGCCAGGTCAGGCTAGTATTTCATTTTGCACTTTTCAAAACAATCTTTTTTTCTATAAAATTTGGCGATAAGAATTTAAATAAAAGCTCCCCCCAACCCCCCTCCAACCCCTATTAGTGAAATGGTAGATCTCTAATTCGGTACAGGTACCATAATAATTTGACTTTCTTTTAATGGTGAATCAAGTGGTGCCCATAGACCTAAGCAAGAAAACAAACTACACAATTAAAAAATAGCATAAACTCTTTGCAGGTAATGCTGGTGATAAAGGTGTCAAAGGCATGTCAGGGGACAAAGGAGTACCAGGAGACAAAGGGGCAACTGGTGACCAGGGACTACAGGGATTACCAGGTCATGATGGTAAAAAGGGAGCTAAAGGTACAAAATTATACTGACAGTGTATGAAGAATCAAATTATGTTTTATTAACAATGATACGAGAACTGTCGTGGCCGTGATCATATGGTAGTTGGATATATTCTATTTGAGGCAAACTAAAGACTATAAAATTGATATTTGCTGCTCCTCCGCTAAGAACGCAGCATTAATGAGTAAGAGCACATACTGGTTTACTCTGGAGCAGGAAAATGTGTCCGAGTGGAGCGAACTCTGGATCAGAATAATGTGTCCGAGTGGAGCGAACTCTGGATCAGGATAATGTGTCCGAGTGGAGCCACATGTGTACTAGCGTGTTGTTTTGGTACAAAGCGGGCATCATCATCACTTAGTTTGGCCCATTGCGTTCTAAATTAACCTCGTTTTCACTCACTCAGACAGATCGTTTCTAGTGATACATCAAGCTTAAATTTGTGTCCGTTTGTAAAAGCAATTAGAATAATTTAGACACTTTATCTCAAATACTCCGTTATTTCGAGGAAAAAGTGCCAGTGCGTATTGCTTGTAATCTTTACATTTTATCTAAGTACACGCATTATATACCTTATTTTTACCGACGTTCGCTACTAGTGGAGCAGGAACTGCATACCCTCCCGAATCACATGAGTTCACCCCCGGGTTTTAGTGCAGTTCATGTTGCATAATCTTTAGTTTTCTGTTGCTTAGTTTTGTGGACAGTTATTTGTCCTTTTCTCTTGAACATTGTATTTTCTGTACTTTGATTTACGTCTACCGATTACAACTTTGGAATCTTTAAACTTTCCTTTGAATTCAATTCACTCATTATATAAAATATAATAAAATTACAGCATATTATATCATTGCTTTAATTCAGGAGATCTTGGAATGAAAGGACAAAAGGGAGACAAAGGGGCAAATGGTAATAATGGTAAACCAGGAGAACCAGGAGAACAGGGAGATCAGGGTAAGCAAGGTGATCTCGGAAACAAAGGAGTTACCGGCGATAAAGGACCACATGGAAATAAGGGAATGAAGGGTAACAAAGGCGACAATGGAGATAAAGGAGAGAAGGGTGATCAAGGAAACAAAGGTGATACGGGCGAAAAAGGCCCCGATGGAATGAAGGGCCCACATGGTGACAAGGGACCAACTGGTGACAAAGGGAAGCCAGGTAAAAACGGAATAGACGGAAAAACAGGGGAAAAGGGAGCGGATGGTGACAAAGGGATGACAGGAAACAAGGGTGAAAAGGGAGCCGATGGCAATACAGGAACGAATGGTGAAAAAGGCGACAAAGGTGACAAAGGGAATGATGGCAAACCAGGTGCTAAAGGCATGGTAGGCGATAAAGGTCCTGGTGGTGATAAAGGTGCAAAGGGCAACAAAGGAGAAACAGGAATGAAAGGGCCACATGGTGACAAAGGGCCTAAAGGTTCAAAAGGTAAGCAGCTATTGCTTTAGTGTCTAGGTTTATCACACCACATTCGTTTTATAATTGCAGATTAGTATACATATATTGTAATCATATTTTCATTATCAACAACGTAGACATCTGAATCAGTGTACATCAAGTGTTTCTAGAATAAACTTCATCATGTATGCTCAAGGTCGAAAGTTTGGATAGCCAAATAATTTAAAACGTTTTGGCAAGCAAGTGATCTAAAGGGCCTAAACATGACAGCCATGATCGGCTTAGTCTACCAATGCCTGGCGGAGATGAACCTTTAATAATAATTAATTTTAATAATACTTATTAACAAAATCTTAAGAAAAACGTAGATATCAAATTTAGCGTGCACGACCCGCTTCTGGAATATCCTTCATGAGGTATGCTCAATATCGAACCTACAGTCAATAATGTAACCAATATATTGCCATATTAGGTAGTAAAGGCTGGTGTCTCCACCTTTGATTTTTGTTTCTTTTTTTTATAATGTTGATTTTTATAAATTTGATAACACAAATATAAAAACACAATCGGGCAAAGGTTATCACTAAAGGCAAAACACACTTAGACAATTCTAATGAACACGTAGATATCGAATATAGTGTGCTCGGCCATTTTATGGCATACCCTACATCAGGCACGCTCATAGTCAAAAGATTGGAAAGCCAAGTAATTTAGAAGTCTTTAAGATAAGATATCTACGTTTTTACTATCAAATCTAAATGTCGTGGAAAATAAATGTTGCTAGCACTCATGCTAATAAATTTGACACAAGGCAATTGCTACATTCATTCACTCTAATGTGGTGAGTTCGAATCCCGCTCAAGTGAGGTGCACTCGATATAACATTATGTGATAAAGTTTTTCAGTAACTTGCTGGCATGTCGGTAGTTTTCTCCGGGTACTTCGGTTTCCTCCATCAATAAAAATGCCCGCCACCAGGGGCGGATCCAGGATTTCAAGTTAGGGGGGGGGGCGTACTTAAAAAAATTGCGCCGAGCGGAGGGAGGCGCGAAAATTGTTGGGGTATTTCGTGTGAGAATTCGCGATTTTACGCCAAAAAAGCAGATTACAGAATCTCCCTCCTACCCCTAACCTCCAATTCTAAAAATAAAACCGTGATGAGCAAACTACATTGTATGTCAAATTTGTAGTTTAAGTTTCACTTCAATCCATTGAGTGGTTATTTAGGAGTTGCGGGTTGCAGAATCCTCCTCCTATCCCCTCCACCCGGCCTTCAATGAAAATTCTAAAAACCATTGTGCACAACTACAATGTATTTCAAGTACATTATAAAGTTTAAGTCAATCAATTGCGTGGATACAGTCAGGGGAGTTGCGGATTGCAGAAATCTTACAGACGGACGGACGAACGGACGGAGATCAAGTGTTTGAGCAACGGGCGTAAAAACCTCATTACACTAAAAGGTCAAACAACAAAAATGTATCAAAGTTCTCGAGAAATATGTTTACGGAAATCAGGTGTGAGATATGCATAAACCATTTTGTCGAGATTATTTTCACACTTTCATGTTGATATTAATTTATTACAAATAAATTGTAGTCAGAATTTTTTGTTAGAAATGTGTAAAAAAATTGTCCAGACATCCATTGGTAGATATAAATAATATAAACGTATACGGACAAAGGATTTGTTCACACTTTCTTGTGCAGATACCCAGGGCAGATGCAGAGATTGTTACAAATAAATTGCCGCTATTTTTTTTTTTTTTTATTAATATGTTACTTTTGTATTTTAATGTACAATATACCAACGCGTATTTTAACTGATCTTTACTTGAAAAGTAAAAGGCAACATTTTCGGGTATTTGTATACAAATCAAATTTATATTTTTTTTTCATATGAAATTGCAGAATTTCGAATTCAAGAACTATTTGAACCATTATTTAAAGAGAAGTGACCATTTTCTTGGGACACTCAAGTTTCTACACACTGTCTCAGTTTCATCATCTGATTCTCTCGTTATAGGTTTTCGTTGTATGTTTTATAAATGAGATCATTGGTAAATTAATTATTCGAAGTATTGATTGAATTTACTTTTTAAATTACCTTTGACTTTTCTCGTCTCGTCGAGGAATAAGAAATGTATTCAATCTTGCTTGTTTTCTTGGCTTAGAATTTTCGTCGATTTTATAATTTCTAAATAGCACGTGTACATGTAGTTGTAAAATTGACTGCAGAAATAATGTTTAATTAGCGTGAGAAAATAGTTGATGTCTGGTACCTCGGAACCAATCAGAATGGAATAATCTTTGAACTACTGACGGCGAATACATATATGAATCGGCGAACACATCCAACGTGTATTTACAATGTGTAAGAATATTTTACTACAGGTCACGAGTTAACCATTCATGAAAAAGTTATTTATTGAACTGCTTAATTAACGTTGCATAACATATGCTTTGCGAATTTTAGGGGGGCGCACGCCCCGCACGCCCCCTCTAAACCCGCCACTGGCCACGATATAACTGAAATACTGTTGAAAGTGGTGTTAAGCAGCATAACCCTAAGTCTAATACCATCTACTCTATAAATTTGGAGAATCTATAGTGGAAATGTACATTGCACGATATCGTAATTGATCTCTAATGTGACATTTTCCCATTGATCTCACCAAGTTATATTTTCCATTTCAAGAAATTGACTCCGATACTGAAAATTATCGGTCATTGTGATAAAACGTAGATATCAAATTTAGTGCGCACATTGCGTTTCTGGAATAACCTTCATCAGGTACGCTCAAAAATCGGAAGGTTGGAAAGCCAAATAATTTAAAAGTTTTGCGAGTAAGTAAACCAAAGGCCCTCAATAGGATCGCCAAAATCGGCTAAGGTCACCTATGCCTGAGGGAGGAGAACCTTAGTTTTAATAATACTTTCATTTTTTAGAAACTGTAAATTTCAATAACACATATATCTATTAAGCCATGTCAGTGCCGGAGAACTGACTACTGAGCGGATGATGCCCTCTGGGACTAATAGTGATAGTAATACAAACGTAGATATCAAATTTAGTGACATCAGACGTCAAACACCATATGAAGTTACCGATAATCGTCAGTTTTGAAGATCTCGTCTTGCATTAGTACTAGTATCACACCTCAACCTATCGGACTCGATTCGATAAGAGTGATAATGGATGTCTCGGTTTTCAAAACTGCCCTTATTCTATATGTATTAAAACCTTCTATCGCTTTGAAATTTAGAGCAACTATTGTTGAAATATATATTCAATGGTATGATATTAAATCATATTCATGACCTATATATTGATCTCAAGGAATGAAAGGAGATAAAGGAAATGATGGTAAACATGGCAACAAGGGAGCGACAGGAAACAAAGGAGATACCGGTGACAAAGGACTCTCCGGTGAAAAGGGTGCAACTGGTAACAAAGGAGCAAATGGTGCTAAAGGAGACAAAGGCGACAAAGGTGACACTGGTGACAAAGGTTAGTCTGATTAAATATTTTTATAAATGAGTTCACGTTTTATATGATTTATTGTACATTGCATTGTGGGTGGTTTTAAATATGGAATGTGATACTGGGGACACATAAAAAACATAAATATCAAATTTACTTCGCACGACGCCTTTCTGGAATAACGTTCATCCGGTACGCTCAATATTGAAAGATTAGAAAGCCAAATAATTTAAAGTTTTCTGTGCAATAAAACCAAAGGGTCTAAACAGGATAGCCAAAATCGGCTAATGTCAGCTATTTTAAAGCGTTTAATATATTTGTTAATATCCCTGATTTAAGTTTTATTATCAAGTATTTAATATATATGTGAATACATGTATGTGTATGTGATTTAGCTTCTATTTTCAAGGGTTAAATATTTATCTTAATATACGTGTTCTCTCAGGAAAAGACGGAAATCCTGGAACCAAGGGGTCAAAGGGAGACAAGGGAATGACTGGAGAGAAGGGAGCTAAAGGTGACACAGGCGCCAAAGGTGACAAAGGTCATAAAGGTGATAACGGCAACAAGGGCGCCAATGGAGAAAAGGGTGCAACAGGAAATAAAGGTCAAAAAGGCGATAAGGGTAACACTGGAAATACCGGTCTGAAAGGTGCTAAAGGTGACAACGGTGACAAAGGTGACAAGGGCGAACAAGGTGATAGAGGACCAAGAGGTTAGTTGTACTTTTAGTTATTTTTTATTGAGTTTGTTTGAAAGCGTAACACGTATTTCTATTTAATCTTAGCTCTATAAATAAACGTCAGAGAATACCAAAGGGGCAATCACAAATTGACAATCCAGAGAAACTGGCAACATAGAGTACACAAGAAGAAGAAAAACAATCCAGAGAAACTGGCAACATAGGGTACAACAGACGAAGAAAAACAATCCAGAGAAACTGGCAACATAGGGCACACAAGACGAAGAAAAGCAATCCAGAGAAACTGGCAACATAGGGTACACAAGACGAAGAAAAATAATCCAGAGAAACTGGCAACATAGGGTACACAAGACGAAGAAAAACAATCCAGAGAAACTGGCAACAGAGGGTACACAAGACGAAGAAAAACAATCCAGAGAAACTGGCAACATAGGGTACACAAGACGAAGAAAAACAATCCAGAGAAACTGGCAACATAGGGTACACAAGACGAAGAAAAACAATCCAGAGAAACTGGCAACATGGGGTACACAAGACGTAAAAAAACAGAGAAACTGGCAACATAGGATACACAAGACGAAGAAAAAAACAGAGAAACTGGCAACATAGGGTACACAAGACGAAGAAAAACACAACACGACATGTGTTGTACACCACTATACACATACAAACACAAACAAGGTAAACAAGACATGCGCCCTCCTACAAACAACTGGAGATAAAGAAGAACTGAACTTCGTTTGTAGGCGGAAATCGTAGCTAACATCACAACACGCAACTCAGAACGTAAAGGCAAATAATTGAGTCGTAGCTGTCTATAATGTTTCCCTATAGATCTATTAATATGGCCGTTTTAAAATTAATGCAGTTTCATTTATTGAATCAACATTGGGTCATACATTATCTATTACACTTCTGCAGATTATATTGTACATGCATTTCATTACAATAAAATGAAAAACTAAAAATACCACACTGTCTGAACAGTTTCAAAATACTACACTGTCTGAACAGTTTCTAAATACCACATTGTCTGAACAGTTTCAAAATACCACACTGTCTGAACAGTTTCAAAATACCACACTGTCTGAACAGTTTCAAAATACCACATTGTCTGAACAGTTTCAATATACCACACTGTCTGAACAGTTTCAAAATACCACATTGTCTGAACAGTTTCAAAATATCACACTGTCGGAACAGTTTCAAAATACCACACTGTCTGAACAGTTTCAAAATACCACACTGTCTGAACAGTTTCAAAATACCACACTGTCTGAACAGTTTCTTAATACCACACTGTCTGAACAGTTTCAAAATACCACACTATCTGAACAGTTCCAAAATACCACATTGTCTGAACAGTTTCAAAATACCACACTGTCTGAAGTTTCAAAATACCACACTATCTGAACCGTTTCAAAATCTAATAGACAAATCATAGAAAGAGTCAAAAGCTATACCATTAACATACAAACATATGATTGCTTCGATTGGTACAGGCACTTCAATGAAAAGTTGCGGGGTTAATCTAGTTTTATGAGCCCAAACCAACGAATAAATGTCCACGGTAAATAGTCTTAGATTTCAAACACATCACATTATGTTAATATTTGTATGTCTTGTGCTGCTATGTATATTCGGTAAAAAGCTCCTGAGAGCTTGTGTTTATTGTTATACAAAAACCGAATTCAAATAAAGTTTTCTTATTCTTATTCTTATTCTTATTCTTATTCTTATCACGCACTATACAATATATATCTTATTCGAATGAATAATTGATGTTTACATTTTCATTATTGTGTTATTAAGAAAGGTTTGAAGATATTAAAGGGGTAACCAACAGCTGTAAAACGAAGAATCAAAGACAACACAATGGACAAAATAAAAATGGATAAAAGGGTGCACAATTATCTACAAAACACTACACAGAAATCGAGCAACATGTATAGTTTTCAGTAAGCATTCAGCCTATATCTTGATAACACGAATTAATAAGAAAGGGACGTCCACAATAGTTAAAAAAAGCAAACTCAAGTGCTCCGGAAGAGTAGGCAGTTCCTGCTCCATCTGTGGCATCCATCGTATTATTCTTGTTACAAACTCGATGATAAGTCACGAATGACGAAAAGACAAGATTATACATCTTTGATTACCCCTTTGGCATTGTCTAACGTTTTTTTTTTTTTTTATTATCATTACGACAAAATGGTAGAAATAATGTTATATGCTAATTATTTTTCTTCAGGTTTCATCAAGGTTATATTTGAATATCCACTCGCAGGAGGTGAGTAGTTTTAACAATGATCGCATTTTCTATTGTGCCATACGTTACTAGAACAGTCCACTATACTTATAATGAATTCGATTATACATATATATCCTGTTAATGAGGGATATTGGCGAAAAATACCGGTTGAGAGGAGAGGCAAACTTCAAGAGGTCAGATACCACTCAGATGATGAAAAAGCAGGAAAAAACAAACATTTGGTAAAAAAAAAAAAAACTTTTATCAACCAAGATGAAGACAGCATTCATATATAAAGTGGAATTATAATGAAAAATGGGCATTATTTAATAAATATTGTATCCCCAATCAATCCCCGTGAGTATACATGTATATCAGTGTTTGCTATATTGAAACTTATGCTGAAAAGATAACCGTATCGGTGGTTCAATGGTAAACGTGCTCGACTTGAGTGTCGTAGATCGTGGTTTCGAGTCCCGATCGAGTCAAGCAAAAAAACTATGAAATTCGTATTTGTTGCTTCTCTGCTCAGCACTTGGGATTAATGAGAAAGACCAAAGCCTGGTTTACTCGAAATCAGAATAACGTGTCCGAATGGGGCGACATGTCTATCCGCGGACTGTTGTTTCAGTGAGCAAGCACTATGAAAATCCAACTAAGTGAGTTGGTCTAGTATACAGAGGACCTCATCATCGCATCATTGAAAATTAATTTGTTCTCGCCATGATATGGCTGAAAAATTGCTGAGCTGGCGTTAACCAACAATTACTCACACACTTTGTTTTTATCTAATGAAAGGATATGCTCCACCAGCCACAAAAGGATATGCTCCACCAGCCACAAAAGGATATGCTCCACCACAAACCAAAGGATATGCTCCACCACAAACCAAAGGATATGCTCCACCACAAACCAAAGGATATGTTCCACCTCCACCTCCACCACAAAACTATGTTCCACCAGCAGGGCCATCAATCCAGGTAAGACTTTTTGGTTGTAATAGATTCTTTTGTTCATTTTGATTTGGCCATTGTGTTGTCTGTCCTTCGATTTACGGATTCTGACAACCCCTTTGGTATCTTCAAATTCTTCTTTAACTCGAACAGACCGACGGTTTATAGAGGTCAAGCCACATGAGCTGTTCGTCACTTTCCTGGTGAGATATGGGGGTGTCCTCTCCATGCAGATGTCGGGAGATGATACGGAAAGCCTGACCATGGATCCTAGTGGGTAACGTTTGTGGATAGTCTCATGCTCTCTGTACGTAAAAACATCATTTGTAGACTTCAAAAAGAGAGTAGATGCATTTTTGAATTAAACATATTTTATTTCTCTAATATAAGCAATGGGATTGGGCACAAGTTATAACAACATTATAAACGCCCTCTCCCTACAACTTACAACATAGCATAATGCATGGCAAAACTCAATGAAATAAATATTAGGACAATGTATAAGTGAAATTAACTTTTACAAAAAAGGCAAAATAGATTTTACAAAGAAGAGGAAAAAAGAACTAGTGAAAGTAACACCTGCAACAATCAATCAAACCTATTACTATTACGTATGAACGTTTGAACCATCCTATATAGGTGGCAGTCAACAGTTGCTACCCTCGTTGGCCCATCCTATATAGGTGGCAGTCAAAAGTTGCTACCCTCGTTGGCCCATCCTATATAGGTGGCAGTCAAAAGTTGCTACCCTCGTTGGCACATCCTGTATAGGTGGCAGTCAAAAGTTGCTACCTTCGTTGGCCCATCCTATATAGGTGGCAGTCAAAAGTTGCTACCCTAGTTGGCCCATCCTGTATAGGTGGCAGTCAAAAGTTGCTACCCTAGTTGGCCCATCCTGTATAGGTGGCAGTCAAAAGTTGCTACCCTAGTTGGCCCATCCTATATAGCCTTAATATATTGTTGAACTTGATGTGGTGCTGAATATAGATGATATACTTTTTATTGGACGTTAAGCGATAATCAATCAATCGTTCAATGGATAGCTCTAAGGATAACTCGTTTGTAGTAGTTAAATCGAATACTCATAGTAACTTCGACTTCCACAAAATGAAATTCGTCTGTATTGTCCACCAACATGTGTGATGGTTGCTCTTCATCTGCCAGTTTTTAATGATGCTTAATCGACAAGAATATCAGATATAACTTGCTGCAAAAACATTTTCTTCAGCTGTCTATCTAAAGTACAAATTACTTCTTGTTTCAGATCACAAAAGCAGGAATTGACCAACTAAAAGCTCAACTTGAAAAGGACTTCAGTGGAACAGGTGGTAGTAACGCTACTGGTGGTAAACAAATGGTTCATCACATTGAGACAAAGGTTCAAACCAATGCCTACTAAAATGTATAAACAAACAAAGACAGAAATGGACAATAATTCGATGTTATATTTATATGAATTCCTTTGTATTAATAATCAGCATATTATGATTCATGTACTTTCTTATTTTTATGCCCTATGTTGGTGTTTTGCTTTACCGTTAGCCCACACCACATCATAGCTACTGACAACCTCGGTGGTTTAATGGTCAGCGTGTTCGACCTGAGTGTGGTAGATCGTGGGTTCGATTCCCCGATATCTTAAACCATAGACTATACAATTGGTATTTGAAACTTCTCCAATAAGACGAGTTTGAAGATACCAAAGGGGTAATCATAATCTGTATATCGCAGGACAGACAACACAATGGCCAAAATAAAACGGACAAAAGGACAAACAAAGATCTACAATACTGTTACATACACATAAAACTAAAGATCGAGTAACACGAATCCCACTAAAAACCGGGGATGGACTCAGGTGCTCTGGAAGGGTAGGCAGTTCCTGCTCCACTAGTGGCACCCGTCGTGTTAATCTAGTTAAACATCCGGTGATAAGTCATGAATGAGGACTAAGCACATCAATTAGGATTAGGGGTGAACCTTTCAAATTTGTATCCGACAGTCACGTCATCCACTCAATATGGCCATCGCTACTTCAAAAAGAACATACGCTAAATTGTCAAGCTTCTACAGTTTGTGTTGATATTAAAATTGTAGCAACACATGGGCTTTTTTATCATATTTGTGTGTTAGTGGTATCTTTTAAAGATTTTCCTATTAGATTTTAGAACTAAACTGACAGTGTGGTATTTTTTTGTTTTTCATTAAATTACCATATATTTGTGTTTATAGAATTTCCTCGGCGGTGTCTATTCTATTTTTATCTGTGCACTCTTTTGTGTATTGGAGATCATTTTGGGTGATAGAAAGTTCTTGTTACGAGTCTGATAATATAACGATGGCATCATATTGGAGACTTCTATTTTCACAGTTGTCGAAATGGTACGGAATTTCCGGTTGTTTTTTTTTTATAACCGCTAATTTTCTGTCAAGAATGCACACCTCCCTTGTTTGCCCAACCTGTCGCTGACTATCATTATTTAAAGCATTAGTGGAGTCCTCTATGAATTCACCTGAAAAAAACGATCCCATTCTTTCATGTTGACAATCATAATTTCCTAAATTCTAAAAGCTATAGATATAGCTATAGTTATAATGTCGAAATGTCTCTTCTGTTTGATACTATTGACATCAAGAAAAGTTTGAAGATACCAAAGGGGGGTAATAAAAACCAATAGATCGAATGTCAGACAGCACTAAGACCAAAAGAAAAAAGACAAAACGACGTGCAATTATCTACAAAGCTCTACACATAAAAATTGACCCGTCTCGGGCCAATTTGGGGGTCTCGAGTCTCGGGCCAATATGGGTCGAGGGATGATAACCAGGACAATTTGGAAATGCCCATGTATTAATCTGTATTTATTATCTTTTGTTATTGATTTATTGGATATAAATGCAGATCGATGTGATGTTTACATGACCATTTTCAAAGTGTAACTTGTACATTTTGTACATTCATGACTTACACGATATGGGTGATTGTTGTTTAACGCCAATTCAGCAATTTTTCAGCTATATCATTTTGGATTTTTATAGTGCTAGCTCACTGAAACAACAGTCCGCGGGTAAACATGTCGCTCCACTCGGACACATTATTCGGATTCCGAGCCAACCAGTCTTTGCTCTTTTTCCTTAATGCTGTGTGCTTAGGGGAGAAGCAACAAATACCAACTTAAAAGTCTGGGGCTCAAATTTTATAGCCTTTGGTTGGACCCGACCGAGGCTCGAACCCACGATCTACCACACTCGTGGCGTGCACGCTAATTATTACGCCACCAATGCGTTGATTTACGCGATAAAAACAGTGCACAACATAATTAATACGTGCTAAAACAACTCACTAGTTTGTATATTAAAATACACAACGGGTAATTAATACGTGTTGAAACAACTCACTTTATATTTAAGGATTGATCGCAATTTTTGTTCGGTTCATGAAGAAATAACCTCAATCAGGTTGTACACACCGGGTAACCTGCGTAGCGTATTACGCAAGGGTGTGTATAACCTGATTGAGGTTATTTCGAATGAACCTAACAAATAATTTCGATCAATCATTATAAATTAATTCAAACTTTTTTTGTTATGATATTGAAAAATATATTTATTTTTTCAAAATAAGGCAAATAATCAGAAATAAATTTAAATAACCTCAAAGGTGCCTCATTTAAAGAAAATCACCTGATGACAACTGCACACGATGCCTTGAGAACGACGTCTATTTTCAGATTCAGTACACTGGAAAATAACCTCAACCTTTTAAAACAATCAAAACACGTATAAAATGACATGTGACTCTAAAATTAATTTATAACAGTATAGTAAAACCGTTAATGATTAAAGAACCATGGATGTTTAGTTGACTGAACCAAGGATTAGTAGTGGTTAAGTTGAAGCCAATGCTTGGTTAACCGTTACGGAAAAAAGATGTATCACCGGGTTTGTAACAGAGTAACACGACGGATGCCACTACTAGAGCAGGAATTACCTACCCTTCCGGAGCATTCAAATTCATCTCCGGTTTTAGTTCGGTTAATACGTATTGCTCGATCTTTATGGGTCGAGGAATGATAACCAGGACAATATGGAAATGCCCATGTATTAAACTATTTATTACATACTTCCGACATCTAGAAAAGAGACACCCATATTGGCCTGAGACGAAGTCGAGGCTCGACCAATATGGGGCTCGATATGGAAATGATATTGTAGTAATCCAATAACCGGTTATTTTCCCGGGGTGTGAAAATATGGACAGTTTACTTCCGGTCATATTGGTCATACAAAAATGCCTTTATTTGAACTAAGTATGCAATAATACAATGTACAAAGAATACGAGATATAACAGAGATATTTGGAATGTATTCACCAATCAATATTAGAAACGAAACTGTAGCAAATTACATATAAGTAAACGGGTGTACTAATTTTGAAGTTAAGTTATCCCCCTCATATGGGTAGAAGAATGGTTGATTGGTTTCATGGTGTTTAACGCCACGTTCAACAATATTTCAGCTATATCGTGGCGGTCAGATTTATTGGTGGAGGAAACCGGAGGACCCGCAGAAAACCACCGACCTGTCGCAAGTCATTGACAAATTTTATCACATAATGTTGAATCGAGTACACTTTGCCTGAATGGGATTCCAACTCACAACGTTAGTGGTGATAGACATTGATTGCATAGGTAAGTTGTAAATCCAACCATTATACGATCACGGCTACGACTAGCTGCAATAATGTAGCTCCTGTGACAAACTTGTGCCTTGCGAGTAAGTGAGCATTTAGGGTTTTATTATTTGAACTAGGCCACGACCGCCCCTGGTAGAAGAATGAACGGATTTTTCATCTTGAATGTTCCAATAAATAAAATCGATGCCGTTAAAATAAAACATAATTTGAATTAAAAAAAAACTTTTCCTCCGAGAATTTTCGGGGTCTCTTATAAGAAACAAGAACCGCGAGCACCTGGGTTCACCTGGGTTCACCCCTGGTTTTTTGGTGGGGTTCTTATTGTTCATTTAATTTTCCGTGATATGATTAGTGTCGTTCTGTGTCTTGTGTTCAAAGTTGCCTGTATCTCTGGATTGTTCATTCTTAATTGACACTTCGGTTTTCTCTAACATTTATTTTCAGTTACAAGAAAGAGAATATAGGACTTTGGGGACTATTGTGCAAAATCACATTGCTCTCGTTATTGAAGCTGTTACTCAACTTGCCATATAATAACGTTCGATCTGAATATAATCAACCATAATAATATCCACCTAATTAAATGGTAAAAACAATCAGGTCCATAATACTCCTCAAATTTGCAAGCATAAATTATGTGTGCATTCTCGACCGAAATAAGTAATCAAGAAAGCAAATGAGGATTTGTCTCCCCTTCATAACAAATAGTGTTGTACCTGTAGAGAATGTTTCAAATAACAATGTTTTGTTGATAAAACATATTTTACTACGGATAATCTGATAAGTGTGAATTTCTAAGAAATTTGATAAATTATAGCAGTAAAATGAAACAAAAAACAAACACTACCACACCATCTGAACAGTTCCGTAATACATAACACTACCACACCGTCTGAACACTACCACACCGTCTGAACAGTTCCG
Source organism: Bathymodiolus septemdierum (assembly GCA_963383655.1). NCBI lineage: Eukaryota > Metazoa > Mollusca > Bivalvia > Mytilida > Modiolidae > Bathymodiolus > Bathymodiolus septemdierum. Next base: position 16,960,884 of record OY726527.1, on the reverse strand, counting down.
TAATATATAACACTACCACACCATATGAACAGTTCCGTAATACATAACACTACCACACCGTCTGAACAGTTCCGTAATACATAACACTACCACACCATCTGAACAGTTCCGTAATACATAACACTACCACACCGTCTGAACACTACCACACCGTCTGAACAGTTACGTAATATATAACACTACCACACCGTCTGAACAGTTACGTAATATATAACACTACCACACCGTCTGAACACTACCACACCGTCTGAACAGTTCCGTAATACATAACACTACCACACCGTCTGAACAGTTCCGTAATACATAACACTACCACACCGTCTGAACAGTTCCGTCATACATAACACTACCACACCATCTGAACAGTTCCGTAATACATAACACTACCACACCGTCTGAACACTTCCGTAATACATAACACTACCACACCGTCTGAACAGTTCCGTAATACATAACACTATCACACCGTCTGAACAGTTCCGTAATACATAACACTACCACACCGTCTGAACAGTTACGTAATATATAACACTACCACACCATCTGAACAGTTCCGTAATACATAACACTACCACACCGTCTGAACAGTTCCGTAATACATAACACTACCACACCGTCTGAACAGTTCCGTAATACATAACACTACCACACCGTCTGAACAGTTCCGTAATACATAACACTATCACACCGTCTGAACAGTTCCGTAATACATAACACTATCACACCGTCTGAACACTACCACACCGTCTGAACAGTTCCGTAATACATAACACTACCACACCGTCTGAATAGTTCCGTAATACATAACACTACCACACCATCTGAACAGTTCCGTAATACATAACACTACCACACCGTCTGAACAGTTCCGTAATACAAAACACTACCACACCGTCTGAACAGTTCCGTAATACATAACACTACCACACCGTCTGAACAGTTCCGTAATACATAACACTACCACACCGTCTGAACAGTTCCGTAATACATAACACTATCACACCGTCTGAACACTACCACACCGTCTGAACAGTTCCGTAATACAAAACACTACCACACCGTCTGAACAGTTCCGTAATACATAACACTACCACACCGTCTGAATAGTTCCGTAATACATAACACTATCACACCGTCTGAACACTACCAAACCGTCTGAATACTACCACACCGTCTGAACACTACCACACCGTCTGAACACTACCACACCGTCTGAACACTACCAAACGTCTGAATACTACCACACCGTCTGAACACTACCACACCGTCTGAACACTACCTCACCGTCTGAACACTACCACACCGTCTGAACACTACCAAACGTCTGAATACTACCACACCGTCTGAACACTACCACATCGTCTGAACACTACCACACCGTCTGAACACTACCACACCGTCTGAACACTACCACACCGTCTGAACACTACCTCACCGTCTGAACACTACCTCACCGTCTGAACACTACCACACCGTCTGAACACTACCACACCGTCTGAACACTACCACACCGTCTGAACAGTTCCGTAATACACAACACTACCACACCATCTGAAAAGTTCCGTAATACATAACACTACCACACCGTATGAGCACTACCACACCATCTGAACAGTTCCGTAATACATAACACTACCACACCGTCTGAATAGTTCCGTAATACATAACACTACCACACCGTCTGAACAGTTCCGTAATACATAACACTACCACACCGTCTGAACAGTTCCGTAATACATAACACTATCACACCGTCTGAACAGCTCCGTAATACATATCACTACCACACCGTCTGAACAGTTCCGTAATACATGACACTACCACACCGTCTGAACAGTTCCGTAATATATAACACTACCACACCGTCTGAACAGTTCCGTAATACATAACACTATCACACCGTCTGAACAGTTCCGTAATATATAACACTACCACACCGTCTGAACAGTTCCGTAATACATAACACTACCACACCGTCTGAACAGTTCCGTAATATATAACACTACCACACCGTCTGAACAGTTCCGTAATACATAACACTATCACACCGTCTGAACACTACCACACCGTCTGAACAGTTCCGTAATACAAAACACTACCACACCATATGAACAGTTCCGTAATATATAACACTACCACACCGTCTGAACAGTTCCGTAATACATAACACTACCACACCGTCTGAACAGTTCCGTAATACATAACACTACCACACCGTCTGAACAGTTCCGTAATACATAACACTACCACACCGTCTGAACAGTTCCGTAATACATAACACTACCACACCATCTGAACAGTTCCGTAATACATAACACTATCACACCGTCTGAACACTACCAAACCGTCTGAATACTACCACACCGTCTGAACACTACCACACCGTCTGAACACTACCACACCGTCTGAACACTACCAAACGTCTGAATACTACCACACCGTCTGAACAATACCACACCGTCTGAACACTACCTCACCGTCTGAACACTACCACACCGTCTGAACACTACCAAACGTCTGAATACTACCACACCGTCTGAACACTACCACATCGTCTGAACACTACCACACCGTCTGAACACTACCACACCGTCTGAACACTACCACACCGTCTGAACACTACCTCACCGTCTGAACACTACCTCACCGTCTGAACACTACCACACCGTCTGAACACTACCACACCGTCTGAACACTACCACACCGTCTGAACAGTTCCGTAATACATAACACTACCACACCATCTGAAAAGTTCCGTAATACATAACACTACCACACCGTATGAGCACTACCACACCATCTGAACAGTTCCGTAATACATAACACTACCACACCGTCTGAGCAGTTCGTAATACATATCACTACCACATCGTCTGAACAGTTCCGTAATACATAACACTACCACACCGTCTGAACAGTTCCGTAATACATAACACTACCACACCGTCTGAACAGTTCCGTAATACATAACACTATCACACCGTCTGAACAGCTCCGTAATACATATCACTACCACACCGTCTGAACAGTTCCGTAATACATAACACTACCACACCGTCTGAACAGTTCCGTAATACATAACACTACCACACCGTCTGAACAGTTCCGTAATACATAACACTACCACACCGTCTGAACAGTTCCGTAATACATAACACTATCACACCGTCTGAACAGTTCCGTAATACATATCACTACCACACCGTCTGAACAGTTCCGTAATACATAACACTACCACACCGTCTGAACAGTTCCGTAATACATAACACTACCACACCGTCTGAACAGTTCCGTAATACATAACACTACCACACCGTCTGAACAGTTCCGTAATACATAACACTATCACACCGTCTGAACAGTTCCGTAATACATAACACTATCACACCGTCTGAACAGTTCCGTAATACATAACACTACCACACCGTCTGAACAGTTCCGTAATACATAACACTATCACACCGTCTGAACAGTTCCGTAATACATAACACTGTCACACCGTCTGAACAGTTCCGTAATACATAACACTACCACACCGTCTGAACACTACCACACCGTCTGAGCAGTTCCGTAATACATGATAGTCAATTCATAGTATGAGACAAAATAAATACCCCTAACACACATATATGACTGCTAACTTTCGTGGCTTTGCACGGGCATTTCAGTAAATATGGCGAGTTAAATTATTTTAATGAGCACAACGAAATGTATATCGTCGGTTATTCTATTGGTTCAACAACAACACAAAACCACTGCCTTTATCTTGTAAAAAGTTTTATGAGAAAACATTTTGTCTGCAGTCAGAGGGATTACAGACATACCGCTACAAAGTATATTCACATAGTAGGATAAGTGTGTGGTTGTTGCTTAACGCCACAATGAGCAATTTTTCAGCTCTATTGTGGTACGAACAAGTTACATTAGATGAGATGATGTCCGCTTTGTATCTAGACTAACACGCTTATTTGGATTTGCATAGTGCTGATTCAATGAAACACTGAACAGTCTGCGGATAGACATGTCTGCCATGACTATCTATGCAATCAGTGCCTATCACCACTAAAGTTGTGAGTTTCGAATCCCGATCAGACAAGATGTACTCGATACAACATTATGTGATAAAGTTTGCCAGTGACTAGCGGCAGATCGGTGGTTTTCTCCGGGTACTCCGGTTTCCTCCACCAATAAAACTCTCCACCACGATATCACTGAAATATCGTTGAAAGTGGCATTAAACACCAATAAAACCATCAATAAACATTTTACAACCTCTCCGTCTTCAAAAGTACTAAGCTTCTTTTGTGAATAAATAAACATTAGAGAAAACAGAAAGGCAGAAAGGGGAAATCAAGAATGGACAATCTAGAGACATAGGCAACATTGGGTACACAAGACACATGACGAAGACAACATACCCCCCCCCCCCTCCCCCAAAGAAAAAAAAACAAAAAAAACACAACAGAAAAAACTAATATGATGAGCAATACGGGTCCCACCAATAACCGTGGTGAACCCATGTTCTCGCGAAGGGTAAGCAGCTCCAATTTCTTATATAAGATAGTAGGCTTGTTACTCATAGTCAATAAATGCTGAACAATACTATATAGGCAAACAAACACATAGATCACTCTGATTTTAACAAACTAACAAGATGTTTTCTGAACTTTATATCATCAAAATGCTTGAATGTTTTTTTCTATTTACAATATATCTATATATATGTTTTATGCATGGTGGAAATGCATGTTTTCAATAGACAATTAGTATGAAAAAATATAGATGTAACACTCAGACACAAGAGTGGTGTTCTTTACTTCCGGCGTCGATAAACAATGCTTCATGGCATCTTTTTCGTTCTGATGGTATTCGATGCGCAAAACTTATGTTATTCACAGTTGCGGGGGGTTAACAACAAGAAAACAAAATTCAGGTGCAATATTACAAATACCGTCATCATTGTGTCCTCCGACATCACATTACGAAGTTACATATACAGACAAAAACAACAATAGGGCTCTCATCAAGTAAATAGTAAGAGACACTAGACAGTTTGATATAGTTTGTTGAAGTGGGCTGAATAATATTGGAACAATCATATAATATATGATTTAGAAAATAACATCAAAAAATTGAAAGTTGAAATGGTGGAAAAGATGAAGACTGCCACGCACAATGCGATTTCCTATGGGATCCAGCTATTTTCCTCTTCTTGTCAACTAAAGTTCCTTTATTCGAATGAAGCAAGCACATGCATTTATTAAATGGAGAACATATCACCCAGTCGACCCGATATTTCCAGAGCTTATATCATGATTTCCTTGAAAGAGAAAGACTTGACTTGTGGTGTTTAACGCCAAAGAATGTTGCTGCTACAAGGAGGCTACTGAATCAAGGGTCCATCACTTGGAAGGTTTCAAGGTCGCCACATGGCTTGGTTAACCATTACAGAGTAGGTGTGTCACAAATGTTAACCATTACAGAGTAGCTGTGTCACAAATGATCACGTGATATGTTCCGTTTGTCGTAGTCGCAATCCGGTCCTTTCCTCATTCATGACTTATCACGTGACTTATCACCGGGTTTGTAACAACAAGTAACACGACGGGTGCCACATGTGGAACAGGAACAGCTTATCCTTCCGGAGCACCTGCATTCATCTCTGGTTTTTTGTGGGGTTCGTGTTGCTCGATCTTTCGTTTTCTGTGCAATGTTTTGTAGATAGCTGTTTTCCTTTCGTCCTTTTTCTTTTGGCCACTGTGTAACTCGTGTTGTCTGTTCTGCGATATTCGGATTATGATTGCCCCTTTGGTATCTTCAAACTCTTGTTCACATCAAAATATGATGTTATAAATGCAGTTGTTTGCTTGGATTTTGGAACTGTTTGCTTTTTCCCCATTTTATAATTGTACTATTGTGTGCAATGAATGCACGTGTTATTTGCTGTGGTGTCTGAAAGAGCCTAGGTGCAGCACAGAAGATACATGTATTTCTATTTCGGTTTTATGGGATTTCTCTTTTTAGTTTCAATGTTTTTATTTAGAATAAAATCAGTTTGCTTAGAAGTCTTTAGGTGTGTTTGATTTTGGAAGTTAATAATGCATGGAAAACTTAATACGGGCGGGATGTCACAGAGCAATAAATAGCTAATACACGTATGACTATTATTGAGACGCTCCCAGTAACTTCAAGTGTTGGTACGTTTTGCTTAGTATATCACAGGGTGATTTTTTGGGGAGGGTCCGGTAGTCCGACGGCCCATTAGTTCGACAACCCATTATTCCGATATGACAGTTCGTCACGGTGGGGGACTAAATTCTACATTGTATTACCATTTTTACTATTAGTTTCCTTTTCTGGTTTAGTATTTCAATTTCTGATCTCAATCGCGATCGCTTCAAACGAGTTTGATCCCTCGTCAGCCGAGCTCGACACCTTGTTACCCTAGCTCAACCCCTCGATCATTAGGCTAGCTAGACCTCTCAAGACAGTGGGTTTAAAATGGCAGGTTTCTCAAAAGGACATGTTTTATCGATATTAACATTTGATAGCGTCTGAATCTGAAAATATATTAAACCACTAATAACTGTTTGAAATAGCCCCATTCTATATACATGTAATATGAGAGCTCTAATTTGACCAGTTTCGCATCTTTTTAGTTGAAAAGGGGAGAAAATTAAAATAATGATAAAATCCATGGTGTCGCTTTGAGCAAAAAGGAGAGGTGTTGACCCCAAGTACTTGTGTCGTGAACAAAAGCGCTAATGGCAGTTAGGTTAATCATATATATCCGTGTCAAAACGATATCGATGTTCATCGATGTCGTGATTATGTTACACGACGGGTGTTGTTAACAAGGCAGGACTTGCCACTCTACCGGAGCACCTGAAGTCACTCCCGGTTTTTAGTGGAGTTCGTGTTGTCTGTTCTTTTTAGTTTTATGTGTAACGGATTTGTCATATACATGTGTCCCTTGATTTTCGATCTCCTGTTTAACGGATTGGTTGCGTTTGTCTCATAGCGCCAAATCGGTTAATCAACTTGCATTATTGGGAAATTGTTTCAATATATTTCCATTCTAAAAACTGGATACAATCCATGACAAGAAGACGGGTGAAAACGGGTCATTTACCGAATTCCCGGGACCTGTCGGGTGATTTAAAAATTTCGGTGAGAGGACACATTTCGGCAAATTCATGACCGGTGTGACCCGCAAAAAAACCCGGGTGTGTTGACATGCATGGACGACGATTCAGTTATATATAGGGTACATGTATATAGGAACCACCCTCATGGTCTGTCGGAATGTCTTGCAGGTTATTAATGAGACTTGGTATGCCTCTTGCATATATAGGTTGTCGGACTAATGAGCTGTCGGACTAATGGGCAGTCGGACTATTTTTGTTTGTATTTTGTTATTAAAGGTTGTTTCACAAGAAGATGTGATGAATTTACTGAGAGCAAACAAGCCTACTCCAAGTATTGTCTCTTATTTAGATTAGAAATTATTTAAATTCAGACGATTCCAATCTTGAGTGAGAATTTAATGTCAATTAAATGGACTAGTGTAAGTGGTCGTTGTTGTATAACTTGGTTTCTTCTTTATTGTGGTATTGTTGAGACCTCATAGATATATGTATTTTCGAATGTTCATTTAAAATTGAGCTTTATCCTCAGTTAATGACAAAAATATTGGATGAAAAATTAAAATGTGGAATTTTAAAATAACTATAAAATAATTCCAATATAACTGTACGTAAGATTGATACGAAAATGTGGCTAAGTTTAAGGGGCATTGGGTAGCAACATCCAGCGGTATTTTTAATCTTCCCTGAAAGCAATATCACAGGCCTATACGCAGAACATTAACGAAACGATGAGTTTGGCGCTCAGGTAAAATGCACACGGGTTTCTATAATAACTTTCGAAATGCAAACGTTTTTAATAACCCATTGCAGTAAAGGTTGGTTGTTGGGAAAGTCGCATGTTGATCGCGCTTTTCAAGTTCTGACAAGTTACCGTTGGTATTTTTGTACTTATGAAAGTTCTTTTCTAGCCCAGTAATTGTAAATTTGAGAAAGTCAGATCATAATACTGCTCCAATTTGTTCTTGACAAAAAGTTGAATGGCACTATCAGTCTTCGAATTTAGGCGGTAGTCCGAAGCCCATGGCGTGTAGAATTGTACACGGGCGTATTAAATGAGTAGTTCCACAAGTCCGACGGGCCTGTGAAAAAAAAGACATAGTTTCAAAAGTTGATTTCATAAGATATTGTGTGTAGATATTTAGTTTATTGTTCTCCGTTTTCAGTTGCTGCCGAGTCAATGCAAAAAATGGGTAGGCAAACAAGTCCTTTTAAGAATTTCCGATATTCGGAATAGATTTAAGTGTGTGTATTTTGCAATTTGATTGGTTGATATTTTTACCATCATGTAGGTTTTAAAAAAGGACGAGATTTAGGAGAAGCAGGGCTCACGTTAGAGGGCGAAGTAGTTGCCTTGTGAAGGTTGACTTTGATTTCTCGTTGGTCAAAAGCGAAGTTCAAGTAGCCTTGAAATTTTGAAGTCACCCTATGTTGCCTGCGTATTTTTGCCACGTGCCATTTATGAAAATATTAACATCGTGTTTATTGAATACTATGGTATTCATTAATTATTTTGAAAGTGACTTTTTTGAAAAGTAATCCATTTCTGTTTAAAGAAACTTTAATTTCGCTCAATATCAAATAAAAATGGCACCACGAGAAAGGGGGCACAATCAGACACTACAGGAAATGTTGATCGAAGCTACTTTTAACCAAACAAACTTTTGATTTATTTTTTTCTCAATCCTGTGACATAAAATCTGAGTTCTCATATGTAATATGTTCATATTTGAGAAGGTTAGTCATTCAAAATTCGTTGAAATGCACGGAGACACTTCAGATTTTTTCCGATCCGCTTCCAAATTCGATTGGTATATTTGATTAGTTGCGATCTATTTATAGAACTGTTGCTGACAGACCTGTGTCCACGTAGAAAATAGACTTTGAACTACAGTAGTTTTGTTCCATTGTTGCACTCTGATTTGAGGTCTGACAAATAATAATTACAATCTTTACTTGCTTCAGTTTATGACTGTCAGTGTCAATATACGTTCGTGCTATATTTGCATTCCCTAGCTATCTATATATAGTTGAACCGTTGAGCAAATTGGCATATATATTTTTTTCTGCTGAAGGCTACACAAATATGACTTTGCATTTTGTGTGGTATTAGTTCAAAGCATAGTGATATTTAAAAAAAAAAGGAGGGGGTACATATTAAAATTGATCACCAAATTATATGTCACATGCAATGATGACACCACAAGTTTTTGTTATAAGAATCTTATAACAAAATTGGTAGTGATGATGATGAGGAGGAGGTGGACAGTGATGATATGGAATATACTGAGGATGCTATTGACAATATGATTTTAAAATTTCCAGGAGATTAATATAAACATGAATCCAAAATAAAGTGTCTTTTTCATATTTTTTTTACTTGCATTCTGGTCTTGCCTAATGCATAATTGACATGTCCACATAATATCATCATGTTTTGAGTTTTGGTGGTTTGAATTAATGGTCATTAATGTAGTTTTCAAATTCGGGCCTGTAGAATTGATGGTGGGCCTGTAAATATTTGACCTTACAGGCCCGGTGGGCTTGTAAGGTAAAAAGTTAAGCGTGAAGACTGCACTATTTTTGGTTCGTGTATTATTTAATTATTATTCCGAATTATAGTTACTTTTACTAAAAGTTTTAGTTTTATGTGTATGTTTTGTAGATCATTGTTTGTCCATTCGTACTTTTGGCCATAGTGTTTTCTGTTCTTCTTCAATATACATATATCCTGATTACCCTTTTGGTCTCTTCAAACTCTTCTTAATCACTATACTATAGTATACTCGTTGTTTTGTCATCCATTCAAATCAGTTGAGACGATCCGATAAAACTGCAATTTAAACTTGGGTTCATCTGAAAAATCAAATTTGTTGGCACTTTAGTATTTTTCATTGGAATTGTTTTGAATGTACGTGCTTATTTACATGTCTACTCAGACTTATGAAAAGTTATTGTGGGTGAAATATCAAACAAATATAATGACGTAAGACCTCCGACATTGAGCAATGGATAGGTGTCTGAAAACTTGTAAGTGGGTTTTGGGGTAATCTCGTTGAGATTAGACTTCCGAACACATTTTCTTCTCTGTATCTCCAGCCTAATCTCGTCACAAGCTCTGTCGAAAGTATTCTGGAAATTTTCAGATTTGTCAAATAAAGGAAATTATTCAACACCTTTATAAAAACCGAAATCAATGTCAGTTTTTATAAAGGTGTTGAATAATTTGTGTGTACAATTCAACCTAAATTTTGGATTTATGGATCTATAACTACTTAAAACAGTAAGAGATTATCATTATTTTTGCTGATTTGAACTAGAAAATATCTCTACATTTGTAATCTTACCTGCACTTGATCTGACACAATACGTCCATGATAAAATATTCATGGGAATTCACTGGGGGGGGGGGGGGGGGGGGGGTGGGGGGTGTACAAATTATCAGCTGTGACTTTAAGCTCGTGGTCGCCATTCAAGGACCATAACCACTCTACCACAAGGACCTTGTATTGATTCTATGTTTATATATATAAACAGTAGGAATACAATAGTACCTAATCTTAGTTCCAAACCGTATACAATTAGGGTTTGTGTAGTTACAATCCACCAAACCGCATACAATTAGGGTTTGTGTAGTTACAATCCACCAAGCCGTATACAATTAGGTTTGTATAGTTACAATCCACCAAACCGTATACAATTAGGGTTTGTGTAGTTACAATCCACCAAACGTATACAAATAGGGTTTGTGTAGTTACAATCCACCAAGCCGTATACAATTAGGTTTGTGTAGTTACAATCCACCAAACTGTATACAATTAGGGTTTGTGTAGATACAATCCACCAAACCGTATACAATTAGGGTTTGTGTAGTTACAATCCACCAAACCGTATACAATTAGGGTTTGTGTAGATACAATCCACCAAACCGTATACAATTAGGGTTTGTGTAGTTACAATCCACCAAACCGTATACAATTAGGGTTTGTGTAGTTACAATCCACCAAACCGTATACAATTAGGGTTTGTGTAGTTACAATCCACCAAACTGTATACAATTAGGGTTTGTGTAGATACAATCCACCAAACCGTATACAATTAGGGTTTGTGTAGCTACAATCCACCAAACCGTATACAATTAGGGTTTGTGTAGTTACAATCCACCAAACCGTATACAATTAGGGTTTGTGTAGCTACAATCCACCAAACCGTATACAATTAGAGTTTGTGTAGCTACAATCCACCAAACCGTATACAATTAGGGTTTGTGTAGTTACAATCCACCAAACCGTATACAATTGGGGTTTGTGTAGTTACAGTACACTCAAGGACATATTGTGGTGGATCACCTTCAGAGACGGACTGCCTGTCATGTCTGACTTGGATTCTACAGGTGTTTGTTGATTGCACACCTGTTGTGTGAATATCTGATAGTGGCTAAATTGGGGGTCGTAAATTTGTACCTGAAGGTGATAAAGCTATGACTTACATGTACCTGTTCTTGTATTTATTTAATCACACATTACAATTTTAATTCAATAATATTAGACAAATAAAAAAATAATTATGTTTTTTTTTTCAAGTATTCATGGCCATGTTTGTGAAAAAAGATGAAGAAAATAAAATTAGTTATTCTCATTTGTTTTCTTTTTACTGAAAAAAAAATGTAATTCAATATTTATAAATACTGATAAAAGACAATTTTAACATCAATATACTATTTGAATTTTTACATTTTTATCACCTTACTTTGATCATTTACATTAAAAGAATTATTAGTTTCAAATTAATCAAGCTGTCTTAAAACAAGTTACAGGTGTTTTTTTACAGGTAAAGCTACTAAATGTGTATAATAATTTGTTTTTTTTCTAATAATGAAGAATAAATGAATAAAGACGATTATTAAAAATTAAAGCAATGAATGTGTATTTACTTTAAATAGTAAAGAATCATTTATCAAAATTGATTGCACAGAAAAACTAATATGGTTAAAAATCATATAATCCACTTAATTTATCACTTCAAAACTAGTCCTATAGAAGTTTAATAAATATGGTTTTTTTTTACACATTCATGTACACATATAATTGCAAAATAAAGGACCATAGTCAGACAAAATGATTTATTCAAACAATTTTTTTTTTGGTATGTCAAATAATATTTCAAATTTAAAAGAGAAAGAGACAGTCAGATGAGGGCTGGGGAAAAGCTAACATTAATTTGAGAATTGACAACAACTTTTGTTACTTTTTGAAATATTTGTGTAGACCTGAAAAGGGCTGTTTTCTGTAAAAGTTGTTACTGCTGTTTGATGCCAGTGATCTTTGCCTGAAATTCTGGTTGCTGAAGCTTTTCTGCAAAGTACTTGAGCGATCTGTGTCTGGATCTTTCAGGGAAAACTTGTTTCAATTTTGGTTGTTGATTCCCGGATTTGTCTGTTTCACAGACTTAGATTTTTTTCCGTATTTTGTATTATTTTTGTTACTCTAGACAGCTTCCTTGGTGATCGGTATTTTGTTGTTACATGTTATTATATCGGTTGGGTAAATCAATAAGTTTCAGCCGATTTAAGTTTTAAAATTGCAAACCTTCAGATCAAACAACATTGAAGTTTTTTATTTTTAAGATAAAATCTGCTGAAATTTAGTTGCGAACGGAAAAAATGTCACATTTTACACTCTTGTAAAATTATGTGAACGAAAATACACGATTCAGCTGTAGGTTTAAATGTTTGACGCAAATGACACACCTGTAAAACAAAAAAACGATCATACTTCTGAAAGTCAGCAAATTTTGCCACAATGGAAGTAACACCGCAAGATTAAATCTAAAAATAGATAGTTTCCAGGTAAATAATGAATATTCAAGAGATGGGATGCGAACGGAACAAATACACATCGAAATTTTAAATCATATTTCACACACTTGTAAAATTATGTGCACTAAAAAACACAATTCAGCTGAAGGTTGAAAATATTGAAAACACAAACAACACACATATAAAACAAACAAAAAACGATCATACTTCTAAATGTCAGCATATTTTGCCACAATGGAGTAGTGTAGATTCAGTGAGAAAAGACCGCTAAATAAGGTCTAAAAAGTTGGGAAAAAACCACGAAAATACAAAATGTAGAACAAATTGTAAAATATATTTAGTGAAGGACTACTGATTTTCATAAATTATTTTCTACATGCTTCCACAAACAAGAATAGTTTGATTCTAATAAATATTTTATCCAAACCACCTTACATGAAAAAGAAATTGTATTCAAAATTAACCTAATCAGGTCATTCCTGTCACAGGTAGCAATTAAAGGCAATTAAACATTTAATCTTGTTAACTACACCTGTTGGCTCAACTCTCTAGTTTTATGACCCTTTTTATTGCACCTGACTCCATCCGGCCTGTTGTCTGACATGTCAAATCCGACATGTCGGACATCTATCACAATATGTCCTTGAGTGTACTGTACAATCCACCAAACTGTATACAATTGGGGTTTGTGTAGCTACAATCCACCAAACTGTATACAATTAGGGTTTGTGTAGCTACAATCCACCAAACTGTATACAATTAGGGTCTGTGTAGCTACAATCCACCAAACTGTATACAATTAGGGTTTGTGTAGCTACAATCCAAAAACTATAAAGTTGGTATTTGCTGCTTCCCCTGATATTAACACAACATTAAGGAGTTGCTTCCCCTGATATTAACACAACATTAAGGAGTTGCTTCCCCTGATATTAACACAACATTAAGGAGTTGCTTCCCCTGATATTAACACAACATTAAGGAGTTGCTTCCCCTGATATTAACACAACATTAAGGAGTTGCTTCCCCTGATATTAACAAAACATTAAGGAGTTGCTTCCCCTGATATTAACACAACATTAAGGAGTTGCTTCCCCTAATATTAACACAACATTAAGGAGTTGCTTCCCCTGATATTAACACAACATTAAGGAGTTGCTTCCCCTGATATTAACGCAACATTAAGGAGTAAGTGTACAAACTGGTTGGCTCTGAATGAAGACAATAAGATTGAAACGACATGTCTACTAGGAGTGTTGTAACGATACAGAATTTTTATCACGATACATGTACGTATTGCGATATTTTAGACAAGTGACGATGCGTATTGTGACATTCTGTATACCTTTGTGTGCGTCACCATTTTTTTTCTCTCAAGGATTTGTCACATACGTCCGTGAAAATTAAAACTAATATTTGAAAAAAAAAACTATTTATGTAGCTAAACTAAATTTGATTTAGGAATAAAAAAGTTATTTTATTTCATTGATTTTAACAGTTTTTGGTACTAAAGAAATAATCTGTTGAAACAATATCGTAAGGAGCGCCAGTCGTACCGTGGCATCATTATCGTAAGGAGCACCCAGTCATATCGTGTCATCAATATCGTAAGAGGCACCCAGTGTACCGTGTGGTCAATAAAATACTGTGATGTATCGTCATTCGGTATATCGTTACACTCCTAATGTCTACCCACAGACAGTTGTTCTAATGAGCTAGCACTACAAAAATCCAACTAAGCGTGAGTGTTGATCTAGTGCAAAGCAGACGTTATTATCATTTCATTGCATGAAGCTTGTTCTCCCCATATGAGACAGCTGAACAAAAAATCACTAACTCTTAAGGATTGAAAAATATATAAATATACATCCGAAAATTCAACTCAACAGTGTTGAAACTAGAATTTGTTATGACAAATGTGTGTATATAAATTTTTAATCATTATTTAATATTGAATATATTTAATTATTGAATGATTGGCCAATGAAGAATTAACAAATTGATTTTGATTTGTTTTATAGGGCAGAGTTTGCACTAGACAAAACTAAGAAGAAAAAGAAAAGAGAATTAGCTGAAGAACAGAAACAAGAAATTAAGGAAGCTTTTGATTTATTTGATACAGATAAAGACCGAGCAATAGATTATCATGAGTTGAAGGTATTTTATATTACTGTTTCCGCTAATCCTACCGACCCTAAAATATTGTATTGCCTGTTTGGACGACAAGCTATGTAAAAGTCAGATACTTGATTTGTACAGGGCTCACCATACTTGGCTAAAAAGGGATGGCATGACTTCTCTCACAGCTGACACAAGGGCGAGGTAAGGGAAAATCTGGGAGACTTTCGAAATGCTTGTATATATAACATTTCTTTCCCCCCTTTCCACATGTCCCCTTATTTTTATGTGCCCGTCTCGAGACAGGCTGTATTATGTGATTGGGTACGGCGGGTGGGCGTCCACACAGGTTTCCGCACAATAACTTTAGTTCTGTATATCGGATCTTTACCAAACTTGGCCACATGATTCTCCTGTGAAAGGGGAAGAGCCCTATTTATGTTGGGGTCATTAGGTCAAAGGTCAAGGTCACCATTACTATAAATAGAATTTGTTACCATTTGATAATTAATATAGACGGGTGTATTTTGTGATGCGCACATTTCTTGTTCACAATACAAACATGCTGCTCAATGATCTTAAGAAAAGATGCAATCAACAAAGTTTTAATAAAATATTGATTTTCAAACCCTGTATAAGTCACATTCCAGGAATATGGGAGCTCTTTATGTGTGAATATTAAAGAAAAAGTATGAATGGTAAAAGAGACTGACAAACTAAATCTTAGCGGTATGGTGAGAAATGTGAAAAAGGTACCCACTAGAATTCACCTACTTTGATGAGCCCTGCCACCTTAAAATTTTCATTGCCATTTTTGGACAAGCACTATTTAAAATCAGATCCTTGACCTGTAAAACCTAAGTAAAAATAAAACAAAAGATATTTGTTTCAGTGAGCTATCACTTTAAAAATCTAATAGCTTGTTGGTCTCATACAAAGCGGACATCATCATCATTCTCTCCTAAATGTAACTCGTTCTCGCTATCGCTGAAACAATAATCACTCGTCTTTTATCATATAATATAATATTTACTTATGTATTTTTTTAAAGGTAGCTATGAGAGCTCTTGGTTTTGACGTAAAAAAGGCAGATGTACTGAAGATATTACGAGATTATGACAGAGAGGGGACGGGTAAAATCTCGTTTGAGGACTTCAACGAAGTCAGTAGGTATCTTTATGTCATGAAAATCGGCTTGTTTTTAATACCTTGTTTTTAATCTCATTGATTCTAACAAAAAAAATAGAAATATACTTTACTCATGAATCACATGACACTCCTAATACTTAATGATCTCCCATTAGGTCAATCCAAAGACTGCCACTAACTATGTAATATTTATACCACAGTTTTCCGAGTTAAACGGTTAATCAATCAAAGCATGATATTGTTTAACTTGTAAATAAATGATTTGTAACATGAAGCCATGCAATATCACATCTAGATCGTTGAATATTAGATGGCTCTCTGAGAGTAATAAAACTACAGTCCAGATTTAAAGTGTGCAATATCTAGTAGCTGCATGTATTATTTCATAGCTCTTAGCCATTGCCTACATTCTGGTATATATACCATCCATGCAAAAAAATCAAAGGAAAAGAATGCATTCATGTTACAAGCAGCTTTAAAGAGTAAGAACTAAGGCTGTATAACTCGAGTCAAGATAATGTATTTGATTGGAGTAATAAATTAACCTGTGGACTGTTTTTTTTTTCAGTGAGCTAACTAGCACTATAGTCTATGCAAATTCCAACTTGCCTAGTACAAAACAGAAACTTTCATCCTTTCATAAAATTATTACTTACTCCTGCCATGAAATAGCTGAAAAATTGCTCACTTGGCATTACATTACTATCACTCACTTACAGTAGGTTGGCGGTCTCTTGATTTTTCTTCTAAACCTATGAACTTATGTACAAGAACATATGATTAAAATATATATACCTAAATTAAATGTAAGAGAAAGGACATTTTCGCTTTACGAGCATTTTGGTAAAAGGCACAAAAATAATTCCCACAAGAAAAGTTTTCCATACATATGTTAATAGAAAAGGACAATGTTTTCCCTACATTACCATGAAGTGGATGATTTGTTTAACACAAATTGCAAAATTCCGAGATTACCAAAGTCTGTCTCACTTTACCAGAGTCTGGTAAAGACTCCCTTTTCACCAGACCGAACAGAATTTCACAGGACCGAAAAAATATCAAGCTTTTCCTGCAGTGGTTGCTTTCAACCAAGGGCTACCAATTTTCCATTTCTCGTTTTAGTAACGCATATTAAATGTATATATATTTTTCTGAACAGTGTTTGTTAAAACAAGTCTGACTTGAAGTAAATATTTTATAGAATTTTTTTTTTAAATAAAAAAGCAAAGTATTTTATTTAAATTCACAGAGGAATAAAAATGTTAGTGGATCTTTTCAACCATTTGTCTTAATCAGGAAGTGATTCTTGTTCTTATATTTCAAATATTGATATTTTTGTTCATTAAAGCATTTCTGAGATTGCGACTTTAATTTTGTCAATGTCCTTGAACTTCATCAAAGCATGGAGAAACGATAAATGATACAATAAAAGAGTTTTGATCTGGCGTTTTAATCAAAATAAATTATGGACAAATTGGAGATCAAACAGGGCTCTTTTATAAAACAAACCCAATATTTTATACTGGACAGTCGGTCTGGTGGAAACCAATGTTTCTCAGGACCGAATTGATTTTTACCGGATTTGTCCGTCGGACCGACATGTTTGGGAATCTCTGAAAATGTATAGCCCATAGAATTGACGACATACATCATAACATGTACATGAATATTATACATGTATTGCCAAATGTGGCGTTAAACACCCATTAATTAGATCTTAATCAATCAAACTTGATTTACAATGATCATTGGTTACCGTCATAAGGGTTGCATAATGCGCACCCTCTTGGCCTTGAAAATCTGCAGAAAAATGTGATTTCCCAGTCTGAAAAAGAGTGAAGCATATTGTTCTTGTTTATAATGGGCACCCCTCCTGCAAAATAAAGAATCTGTGTAAAATCTAGCACATTATACATAGGTCATTACTGTAATTCATTTGGAATCTTTTAAATCTTGCAGTGACAGATATGATGTTGGAGCGAGATCCGCAAGAAGAAATATTAAAAGCTTTTAAATTATTTGATGATGATACTTCTGGCAAAATTAGTTTACGGAATCTTAGAAGAGTAGCCAGGTTAGTATATTTTGGTTGGTTTTCACAATATTTCAGTTATATCGTAGCGGTCGGTCAGTTTTATTGGTGGAGGAGAGAAAACTACCGACCTGTCGCAAGTCACTGACAAGCTTTATCACATAATGTTGTATCGAGTACAACTCAACTGAGCGGGGTTCGAACTCACAACGTTAGTTGTGATAGGCAATGATTGCGCAGGCGCGTGGGACATGAATTTTGTTTCCTCCTCCCCCTTTTCTCTACTACCCCCCTTTTTTCAAAATTTTCATAATCATTCGTTTTTTCTTCATTTGACAATATCAGTAGACGTCATGAATAATACGTGTATTCTGTGTCCACAGTTTTTCGACTGATACAGTATAGAAAGAAGGTAAGCAACTCCATTTTCATATTTCGCGCCATATCGCTCACCTCGGTTGGGAAACCCCCGTGTTTTTTACACTTTTTACCTTGTCTACATATGGCACTGTCGTATTAAACTGTTTCTAAGACATTTACCTAATTGTCCATGTTCGAATTTCAGTCGGTACATTGATCTTTTCCAAGAAATCTCACCGAGAATAGCGAAGCAGCTTCATTTCTAGGTCAAACTACATCATTTTAGACGGAAGTGCAAGAACGATAACCCTGGGTTTTTTACGAATGGAATACCTGCAATGAAAAACCCAGATGCGCTCCGAATATTTTTCCCGAAAAAATTAAATCGCTGAAAAAACATAACAGCAGACGGATTGTTTCCAGGATTTCGTAAAAATGGCACAACGACCATCTGAATATGGAAACACTGAAATAATTTCATGGTAAATAACTGTTAACACATAAATTCAAACTTAGAAATAGATATGATTGAATGGTTAGAACTGAAGTCAAAATTTCAATGAAAAAGATATATTCAGCTTGCCTCTACTTCAAATTATTAAAATCATACCCAAACAAATACATATACAGCTAAAATAATAAAAAATACATAAAAAAATAAGGAAGAAGAAGCTGAGAACAGCTATAGAATGGGACTATGGCATTTTACCCCATTCCTCAATAAAAGGGTTCCCAACTGATAAAAATGTGTAAGGGAGCCAGAGTGACCATTTAACTAAGGGGGCTATTTCTTTTCCATTTCATGTCACTGATTTTATATAACAATAATCTGTCTTACAGGGGTAAACAATAAATAACTTGTGTAACTCCAGTTTTCAGCAGTGACAGAAATCAGTGTTGAAATCCAGAAAAAAAATATCCTATTTTACAGTACAAGTGGTTATTTTGGTTGGTATTTAATTTTCGCTTTCTTTGCGAGGATGTTAAATGGACGAAAAATGAAGTCCCCGAATTATTATTTCACATTCAAATAGTATCACATAAATAGCCATTGTGCAAAATTTTGTGGAATAAGCTCCCACCAAAAGATTTGAACGGTTGGTCCCTTATGATGGAAAAAAAAGGGGGAGGGGTAACTCCAACTACTCTGCTGAGGGCCTCCATGAAATACACTCTCCCTTTTATTCCATTCTGATATTAAACATTCTTGTTTGGACTTAACTTCTGGGTATAATTAAAAAATCAACCTTCCAAGACCAACAGGTGATATGCTTTTTCCCATTTTGGACTGGATGTCACGAAGTGATATTTTTCCTGTTCTGTCCTCTTTAATATTGGCAGTTAACCTAAGAAAAATTGATACAAATTGTATTAAATGAGAGAAAAAAATGCTTTGTCATTTTTGTTTGATTGATTGATTATTTTATTTTGGAGGCCCTCCCCCATTCCCCCCAATAAAATATCATTATTGCATATGTGTATGTACATAAATATTGCCTCCGACTGCTAATGTCCATTCTCAAGGACCAACACTTAGTTCTCCTTTTATAGGTCAAACCAAAAAATTCAAAATTGGTATTATCTTTTTCTCCACTATAAGCAGCAGTAACTGGTTTACTCAGATTTGGTATAACATGTTTTCGACTGTCACATAGTTTCATTTTTGTACTTCTGTGTGCCAGCACTGTAAAAATTTGGCACATAACCCTCCCTCCCTTTTTTTTTTTTACATCACAAGGGACCAACCGTTCAAATCTTTTGGTGGGAGCTTATTCCTCTGGAATATTTTATTTTCTTGTCAAATGGAAAACAAATACTGTATAAGTGTTTATTTTCGCGGGAGCAAAATTTGGCGAAAATGTCTTGAAATGGGATGCATTTAATTATGCCACAAAATTTCGCGCAATGGCTATTTATGTGATACTATTTGAATGTGAAATAATATTCATTTTTCGTGCATTTAACATCCTCGCAAAGAAAGCGAAAATTAAATACCCACCAAAATAACCACTTATACTGTAAAATAGGATATTCTTTTTCTGGATTTCAACACTGATTTCTGTCACTGCTGAAAACTGGAGTTACACAAGTTATTTATTTTTTACCCCTGTAAGACAGGTTATTGTTTTATAAAATCAGTGACATGAAATGAAAAAGAAATAGTCCCCTTAGTTAAATGGTCACTCTGGCTCCCTTACACATTTTTATCAGTTGGGAACCCTTTTATTGAGGAAGGGGGTAAAATGCCATAGTCCCATTCTATAGCTGTTCTCAGCTTCTTTTTCCTTTGTTTTTTTTTATTTTTTTATTTTTTTAGCTGTACATGTATATGTATTTGTTTGGGTATGATTTTAATAATTTGAAGTAGAGGCAAGCTGAATATATCTTTTTCATTGAAATTTTGACTTCAGTTCTAACCATTCTATCATATCTATTTCTCAGTTTGAATTTTTGTGTCAACAGTTATTTACCATGAAATTATTTCAGTGTTTCCATATTCAGATGGTCGTTGTGCCATTTCTACGAAATCCTGGAAATAATCCGTCTGCTGTGAGATTTCTTGGAAAATTCGAACATGGGCAATTAGGTAAGTGTCTTAGAAACAGTTTGATACGACAGTGCCATATGTAGACAAGGTAAAAAGTGTAAAAACACGGGAGTTTCCCAACCGAGGTGAGTGATATGGCGCGAAGTATGAAAATGGAGTTGCTTACCTTCTCTCTATACTGTATCAGTCGAAAAACTGTGGACACAGAATACACGTATTATTCATGATGTATGACGTCTATTGATATTATCATATTATCAAATGAAGAAAAATGAATGATTATGAAAATTTTGAAAAAGGAATGATTAATATGAAAATTTAGAGAAAGGGGGGGGGGGGGGGGAGGAAACGAAATCCATGCCCCATGCACCTGTGAATGATTGCACAGTTATAGATCCAATTACCATACGATCATGACCGCGACGACCCCTAGCCAGGTTATTAGAATTGTATCTAAGACCACTTATTCTGTTACAAAGATGGTTTTTTTATCCTGCCATTGTGTGATTTTGAGTACTAATAAAGGGGGTCAAATAAACCTCAGTGTTATTTAGTTGTGGACCAAATAAATCTTTTCTGGTTGGTACCCGATTCATATTGAGTGATTATAAGAAACGGTAACAGTATAAACACGGACTTCACAGAGGACGCCATACAAAACAATTAGAACCACGCTTGTATCAGCTATTTTCAGACAATCTGGCAGTTGTTTTGAACTTTTTGACATTGCAGGATAAACACAATATACGTACATTGTCGGCAAATTTAAAATTAATTTCACTCACTGGGAAAGAGGACATAAAAGCTCACCAAAGGCTCGCTATTCCTCCTGTTTCTAAAGCTCTCTAAATAAATTATATATTTTCTGACAATGTATGTAAATTGTATATTTATGCCTGCATCTTTTAAATTATTTGTAAGTTTTTATTTATTCTTGATTTTTCTATTGGATTTTGGAATTGTGCGGTATTTTTTGTTTTTCATTTTTCCACGGTCTTTTGTAAATAAACGTTAGAGAATACCAAAGGGGAAGTGAAAAAATGGACAATCCTGAAAAACTGGCAACATTGAGTACACCAGGCTACACAATATGTGTTGGACACCACTATGCAAACAAACACAAATAACGTAAATATTACATGAGCCCTAGGCCTCCTACAAACAACTGGAGGTAAAGACAAATCAAACATCGTTTGTATGGTGTTATATATGTTCATATAATTTTTTGTTTCAGAGAGTTAGGAGAAAATATGACTGATGAAGAATTACGAGCAATGATTGACGAGTTTGACCGAGACGGAGATGGCGAGAGTAAGTTCATGTGTATTGATATTTATAAACAAGCAATTTTTTTGTGTGTAAAATATTTTAGAATTGTTTTCCCTTTTATATTAGATCACCTTGCCAATGGTAATGTGAGCTTTTGCCATCACTTGGAGTCTGTCGTCCATTTACTTTTCACTTTTTAATCTTCTCCTCTGAAACCCCTTAGCCAAATCAACTGAAAATCAAAACAGTTCTAAGTCTTAATTATTTATCTTATATCTCCCATAAAAGCCTGTAAATTTGAAATTGTTTTCTTTTTTTGTGTGTTTCAACAATTAGAAATTAAACAAGTCTAAATACCTTTCTGACTTGTAATACAGGAATGCAATATTAATTTCTGTGTGCAGTGAAACTTAATATGGGAGGGGTTTGCTTGCAGTTTTTAAAAATAAATATTATGTTGTTCTTCCAAAGTAGCGGTAATTGCATTAGTGTTGTAAGGTTTAGTATGCTTGTATCATGCGTGGTAGATAGTGGGATCGACACCAGGTTGGATTAACCCAAGAACTATGTCTATGTGTGGACTGTTGTTTCAGTCAGCTAGTATCAGTACTATCAAAATCCAGCGTATTGCATTTGCCTTAAATTTGTTCACCTACTTCCCCGAAAGGCAGATTTAGATAAAAAAGTATATTTATTCAAACAATTTCTTTCCTAATTTTCACTGGTTCAAACCCAGTTTTACTTGTCCTGGGCTTCGGGCAAGTGAGTTAGTGCCACACAGGCCTCTACATTAACATATTTTTCAACTTGTCCCTTCGGACAACTAACTAAAAAATGTACTTGTCCGACTCAATCTTTTAGTTGTCCGAAAAAATTAATAAAAATGACAAAAACTAGAGAATAGTTATCTAGGGCTCCCACTACTTTCAAATTAGAGGGAGAAGTGACTTCTCTTTCAGAGAGCTCACAGGGAGAAGTGGGAAGACTTCTGGGAGAAGTCAATTGCGATTAATCGAAACATTGTTTCGGGACCCCTCTGACGTTACCCTGCCCAAATTAAGTAAATAGTTAAAGCTGCCTGAACTGATTTGTTCAAGGTTTTTTTTTATTCATAACTACCTTAAGGACATATATTCAATGTCACATTTTTATTTCTGTCTATCTTGATTGGAGTCTTGCATACCAGTGATTTTTATGTGTTGTGATTCTTGTTCTTATATTTCAAATATTGATATTTCTGTTCATTAAAGCGTTTCTGAGATTGCGACTTTAATTTTGCCAATGTCCTTGAACTTCATCACAGCATGGAGAATGATAAATGATACAATAAAAAGAGTTTTGATCTGGCGTTTCACTTTAGTTTTAATCAAAATAAATTATGGACAAATCGGAGATCAAACAGGGCTCTTTTATACCAGTGGAAATAGATTTGTCCGTCGTACCGGCACATTGGGGAATCTGACTTTTTCACTTGTCCCATCGGACAACCGTAATACAAGATCTACTTGTCCGTCATTTAGGTAGAGAATTGTTCATTTGACATGAATGGTTGGTTTAGGTTTATGGTGTTTAATGCCACTTTAAACAATATTTCAGTTATATCGTGGCAGTCAGTTTTATTGGTGGAGGAAACCGGAGAAAACCACCGACCTGTCGCAAGTCACTGAGAAACCTTATCAGACAAATGTTGTATCGAGTACACCTCACCATGTACGGGGTTCGAACTCACAACTTTAATGGTGATAGGCACTGATTACACAGGTATTCTTAAATCCACCTACCATACGATCATGACAATGATGGTCCCCTTGATATTAAAAAAACAATTGCTCACTCAAAAGTTTAAAATAAATAATCTGACCTCATATCTAAACTATCGTCGGTATCTCATTATTGATCATTCTCCAATAATCTCTACTCATCAATGGCGGTTCAATTCATGTGAAAATCAACGTTTCGAGTTTGTTCCATAACCGATTTGCAATATCAGAGCACTCAAATTTTCCTATTAGACGGATTAGAGAGATATTTCCTAGATATGATCTGTCTAGTTGATATACCATTCATTGTTGATAACCCATGGGTCATTATGACCCCCCCCCCCCCCCCCTGTCATCATCTCTTCATCATTTTGATTTGTAAGGAAATTCTTTTCTTTTAAAAATATAAACTGATTTGATTGGCTGTAAAACAGTTGGTAGGGACTAATCAAAATGTGTTAAAATGACTCATGAATTATTCATGGATTGCGTCCGTGGTGCAATGGTTAGAGTGCTCGTCTTGGGTGCAATATCTCGTGGGTTCAAGCCCCAATTGGGTTAAGCCAAAGACTATGAAATTGGTATTTGTTGCTTCCCCGCTAAGCATGCAGCATTGAGGCAAAAGATCAAAGACTGGTTGGCTCGGAATCGGGATAATGTTGCCAAGTGGGGTGACATCTCTATACGCGACTGCTGTTTTAGTGAGCTAGCACTATGATAACTAAGCGAGTTGGTCTAGTACAAAGCGGACCACATCATCTAATTGAAAATTAACTTGTTCTCGCCATGATATAGCTGAATAATTGCTGCGGTGGCATTAATCAACAATCACTCACTCACTGAATTATCACAATTAGGCCAAAAAAAATATATGTGTGTTTACTGTCACATGTCGGGATTAAATTTTTTTTTTTTTTTTTTTTTAATTATCGACAAAACCGGAAATAGTCGTTCCCGGTTCCGGAATCCGATTCCGGTATTTAATTTTCGAAAATTCCGGTAAAATGACGAATTATGCAGTTTTTCTACCTTCTTTGCTCTCAATTTCGACTAAAAGCTAGCAGTTGAATAAATAAAACATTTCTGCTGGTTAAACAACAAAAATGATTATCCAAAATCTGTGTAAAAATGCATAGGGTCGCTAGCAAAAATTAGGGTAGGTCGGGTGACCGTAAACACACATATTTTTTTTTTTGGCCTTACCTGGATTTCTCTTATTGCCGTTATATTTAGACAATGCTGTAGTTGATATCTATTTTTTTCTCTCTAGTAAATGAAGATGAGTTTATCGCCATCATGACAGGAGACACGTAGCAAACCAGTAGACATAATGGTAACTTATACATTTTGTACGTATGATTCATCGTATCCTGTGGCGGATGTCCTATTCATCAAGGAAATGACGTCACATTTACAAATATTGTGTTCAGCAGACATTATTATATATTTTTTTACCATTTAAGTGTACTTTGGTATGCAGTAGTCCCCCCTCTTGTAACGTCGTCCCTTTCTGCATTGAAAAAGTGGCCTTTTATGTGGAGTGAACTCTCTTGAAAGGCAGGTAGCTTAGTAGAATTTTACCAAATCAGTGCATCTGAGATAAGGCCTGCTAAGGGAAGTAGCCTGATGGGGGGAGTGCATTTGAAATCTGGCCAGATATAAGGAGTGTCCTATAGTGGGAGGGGCTTTATAAGAAGGGGGACTACTGTAAATGATTTGAAAACATATCAGACATTTAAAGCCCTCAATGACGAATTTTTGTTGGTTACAGTTAGGGTTATGCTATTTAACACCACTTTCAACAATATTTCAGTTATATTGTGGCGGTCAGTTATATTAGTAGAGGAAACTAGAGTACCCGAAAAAAAATCACAGACCTGCAGCAAGTCGCTGACAAATTTTATCATATAATGTTGTACCAAGTACACCTTGCCGTGAGCGGGATTCAATCTCACAACTTTGGTGGTGATAAGCTTTCCAAATCACGACCATGACTGCCCCCAGTAGATGTTGAATGTATATAGAAAGTTAAGATTATTTTAATTTGTAGGATTCATTGATATTTTATATATATATATATATATATTTGATATGATCTGCCAATAACTAGAAATAAATTGTTTTTAAAGAAATTTTGTTTTTACACTTACAAATACTATTGTCTGTCATTACCCACTGTAGATTGATTGATTGATTGATGTCCAGTGAGCATACTATGTCAGTTATATTCAGGACTAGAATGAGATCAATAATAGGGCTTTAAATATTTTCCAAGTGTACCAGTACTTCACTATTTACAGGCGGTACTTTTTGTTTTTAATTTGAACAGTTTTCATGAATATCTTGTGCAACAGTCTTTGAAATTAGGAGGTACCAATTACTATTTTAAGGAGGTAAAAGTACCTGGTTCCACCACTTACTGAAAGGCCTGCAAAAATATATAAAAACTACATAGAAATGAGGAAGGCAAGGTCAACGACGTTTGTCTGCCAACAGATATGGAGAGTTTGGTATGGACAAAAATTTTTGTCTTTTATAACGGCAACAATGTGGATATTTTTTCACAAATCTACAACAGAGGTCTTTTATGTGCATCCAGGGTGGTCTTCTCCAAACATTTTATTCCTATGGTCCACAATCAGGCTTTCTGTATTATAAACTGACCTCTCCTAATTGACAGTTCACCACCTTAACCTCCTGGAGAAGCGCTGAGCAGCTCTGGTTTTAGTTCTTGTAATCTTCACCGGCATCCAGATGGCCAAAAGAAAAAGTACAAAATGACACAGCGATCTACAAAACACCACACAGAAAACTAATGATATTAATCCCATCAACTCCACTAAAAACAAGGGATGAGCAGTTTAGCGAACCAAGACCTCTGTCTAATATGGGAGTATCTGATTGATATTAGGTGTGATAAGCAAATTACCATCAAATAACCTCTAATTATACTCGTAAAAAAAGGTTGAAGGGTAATCAGACAACGCAATGTTCAAGAGAAAAGGGTCAAACAATGATATCCAAACACTACACAAAAAACTAAAGATTGAGCAACAGAAGCCCACTTAAATCGGGGGTGAACTCAGGTGCTCCGGAAAGGTGAACTGTAATTTCTCCACTAATGGCACCCGTCATGGTACTCTACATAACTTCATATTATCATAAAAGCTCCATCTTATGTACATGTATAAATAAATATCCATTTAGAGTATAATCTATTTCTACGTCTTTTAAAAATTAATATGATAAAAAAATACAAGCTATATATATATTCAGTGATAGATATCTAAACCGAACCTGTTTGATACCAACTTTTGTGTTTACAATAGACAGGTGTTCAGTTTATACCGGTTAAATTAACAAATATGCCCTACGTTGGGACTTTATTTAAAGTTCAGTTTATACAAGATTCTGGTTTATGTACTGTTCGATTTGACAGGTTAAATTAACAAATATTTCCTACGTTGGGACCTTAAGTTCAGCTTATACAGTCTTCCGGTTTATTCAGTGTTCAGTTTAGACATGACTCACAGTAATAGAATAATGGTTTTACAGTCAATCTTGCATTCTATGATCTGATTGATTGGTGTTTAACGTCCAGTGAGCAATTTTTCAGCTATATTCAGGACGATCTATGATCTGCACTATCTTCCATTACATGTTGTCCATGAATCAGCATTGCATCATGTTTTAAATGCTGAAGCATGTCGTCAAGAAATGTGTAGGTAGCCCAAGCAGCAGTAGCTGCAGATGCGACAGATCCAAAGAATGGAATAATCAAGTTTAACAAAGATTGGGACATAAACAAGTACGTATAGGTTCCAAGTTTAGCAATTATAAAAGGTATCATTTTGAATGTTGGGGTTAACAGAGATCTGCATTTCAATAACGATTGGTCAAAATCTTTCAAAGAATTAACGAATTCTGGTTGGACTTCAAAGACGTGCATATAGTGACCCACTTCCTTTGCCAACAATGCAAAATTAGCAGCAACATCTACAACTGGCACTTTTCACCTCGCTCATATAATAAAGTTATTTGGTCATTTGTCAGATGTATATATAACGTTGGTGTTATCGTCGTGTCCCCGGATCCTGCCATTGCAAAACCATCATCTTCTGGCTTTACATTTCTGATTGTGTTAATGAACGTTGATTTTCCAGTGGCGCCACGACCAGTTATAGCGATCTTTACTTGTTCCATTTGCCATCTGTTTAAGGTCATTTTGATGTATTTAGACATTGCGATTAATCCTTCTTTTTCTGCTAATTGTCGCAAATATTTGATTTCTTTTTCCGCTGACAAGTTATCTGTGCTCTCTTCGTCAGCACACTCCTTTGATTGTCTCTGTCCCATATTGATTATGTAGTGAAATAACCTAAGAAATAAACATGACAAGATATTAATAGCATAAAATTCACCGTCAACAGTACTGGGATCCACATACCAACGAATATAAAAAGAAAATAGAAATGGTGCAGAGGCGAGCAGCTCGCTACACTATAAACAATTACCACAACACTAGTAGTGTCAATACAATGATCGACACTCTAGGTTGGCCAACACTAGCTGTGTGCCGCCTCAAAACACGACTCATTATGTTTTACAAAATTACACACTGCCTTATTGCTATTCCAACAGACATCTTAGTGCCACCAGACAACAGGTTAAGAAAACATCATTCATAATCCTACCAACACATACAAACATCTAAAGATACATATAAATGGTAATTTTTTCCTCATACAATCATACAATGGAACATGCTACCGCAACATACAGTTCAATCAACCACAATAGACATATTTAGAGAACAGTTAGCACCAACTATTCTCTATCCACTCCTGTAAACCAATGATTTCAATGTACATAGTTTTACTAAACATTTTGTAAGAAAAAAATAAATGAAAATAAACAATTTGTAAATAATTCACTTCAACTCAAGTGTGATATACAAACAAAAAAAAATCTTTTTAAATCAATTATCACGCATGCGCACCAGCAAGTAATCATTAGCTACATTGTTGTATGAAGTAAGCTTTGCTGTTGACAAAAGAAGAAGAAGACTAGTCTCGCTGTATAAGAGTTATTGTTCTTTGAGACATCTCTTCGAACAATTTTTTTGTTCCTTTGCTATTGAACAGCCATTATCCATGAGCCTCATTCGGAAAACAATAGATAAGAATCTGGATAGCTAGTATTTAATAATAATATATATAAAAAATCATTCCATTCAATGAACATTTGCTCAGTACCATAAATTTTGATTCAAAGTAAAAAAAAAGAAATAAAATAAAAAAAAACAAGATTGTTATGCCATAGCCAATGTTATACAGAAAAAAGTTTTGGATGTCAGGAAATTTGGGGAAAGAGCTACTTTGAATGATTGGATTCTACAAAATTAAACGTAAATAACTCGCCATTTTCAAATCGCTTTTGTCACTATCGCATTCCTCATGTGGGAAAAACCCTACATATCAATTTTCGTTGAAATTGGAGCAGTTCGAAATTTTACGCATTTTGGTGGCCATCTTAAAAATGACCGCCATTTTGAAATCGCATTGGTCACGATCATAATCCTCTAAAAACCCCTAAATATCAATTGTCTTTGTAATTGGAGCACTTCGAAATTGTTGGCGACCATATAGAAAATTGCTGCCAAAATGGACACCATAATGGATGCAAAGGCCGCCATTTTTAAATCGCATTTGTCACTATCACATTCCTCAGATCGAAAATCTTCTAAATATAAATTTTCGTTGAAATTGTAGCACTTTGAAATTTTGATGTGCTTTGGCAGACATCTTAAAAATGGCCGCCATTCTCACAATTGTTTTCGAATTTTGCCCAAATTCGAACTTAAGCTAGAGACTCCTAAGATAATGCTTGTGTGTAAGTTTGAAATGAATTGGTAAATATCTTAGAGCGCTTACAACATATCTCGGACGGACGGACGTCCGGCATTTCCATATCCGATAAAAGATATGTAGTAAAACCTGTCCAAACTAAACCCTAATCCTGACCTTTGGACCAGCTAATGTGTTAGGAATAGACATGCGTTTGGTTTATACAGATCAAATTACAAACATTTCCTACATTGGGAATTTTTTAATGGTCTGTTTTATACAGGATTGGGGTTTGGTGATTGTACGGAGTAGACAGGTTTCACTGTACATAATACTGTACACAGAGGTTGTCATTATAATATTAGTTTCATTAATGAAAGCTTATAGCCTCAAACATCATTCTTTCCCTTTGTAAGATTGTTCGGAGTTCGGTAATTTTGTTATTACCCTTATTTAATATTAGGTAGTACATGAGGACATCCTAATACATAATGGAACTTAGAAGCGAAATCTAATTACCAATACCACCTCTCGTCAAATGTAGACAAGTAATATGATACTTTTCAAAAAGGTGTTGATACCTTCTTAAAAGCTTTTTGTAAGATCAGATCAAACAATTTTTAAATATTCTTGACTTAATAGCTTAGTACTTATATATGAGTATGAATACGAGTTGTGAAATATAAACTGCATACACCGGAACGGTTGGTATGTGACTATCATTATGTGGTCTGGTAGAAAATTGACCATCGACGTCAACATTGTCATTAATTTAGTGTTGTTCGTGGTGCTCGATCTGTAGTTATCTGTGTAATGTTTTGTAGATCATTATATTGTCTGTCTTTCTTCTATTTCTGGCTGCTGATTATCCCTTTAGTATCTTCATTTTTAATGGAATCCAGGTAGCACAGTTTGGATTATTAATTGACGGAACATCGCCAATATGTATGAAAGTGAGAATAAAGATTCTATCTTCTGTAATTATTGGACAAATTCTGCCTCATATGAGAAAAGGAAAAAATCGACAAGGAGAGGGGCACAGTTAGTTCCCATGGGGATGCTGATGATTTATTGATAAATGTGCCTTCATATGATTGTATGACTTTACTTCTGTCTTATTAGATTTGCATAAGAAAAGTTTGAAGATACCAAAAGTGGTAATTCGAAGTCGTAAATCGTATAACGTGAGCAAATAAAATAGAAAAATGTATTCTTAAGTTTCCTGTATTCAAGCGGGAATCGAACTCACAACGTTAGTGGTGATGCATGCATAGGTATAACGCCACTTTCAACAATATTTCAGTTATAGCAAGGCGGAGGTCAGTTTTATTGGTCGAGGAAACCGGATGTTGTATTGGGTACACTTCAACATGAACGGGATTCGAAATCACAACTGTACTGGTGATAGGTATTGATTGCACAGGCAGTTGTAAATCCAACAACTATTCGATCACGGTGGCCCAGATACATGTATACACTAATTCTACATGTAGATGCAAATTCAACTACATACACCTTACTATTGTGGACACGAGCTGTGATATACTAGATATGTGATACTGTACTTTAAGTCGTGAGACCCATATTTGATTGTATGACTTTACTTGATCACGACCACGGCGGCCCAGATACATGTATACACTAATTTTACATGTAGATGTAAATTCGACTACATACACCTCACTATTGTGGACATGAGTTAATGGTTGTGATATACAAGATATGTGATACTGTACTTAAAGTCATGAGACCCATACTTCATTACATCCCTCCAATATATGGTCCACAAACCTTACTTCTTACCCTTCCGGGACATCTGAGTTCACCCTCAGTTTCTAGTAAGGTTCGTGTTGCTCGGTCTTTAGTTTTCTGTGTTGTGTAAATCGTTGTTTGTCTTTTTGTCATTTTTTCTTTCGCACATTGTATTGTCTGTTCTTCGATTTCCGGATTATGATTGGTATCTTCAACCTTTTCACCTATTCAAAGCTGATAAACGTGTAAATATCTTTCAGATCTTTTGATTATGAGCGTACCTGATAAAGGTTACTCAAGAGACGCGTCCTCCGCACTAAATTTGATATCTACGTTTTTATTACATTGTACTATCACTGGGTCGAAACCCCTGCAGGTGGACTAGTCTGTCAGAAGGTATGATCCACCCAGTAGTCATTGCTTCGACGTATGGCATGGCTTATTAGATATCACAGTATATTTTATTGAAATATACAGTTCCTCAATAATGTATCGTTACATCGATATAAAACGTAGATATCGAATTTAGTGCGGACGACGCGTTTCTGGAATAATTTAGTCAACAAAACGAGAACGTCGTGGCTAATTTTTGTACTAAGCACATGATTACACGACTTAAGCTTGATAAGAAATATCCAATTGAAACAAAGCAGAATCTCAGAAGCCCTCATAAAGATGCACATCCGTACGCAATCTGTACATGCCAGAACTCTTCTGCCACAAGACCGAATTTATAGACGGAACGGAGTTCTACTCAGAGGCCTTCAATCCAGATGATGCAACACTGATGGACAGCTAGCCTAGATAAGACGCTGACAAACTCCAACTCCGATCCGACAAGGAGAGCTTCGCTTTACACTAAAAGCAAGCAGAAAAAAGACAGAACACGGCTCTGTAAAAAGTAATATGTCCGCAATACCTGCTGAAAGTAGGCCTGACGTTAAACACCAATAACTAACTAACAAGTTAATTCTTCTGTCTTACTTCTCCAGGTTAAAATATTACAATAAATTCTCTAGATATACAAGTGATAACATGATCAATGCACAATAAACTAAATGTTTTCTTTCTGATAAAATAACCTTGTATGCTATCATGATGAACCAGATATTAGACTTCATGCACAAAGGACATATAGATATGTGTGTTATCAGTAGAACTTAAAACATAATACACATTATCATTATGCAGTCAAACCTGTATTAAGAAATCACCTTTGGGAAAAAGTTAAAGTGTCTTTCTAAGACAGGTGACATCATAAAAGAGGTTCAATTCATATGAAATGTTGTATGACAGGACAAGAAAAAGGTGACTGTTTAATACAGGTGACTGCATTGACAGGTTTGACAGTATATTTCTGAATATTTACTAACACAAATACATCTAGGCAACCTAAAAATGCTTAGATCATCGGAACATCCAATTTGACATTTTCTACAGATGTTTTCTGATTTTGATAAAACTAAAAAACAACTAGATTGGATGACAAAAGATTTAAGCTAATTCAATGCATTTAAAACCGTATGGCACAACCGTGGGCAATACAATGGCGTGCAATAGATGTCCATAATGAGTCTCCAAATGAAATTCAGTGAAACTATTTATCTAAAATTCGTGTCAGGTAATTTATTTTTCTCTGGATATTATCCTTCACACCATTTTTTGTTTATTGTAGCTAGGGAGTTCATGTTTTTTTCTGTTATTTTTACATATTTATGCATACTTGAGTCACACAATTTTCATGCAGATTATATGCAACACAACAGGTGTGACTAGTAGAGTAGGAACTGTTTACCATACCGGAACACCAGAGTTGACCCCAGGGTTTTAGTGGGGTTCGTGGTGCTCAATCTTAATTTTCTGTGTAGTGTTTTGAAGATCATTGCTTGTCATTTTTTCATTTTTCTTTTGCCATTGCATTATCTGTCCTTCTCTAAGATAAAGATTCTGAATACCGCTTTGGTATCTGTAAACTTTTATCATCATACCAATACATATATAAACCATATACGAATGTTGTATGTCTTATAGGAGTTATAAGTTATATAAAATAGTGTTTAGTACCACTGTTAATGTTACAGTCAATGTCTACATTCTGTGATCTGCATTAGTTTTCATTATATGTTCATAAATCAGCACCGCATCATGGTATATATCCTGAAGCACGTCGCAAAGAAATCGATAAGTAAGTCTAGCAGCAGTAGCTGAAGATATGACAGATCCAATTAATGGAAGAATCAAGTCGAAGAAAGATTGGACAAATAACAGTGTCGCATAGGTTCCAATCTTTGTAACTACAAAAACTGCCATATCCAAGTTTGGCTCTAACAGAGATCTACATTTCAATAACGAATGGTCAAAATTTCTTAAAGAATAAACCCTTTTTCGATTCATTCCAAAGACGCTCATATAGTGACACACTTCCTGTACCAATAATGCAGTATTAATAGCAACATCTACACCTGGCACTGGGATAGCTGCTACACCAGCAGCCAGAACACTGGCTACGACTAGTCTTTTCTTAAGAATTTTGTATTTTCTTTCCACAATTTCCTTGGTAATAGAGTCAAGAGAAAAAAGAAGAGCTTGAGCTTAAAACCCATCAATGATTTCTTCTACATACTTCAATAGGTCCGACATTTCACCCAAATCAGGTTTCCGGCTAGAAATTAAAAAAATACCCTTTGTGTCCTTTAATTCAGGGCTCGCATGTAATGCATTTTTAATTTCTCGTTTGATTTCTGGTATTATCATCTCCTTGTCTTTGCCATTGTAAATCGCGCTTTCTATATCTGCGTCGATCTTTGACCGGACAAGAGAGAACGGTTTCCCCAACTTACGCAATTCACGGACCAGCCATACCTCATCTTCACCCAGGACGTTGTCAAAAAAGATGAAGAAAAAATCATAATCAGATATTTTCACCTCACTTATATAATTTTCTTTCTTAAATTTGGTAGTTGAATAACCCGGCAGATCATAGAAAGTTATTTGATCATTTTTTGGATGCATATATAACGTTGGTGTTATCGTCGTATTCCCGGATCCTGTCTTTGCAAAATCATCATCTCCTGGCTTTAAATTTTTGATTGTGTTAATGAACGTAGATTTTCCAGTGGCGCTACGACCAGTTATAGCGAACTTTACTTGTTCCTTTTTCCATCTGTTTATGCTCTCATCGATGTATTCAGACACTGCGACTGGTCCTCCATTTTCTGCTAATCGTCGCAAAATGTGGACGTCGTTTACTGCGTCTTGATCTGACAAGCTATATGTTCCCTGTTCGTCAGCACACTCCTTTGATTGTGCCTTTCCCATATTGATCATGTAGTGAAATAACCTAAGAAATAAACATGACAAGATATTAATAGCATAAAATTCATCGTCAACAGGGCACTAGTCTCGCTGTATAAGAGTTATCGTTCTTTATTATCATATGAGTGTATCCGACATCATATTACGATTTCGTCCCCAGTAGAATTATTAAGACTTTTTAAGACAGTTGGATGTGTAAGTAATTTTCGAACACTCGGTAGTATGTTTTTCTCGTCTATATATGTGACAGAATGAGAAATGGGCCCTTTTTAGTGAAAGTGCCTCCGATATCCTACGTTATTTTCACCTGTTGCGAAAGCATTGTTGAAGTGTTTGAGAGTTTGAAAACATATGTTTGCACGATGGACACATCGTTGCTTAGTGGACATTGAGGGCCATTTTACGCACTATCACATTTAATATTATCCTTACAATAACTAATGCTACGGGTAAATAAATACATTCAAGCCACCGAAATGGCTTCGAAATGTAGGGTGCGACATCCTACGTTATGACGTACACCCCCCCCCCCCCCTGAATAAACTGAAAAATGTATTTCTGATAAAATAACCTTATGTGTTATCATGATGAACCAGATATTAGACTTCATGCACAAAGGACATATAGATAAATATGTGTGTTATCAGTAGAACTTAAAACATAATACACATTTTCATTATACATTCAAACCTGTATTAAGAAGTCAACTTTGGGATAAAGTAAATGTGTCCTTATACGACAGGTGACCTCATAAAAGAGGTTCAATTCATGTGAAATTCTCATGTGAAAAATGACAGGACAAGAAAATGGTGATATTTTAATACAGGTGACTTCTTAATAGAGGTGGTTGCATGGGCAGATTTGACTGTACCGGTATATATCTATTTAATTTAATTTAATTTAAAGATATTCTATTGTCTAAATAATGACAAAAGGTTCAGAAACAAGTTTTTCAACTTAGTATTGTCTTCTCCATATACATACAATATACAATATGATATGCATTATTATTACATAATTTCTCTAAAACATTTTAACATGAAGACATGAACAGTGTGTGTAGCAATAAAGCAGAATGCGACAATGGAATATCATTAAAAGTAACCAATCAAACAGATCCGAGTATGAAAAAACTTGGACTTAGACAGTAGCACGTATTGTTAGTTATTGGATTAATAATACATTATTTCACTAAATGTAAGTAATTTTATTTCGCTTTTTTGTATTATGATATTGTATTAAATATGAGTTATCCATTGTGGCATACTGTTGTAAGAAAAAGAAAAGAAAAAGGAACAATAAAAATAATGTTTGGAGGTCAGTCACGAACGGTAAACAAAATAAACATCAAAACACCTTATCATACAGTAGTCATTTTATGGTGAAACGACCTGTGCATTAATGAATTTGTGAACATGCAAGAAAATTTGTGTATTTTTTTCATCGTTGAGAATTTCATTACCAAATGATAAAGTAAGCTCATATATTGCTAAATCATTGTTAAAGTCTCGAATTCCTGTAAGAAACATATTTCTTTCTACAATATAATTTTCGCAATGAAATAAAAAATGTTTTGCTGTTTCATCCGATTTTCCACATGAACATATTGCATTCGGAATCAAATTAGCACGATATGTATCACTATTTAATGCACTGCATCTATTTCTTAGCCTACATTGCAAAACATTCAAGTATCTGTCACCTGACAAAAAGTAATATGGTATTTTCTCTTTTCTAAAATATTTAAATTGGAGTTTGTTTTTAATGTGAAAAGGGTTGGAACTTCTCGAATATCTAATTCAAGGGTATTCCATATCTTTATAGTCGATGGAAAGAATGAGTTTTGGTATTTTAGTAGTCTGTTTGCTAGTTGACTTATATTGTGACGATTACGTAGATTATAGTTACTTGATTCGGCAACTGTTGGAGTTATCAACTCTGATAAACATTCCGGGGCTTCATTATTTATGATTTTATCAAATAAGTTACGCTTGTTCACTTCCCGTCTTACAATTATAATTTGAATGTGTTCTGAAACAAATACATCTAAGCAAGCTTGCAAAAACTATTGCTTAATGTTTATATTCTCGGAACATGCTATCGGACATTTTCTACAGATGTTTCCGGATTTTGGTCATGATAGCAAAACTGAAAAACAACTAGATTGCATGACAAAATATTTATGCTAATTTAATGCATTTAAGCCCATAGGGCGTAACCGTGGGCAATCGAAGGGCGTATAATAGAGGTCCATAATGAGTCTCCAAATGAAATTCTGTTAAGATGTTCATCTAAAATCTGTTTTTCTGGTATTTGTATATATATATGCGTACTTGTGTCACACAATTGTCATATCAGATTATATGCAACAAAACAGGTGTGACTAGTAGAGTAGGAACTGTTTACCATACCAGAGTTCACTCCTGGGTTTTAGTGGGGTTCGTGGCGCTCAATCTTTAGTTTTCTGTGTAGTGTTTTTAAGATCATGGCTTGTAATTTTTTCAGTTTTCTTTCCCATTGCATTGCCTGTTCTTCTCTGATATAAAGCTTCTGAATACCGCTTTGGAATCTGTAAACTTTTATTATCATACCAATGCATGTATAAACCATATAAGAATGTTGTATGTCTGATAAGGGTTATACGTTATAGTGCTAAGCGCCACTGTCAATGTTACAGTCAATGTTTACATCCTGTGATCTGCATTAGTTTGCATTACATGTTCATAAATCAGCACTGCGTCATAGTATATATTCTGAAGCATGTCGTTAAGAAATCGATAAGTAACCATAGCAGCAGTAGCTGAAGATATGACAGATCCAATTAATGGAAGTATCAAGTCGACGAAAGATTCGACAAATAACAGTGTCGCATAGGTTCCAAGTTTTGTAACTACAAAAACTGCCATATCCAAGTTTGGCACTAACAGAGATCTACATTTCAATAACGAATGGTCAAAATCTCTCAGAGAATCAACCCTTTCTCGATTGATTCCAAAGACGCTCATATAGTGACGCACTTCGTGTGCCAACAATGCAGTATTAATAGCAAAATCTACAGCTGGCACGGGGATAGCTGCCACACCAGCAGCGAGAGCAGTGGCAACGACTAGTCTTTTCTTAAGCATTTTGTATTTTCTTTCCACAATTGCCTTGGTGATAGGTGCAAGAGAAAACAGAAGAGCTTGAGCTTTAAGCCCGCCAATGTTGTATTCTACATACATCAATAGGTCCGACATTTCACCCAATTCAGGTTTCCTGCTAGAAATTAGAAAAATAGGCTGTGTGTCATTTAATTCAGGGTACGCACGTAATGCGTTTCTAACTTCTCGTTTGATTTCTGGTATTATCTTATCCTGGTCTTTGTCATCGAAAATCGCGTTTTCTATGTCTACGTCGATCTTTGACCGTACAAGAGAGAACGGTTTACCCAACTTACGCAATTCACGAACCAGCCATACATCATCTTCACCCAGGACGTTGTCAAAAAAGATGAAGAAAAATTCGTAATCAGATATTTTCATTTCACTTATATAATCTTCTTTCTTAAATTTGGTAGTTGAATAACCCGCCAGATCATAGAAAGCTATTTGATCATTTGTCGGATGCATATATTGCGTTGGTCTTATCGTCGTATTCCCGGATCCTGTCTTTGCATGACCATCATCTCCTGGCTTTAAATTTCTGATTGTGTTAATGAACGTAGATTTTCCAGTGGTGCTACGACCAGTTATAGCGAGCTTTACTTGTTCCTTTTTCCATTTGTTTATTCTCTTATCGATATATTCAGACACTGCGACTGGTCCTTCATTTTCTGCTAATCGTTGCAAAATGTTGACGTCCTCTACCGCGTCTTGATCTGACAAGTTATATGTGCCCTGTTCGTCAGCACCCTTCTTTGATTGTGCCGTTCC
Organism: Bathymodiolus septemdierum; assembly: GCA_963383655.1. Taxonomy (NCBI): domain Eukaryota; kingdom Metazoa; phylum Mollusca; class Bivalvia; order Mytilida; family Modiolidae; genus Bathymodiolus; species Bathymodiolus septemdierum. The sequence continues at coordinate 16,921,864 of OY726527.1, read as the reverse complement.
CATATTGATGGTGTAGTGAAATAGCCTAAGAAATAAACATGACAATATATTAATAGCATAAAATTCACCGTCAACAGTGCACTAGTCTAGCTGTATAAGAGTTATCGTTCTTTGAGACATCTCTTCGAAAAAATTTGCTGTTCCTTTGCTACTGAGCAGCCATTATGCATGAGCCTCATTCGGAAAACAATAGATGAAAGTCTGGTAAACTAGTATTTAATAATAATATATTTAAAAAATCATTCCATTCAATGAACACTCGCTCAGTACCTTACATTTTGATTCAAAGTGAAAAAAAAGAAATAAAAGAAAAACACAATAAAACAAACAGTAAAACCTGGCTAAGCTATACCCTGATCCTGACCTTTGAATCAGCTAATGTGTTTGGAATAGACATGTGTTCGGTTTATACAAGTCAAATAAAAAACATTTCCGACATTGGGATTTTTTTTTAAAGGTTTGTTTTATACGGGGTTTGGTGATGGTGCGGAGTAGACAGGTTTCACTGTACACAGAGGTTGTCATTATAATATTAGTTTCATTAATGAATTATGGCCTCAATTTGGGGAAAGAGCTACTTTGAATGATTGGATTCTACCAAATTAAACGTAAATAACTCGCCATTTCCAAATCGCTTATCAATTTTCTTTGTAATTGGAGCATTGGAGCACTTCGAAATTTGCTATGTGTTTTGGCGACCATATTAAAAATAGCTGCCAAAATGGACACCATAATGGCTGCAAAGGCCGCCATTTTGAAATTGCAATGTCACTATTACATTCCTCGGGTCGAAAATCTTCTAAATATCAATTTTCGTTGAAATTGTAGCACTTTGAAAATTTGATTTGTTTTGGCAGACATCTTAAAAATGGCCGCCATTCTCACAATTTGTGCCCAATTTCGAACTTAAGCTAGAGATTCCTAATATAATGCTTGTGTGTAAGCCAGAAATGAATTTGTCAACAAATCAACAAATACAAATCTTAGAGCGCTTACAACATATCTCGGACGGACGGACGGATTAACGGACAGACGTCCGGCATTTCCATATTCCCCGCTCTGCTTTGCGGGGATGGGGGACAATAAAAGATACAGTAAAACCTGTCTAAGCTAAATCCTGATCCTGACATTTGGACCAGCTAATGTGTTCGGAATAGACATATGTTCGCTTTATACAGGTCAAATTACAAACATTTCCTACATCGGGAATATTTTTAATGGTCTGTTTGATACAGGATTGGTGCTTGGTGATTGCATGGAGTAGACAGATTTCGCTGTGCATAATACTGTACACAGAGGTTGTCATTATAATATTAGTTTCATTAATGAAAGCTTATAGCCTCAAACATCATTTTAATATTAGATAGTAGACGAGGACATCCCAATACATAATGGAGAAATAGTAGTGAACTTTGAACCGAAATCTAATTACCAATGCTTTCTCTCGTCAAATGTAGACAAGTAATAGGATACTTTTCCAAAAAGTGTTGATATCTTCTTATAAGTGTTCTGTAAGATCAGTTCAAACGTATTTTAAATATTATTGACTTAATAGCTCAGTACTTATATATGAATATGAATACGAGTTGTGAAATTGATTGATTGATGTTGGTGTTTAACGCCACTTTCAGCAATATTTCAGCTATATCATGGCGACCAATTTTAGTGGTGGAAGAAGCCGGAGTACCCGGGGTGAATCACCTTCCATGGGCAAGCAACTGGTAAGCTTTATCACTTGAGACCGTGAGTCGAGTGCACCCTTCTTTGTAATTTACGAACCGACGCCGCATTTGCCATAGGCTTGTTTGAGTTGTTAGGTAATTCAACTATCTAACTCATTGAGCCACCCAGACCCTGCGTTTTGAAATATAAACTGCATACACCGGAACGGTTGGTATATGACTATCATTCTGTGGTCTGGTAGAACGTTGACCATTGACGTAAACAATTATACAAATTTAAAGAAATGAGAGAGAGGAAGCTGTTTCTATTCTTTCGGTTATCTCAAGTTCTTTGGGCTATAGTAATCGCCAGTTTTCAGTCGTGTTCATGTTGCTCGATCTGTAGTTAACTGGGTAATGTTTCGTAGATCATTAGTTGTCCTCTTGTCCATTATATTGTCTGTCTTTCTTCGATTTCAGCTTCTGATTACCCTTTCAGTATCTTCATTTTTTGTAATGGAATGCAATTAGCAAAGTTTGGATTATTAATTGACGGAACATCGCCAATAGGTATGAACGTGAGAATAACGATTTTATCTTCTGTAATTATAGGACAAATTCTGTGTCATACGAGAAAAGGCAAAAATCGACAAGGAAAGGGACACAGTTAGTTCCCATGAAGATGCCGATGATTCATTGATAAATGTTTCTGTATATATATATATGATTGTATAACTTTACTTGTGTCTTATTAGATTTGTAGGAGAAAATATTGAAGATCTAAAAAGTGGTAATCATAAGCCGTAAATCGTATAACGTGAGCAAGCAAAATACAAAAATGTATTCTTAAGTTTCGTGTATTCATTGCCAATGACAGGAAGCGAACTCATAACATTAGTGGTGATACAGATATAGGGTTAGAGTGCTTCGCGCCACTTTCAACAATATTTCAGTTATAGCATGACGGCGGTCAGTTTTTTTGGTGGAGGAAATCGGATGTTGTATTGAGTACACTTCGCCATAAACGGGAATCGAACTCACAACTTTACTGGTGATAGGCACTCATTGCATTGGTAGCAATAAATCCAACTACATACGATCATGACCACGACGGCTCCTTTTCTGTAGTGAGGAACAGAGAATTTGTTCGAAACAGATGTCTCATATAAGAATGATAACTTTCATCCAATGAGAATAGTGCACTGATGGTGGCAGACCCAATACATGTATAAAGTGATTCTACATGTAGATGCTAATTCAACTACATACACCTTACTATTGTGGATATTTTTCGTTTAGACGATACAACTGAAAACATATATGCTGGATATGTGATACTGTACATAAAGTCGTGAGACCCATACTTCATTACATCCCTCCAATATATGGTCCACAAACCTTAATGCCTACCCTTCCGGATCACCCGAGTTCATCCCCAGTTTTTAGTAAGGTTCATGTCGAACTTTAGTTTTCTATGTAATGTTTGTAGATCGTTGTTTGACTTTTTGTCATATTTATTTGGCCATTGTATTGTCTGTTCTTTGATTTACGGATTCTGATTGTCCCTGTGGTATCTTGAACCTTTTCTTCTATTTAAACCTTTAAAAACGTAAATATATTTCCAATCTTTTGATCACGAGCGTACCTGATAAAGATTACTCAAGATTATCGCGCTTCATTGAAAATGTACTTCGGTCAATGCTTTCATACCCCAATGAAACTTCAAAAGAATGCATTCAATTCTTAAATATTGTTTTCTTTTTAAATCAATTATCACGCAGGACCGATTGGTATATGACTATCATTGTGTGGTCTGGTAGACAGTTGACCATCGACGTCAAAATTGATATAAATTTAGTGTTATTCGTATTGCTCGATCTGTAGTTATCTGTGTATTGTTTTGTAGATCATTGTTTGTCCTCTTGGTCATTATATTGTCTGTCTTTCTTCGACTTACGGCTTCTGATTACCCCTTTAGTATCTTCATTTTTTGTAGTGGAATCCGGTTTGCACAGCTTGGATTATTAATTGACGGAACATCGCCACTATGCATGAAAGAATATTGGACAAATTCTGCCTCGTACGAGAAAAGGAAAAAATCGACAAGGACAAGGGCACAGTTAGTTCCCGTGGGGATGCCGAAGATTTATTGATAAATGTGTCTTCATATGATTGTATGACTTTACTTGTATCTTATTAGATTTGTAGGAGAAAATGTTGAAGATACAAAAAGTGGTAATCAGAAGCCGTAAATCGTATAACGTGAGCAAATAAAATACAAAAATGCATTCTTAAGTTTCTGTATTCAGGCGGAAATCGAACTCACAACGTTAGTGGTGATGCAGGCATAGGCTTAACGCCACATTCAACAATATTGCAGTCATAGCAAGGCGGCGGTCAGTTTTATTGGTGTAGGAAACCGGATGTTGTATTGGGTACACTTCGACATGAACGGGATTCGAAATCACAACTGTACTTGTGATATGTATTGATTGCATAGCTAGTGGTAAATCCAACTACTGTGTGATCACGAGTACAGCGGCTCCGATACATGTATATTTTACAGTAAATTTGTAGAACCAGTAATTTTGCAAAATATGTTGCAATGTAGTTGTACCGATTCCTAATGTTGATCGTGGTAAGGGGGACCCTAAAAACATTATGGCTGTAGTGAAAAGCAATACTGAAAAAGGTTATAGGTTGGCAACGAAACAGTGCATACTATTAGGATCATATACGAGAAATCAGTTCAAACCTACTGATAACTTATTTCTTAAGCCCTCTAACATTTTAGCGGACAATTTCATTTTCTTCCGACAAGCAGTCAGATTGAATTCAATTTGTGATGGTAAGGGGTTTCAGAAGTGTGGCTGTTCCGGCAAAAATCGCTGGGAGCAAAATCGATGTGCATGTCGTATTGTGGACACACACGTTATGCAGCAGTAGATGTCACCCAAACCTGTCTTGTAAAAGTAAATGATCATAATATTACTATTTTATATTTTGAGTGATGTAAGACTGTGTGTGCCATACAGTTTTTGAAATTTTTTATAAATAATGTTAAACTGATATCGTAGTGATTCAATGTCAAGATAAGCAGGAAATAAATAAGTCATTGAATGAAAAAATACATGAACAAACTCAAAACCATAAGCTTATGTTGCATTTTTAGTATTGCTTCATATAGTAATTAGCGAATTAATGTTAACATTAGTCTTTATTCTTGTTGTTCTAATATTAAAGCAAGTAAGTACATTTCAGTAAACTTGTCAAATTCCTAATTAAAATTTCAGTAATTTTGTAAAACTCCTGAAATTCTTAGTGATTCTACAAAGTTACGAAAGTGGCCTGTAACTTTACATTATTACTGAAAATGTCAGTAATTTTACAAAATTACTAATTTTACAAATTTACTGTAACATATACACCGATTCTACATGTAGATACAAATTCGGCTACATACACCTTACTATTGTGGACATGACGCTCATTTTTCTTTTAGACGATACGACTTAGTGACAGAAAATGGTTGAGATATACAAGATATGTGATACTGTACATAAAGTAGTGTGATCCATATTTCATTACATCCCTCCAATTTATGGTCCACAAACTTTACTTCCTACCCTTCCGGATCACCCGGTTTAACCCCCAGTTTTTACTAAGGTTCGAGTCGATCTTCAGTTTTCTGTGTAATGTTTGTAGATCGTTGTTTGTCTCTTTTTCATTTTTCATTTGGCCATTGTATTGTCTGTCCTTCGATTTGCGGATTCTGATTACCTCTTTGATATCTTTAAACTTTTCTTCTATTCAAATGATATTTTCCCAAGCTTTTGATTTTGACCATACCTTATGCAGGTTATTCAAGAGACGCGTCGTGTACACTTAATTTGATATCTACGTTTATATTACACTGCATTATCACAGGTCAATACCGCTGCTGATGGACTATTAGTCTCCGAGGGTATCATCTGCCCAGTAGTCTGTGCTTCTGCACTGACATATTTTATTAGATATATATATTACTGATGGACTGTTAGTCTCCGAGCGTATCATCCGCCCAGTTGTCAGTGCTTCTGCACTGACATGTTTCATTAGATATATATATTACTGATTGACTATTAGTCTCCGAGGGTATCATCCGCCCAGTAGTCAGTCCTTCTGCACTGACATGTTTTATTAGATATATATATATTACTGATGGACTACTAGTCTCCGAGGGTATCATCCGCTCAGTAGTCAGTCCTTCTGCACTGACATGTTTTATTAGATATATATATTACTGATGGACTACTAGTCTCCGAGGGTATCATCCGCTCAGTAGTCAGTCCTTCTGCATTGACATGTTTTATTAGATATATATATTACTGATGGACTATTAGTCTCCGAGGGTATCATCCGCCCAGTAGTCAGTGCTTCTGCGCTGACATGTTTTAATAGATATATATATTACTGAAAGTTGCAATCCCTAAATAATGTAATTATTAATAAAAACTAAGATTCTCCTCCCTCGAGCATTAGCCGATTTTTGCTATTTTGCTTAGGTCCTTTCGTTTTATTGCTCCCAATTTTTTTTTTATGATTTTGCTTTCCAATTCAATATTTCGATTTTAAGCGTACCTGATGAAGGTTATTCCAGAAACGCGCCGTGGTCACTAAATTTGATATCTACATTTCTATACAAGATTTCGGTTTATTCACAGTTCGGAATAGACAGGTTAATTAACAAATAGTTGGAAAAGAAAGTTCAGCTTATGCAGACTTCCGAATTATTCAGGGTTCAGTTTAGACTAATCTCACTGTAATAGAATAATGTTTTTTACCGTCACAGTTTACATTCTGTCATCTGCATTAGTTTTTATCATATATGTGCATGAAGTAGCAGCAGAACTACTGAAAATCGTCGGAACTGTCGGACCCGACCGACAGAAAATGCCTCGGTCCGGTAAAACATGCAATCGTGTCAGACCCGATGTTCGGTATGAATTTCTCACACGTTTGTAACTTTTGTTTACATGTTCGACTAGTACTGTTTCCTCAAGTGCGTTTGAAATAAGCGGAAGTAAATCCGATTCTTGGAACCAGTCCAAAATGTAGTAACTGTGCATGCACAGTGTTTTCGAAATGTACGAAATGAGTTCATTATCATGACCGGTCCAAATTGTTCGGACTTCTGAATTTGGTCCTGAGGACGAATAATTAATTTCCTACTCCAATTCTTAATAATTAAGAACAACCTTGTTAAATTAAGAATTCCTTTTTAAATTAAGAACGGTAATGCTAAATAAAAAAAAAATAATAAATTAAGAAAAGTCAGTTATATTAAGAGAACTGTCAGTTAAATTAAGAATGTTCCAGTCATTTCATCCAATCAGCATCGAGCTTTTCATGACATGCCCCACGGTAATATTGCTATCGTGCACTGATGTAGTTATCTACAATAGTGGCGTGTGTGTCAACTAATTTGAAACTATGATTTTAATTTTTAAATGATTCTCAACGAAAGAAAAATATATTAATGAAAATAATAATAATAATAATAATAAATAAAAGAAAGGTAAATAAAAAAAACGTAATTGTTTTTGAATCACTATTCAAAGCCTATAAAAGTGTAAATATCTTTCCAATCTTTTCATTATGAGCGTACCTGATAAAGTTACTCAAGAGACACGTCCTGCGCGCTAAGTTTGATATCTACCTTTTCATTACATTGACCTATAACTGGGTCGTTACCTCTGCAGGTGGACTATTTTTCTCAGAAGGTATCATCCACTCAGTAGTCATTGCTTCGACACTTACATGGCTTATTAGATATATCTATTATTGAAACATGCAATTCCTAAATAATGTGGGGCCGTCGTGGTCATGTTCGTATGGTAGTTGGGTTTATAACTACCAATGCAATTAGTGCCTACCACCACGAACTACGTTGTGAGTTCGAACTCCGTTCCGGTGAGGTGTACAACATTATGTGATAAAGTTTGACACTGACTTGCGACAGGTCGCAGGTTTTCTCCGCGTATTCCGATTTCCCCTACCAATAACATTGACCGCCACGATATAGCTGAAATATTGTTGAATGCGAATGCGGCGTCAGGCACCATCAAGCCAAATCAAATCTAAATAATGTACTGATACGCTGATTGCTGGGCGGATGGCATATGTAAACCAAACCTAAATAATGTAGCGATACGCTGACTGCTGGGAGGGCGGTAGCCTTCATTACTAATAGACCACCAGCAGGTGTCAACCCAGTGATAGTAATACAAATGTAGATATCGAATTTAATGCGGAAAACGTGTTTCTGTAATGATTTAGTCAACAAAAAGAGAACGTCGTTGCTAATGTTTGTACTAGGCACATGATTACACGACTTAAGCTTTATAAGCAATATCTAATTGAAACGAATAGGAATCCAAGAAGCTCTGGAAAAGATGTACATCCGTACGTAGTCCGTACATGCCCGAACTTCTCTGCCACAAGACCAAATGCATAGACTGGATGGAGTCCTACTCAGAGGCCTTTGATCCAACACTGATGGACAGCTACCTTAGATACGACACTGACACACACCTTGGTGACAGACCACTGACTCAGATCCAACAACGAGAAGTTCGCTTTATGCTAAAAGCAAGCAGAAAAAAGACAGAGCACGCCTCAGTAAAAACGTAATATGCCCGCAATACATGTTGAAGGTAAGCCTGACGTTAAACACCAATAACTAACTAACAGGTTAATTCTTACCTCTCCAGGACAAAATGTTACAATGAAAATTCTAGATATACAAGTGTTTTGATAGCATGATCAATGCACAATAAACTAAATGTTTTCTTTCTGATAAAGTAACCTTGTGTGTTATCATGATGAACCAGATATTAGACTTCATGCACAAAGGACATGTAGATAAGTATGTGTGTTATCAGTAGGACTTTAAACATTATACACATTAACATTATACATTCAAACCTGTATTAAGAAGTCACCTTTGGTAAAAAGAAAAAAAATGTCCTTATAAGACAGGTGACCTCATAAAAGAGGTCCAATTCATATGACATTCTCAATGACGTATAAAGAAAAAGGTGATATTTTAATACAGGTTACTTTTTAACAGAGGTGGCTGCATTGGCAGGTTTGACTGTATATATCTGAATACATCTAGGCAGACTAAACATGTTTAGATCATCAGAACATGCTATCGGACATTTTCTACATATGTGATCGGATTTTGGCCATGATAACAAAAATTGAAAAACAACTGGATTGGATGACAACAGATTTAAGCTAATTCAATGCATTTAAAACCATATGGCACAACCGTGGACAATAAAATGGCGTATAATAGAGGTCCATAATGAGACCCCAAATGAAATTAAGTTAAACTGTTTATCTACAATTCGTGTCAGGTAATTTATTTTTCTCTGGATATTATCCTTCACACCATTTACTGTGTATTGTAGCTAGTGAGTTCATGTTTTCATGTATTTATGCTTAGTACCACTGCTAATGCTACAGTCAATGTTTACATTCTGTGATCTGCATTAGTTTTATTTATATGCCCATAAATCAGCAGTGCATCATCTTTTAAATCCTGAAGCATGCCATCAAGAAATATGTAGGCTACTATAGCAGTAGCAGCTGAAGATATGACAGATCCAACTATTGGCAGAATCACATTTATCCAAGATTGGGCGAACCCATGTGGCGCATCGATTCTACTTAGTTTACCCAGAAAAAGTCCCATATCCAAGTTTGGCTTGAACAGAGATCTACATTTCAATAACGAATGGTCAAAATCTTTTAAAGTATTAACCCGTTCTGGCTTGACCCCAAAGATGTACATATAGTAACGCACTTCGTGCACCAAACATCCAGTATTAATAGCTTCATTTTCACCTATCACGGGGTGAGCTGCTACAACAGCACCGATAGCACTGGCTAAGACCAGTCTTTTCTTGAGCATTTCGTGTTTTATTTCCATAATTTGTGTCTTGGTAGAGTCAAGAGAAAAAAGAAGAGCATGAGCTTTAAACTTATCAATGTTGTCTTCTACATACGTCATTAGGTCTGACAATTCTCTCAAATCAGGATTTCTACTAGAAATGAGAAGAATAGCTTTTGTGTCCTTAAATTCATGGTTCGCTTCTAATGATCTTTGAATTTTCTGGTATGACCATTTCTTTGTCTTTGCCATCGTATTTCGCGTTATCTATATCTATGTCGATCTTTGACTGGAAAAGAGAGAACGGCTTGCCCAACTTACACAATTCACCGACCAGTCATTTCTCATCTTCACTCAGGACGTTGTTAAAAAAGATGAAGACTAAATCATAATCAGATATTTTCATTGCACTTATATAATCTTCTTTCTTAAATGTGATAGTTAAATAACCCAGCAGATCATAGAAAGCTATTTGATCATTTTTCGGATGTATATATAACGTTGGTGTTATCGTCGTGTCCCCGGATCCTGCCTCTGCAAAACCATCATCGCCTGGCTTTAAATGTCTGGTTTTGTTGATGAACGTAGATTTTCCAGTGGCGACACGACCAGTTATAGCGAACTTTACTTGTTCCCCTTTCCATCTGTTTAAGATATCAATCAAGTCGACCAATATGGCGGACGTAAATGTAAACAAGTCTTCCACTGACTCAAATGCTTGAACTAATAGTAAACGTAAAAATCCATGCAGCCCCGATGATATGCCATCATACATAAAACAAACCACCCGACAAACAAAACCAAGACGTCTGAGTTACTCAGCTGATGATCTAGATAAAACTACTTTGATAGACGACTCCAAAGTTGACAAAATACTCGCCAGAAAACCAGGGGTCACATTTAACATACAAGAACTAATTTGTAGCATCTTAAAAGATGATTATTTTATAAACAAACTTGTGCCCAAAATATGTGAATCAGTGTGTGACAACATTAATGAAAAGCGGTTGATAAATGAAGTAGTAAAGCCACTTCGAGACACTGTCAATAATCAGACGGCTATGATACAAGAACAGAAAGGAACAATAGACAAACACGTTAAAAAATTAGTAGATCACGAATTTACAATAACAAGACAAGCTGAGAGGATCAATGAATTGGAAAACCAATATTATGATCTTGACATTAGACTTGATGATCAAGAACAATATTCATGGCGCACAAGCCTTCGATTTCACAATGTGCCATGTCCTGATCCAAAAAATGTACACAAAATGAATACAGACAAGATCGTACTATATATATGTAATAACAACCTGGAAGTACCGATCACACTTAATGAGCTTGGTCGTACGCACCCCATTGGCAAGGTCAGAGGTGGTAAAGTGCAAGTGATAGCTCGGTTTATCACTTATCGTCAACGACAGGCCGTGTATAGTTCAAAAAGTAAACTTATTAAGAAGCATCCAAATATTATTGTATACTTTCCATCCAAGAGGAAATCGCAATATATACCTACTGTACCTATAAACAAGAGGAACTAAATATTGAAGGAAATGATGAATGTGTTGTAATTTACTTAATTTTTTAATTCGCTTTCGGTGGTAAATCTGGAAGTATTTTATGTATTAATGCATTGATCACGTTCATATAGGAATGGAAATGCATGTATAATTTGTCATAATTCAATCGGAGAATTAAACTTAAGACGCCGATATCTCAAACCCAATACATATTTATTTCAGGACAAGAAAGGAATAATCATGACTTGCATTTAAATTGCACAATGTAAATTTTTGCACTCTAAATTAATGAATGTCGTGTTCTGTGAGGATATAGGAGTGTGCTCAGTCGTGGGTTAACGGGTGATGAGTATAGGGTATATGTGTGTGGTCAGTCGTGGGTTAACGGGTGATGAGTAGAAGGTATAGGAGTGTGCTCAGTCGTGGGTTAACGGGTGATGAGTAGAGGGTGTAGGAGTGTGCTCAGTCGTGTGTTAACGGGTTATGAGTAGAGGGTATAGGAGTGTGTTCAGCCGTGGGTTAACGGGTGATGAGTAGAGGGTATAGGTATGTGTCCAGCCGTGGATTAACGGGTGATGAGTAGAGGGAATAGGAATGTGCTCAGTCGTGGGTTATCGGGTGATGGGTAGAGGGCATAGGAGTGTGTTCAGTCGTGGGTTAACGGGTGATGAGTAGAGTGTGTAGGAGTGTGTTCACTCGTGGTTTAATGAGTGATGAATAGAGGGTATATGAGTACGCTCAGTCGTGGGTTAACGGGTGATGAGTAAAGGGTATAGGAGTGTGCTCACTCGTGGGTTAACGGGTGATGAGTAAAGGGTATAGGAGTGTGCTCAGTCAAGGGTTAACGGGTGATGAGTAAAGGGCATAGGAGTGTGCTCACCCGTGGGTTAACGGTTGATGAGTAGAGGGTATAGGAGTCTGCTCAGTCGTGGGTTGACGGGTGATGAGTAGAGTGTGTAGGAGTGTGTTCACTCGTGGTTTAACGGGTGATGAGTAGAGGGTATAGGAATGTGCTCACTCGTGGGTTAATGGGTGATAAGTAGAGGTTATATGAGTGTGCTCAGTCGTGAGTTAACGGTGATATGTAGAGGGCATAGCAGTCTGCTCACTCGTGGGTTAACGGGTGATGAGTAGAGGGTATAGGTGTGTGCTCACTCGTGAGTTATCGGGTGATGAATAGAGGGTATAGGAGTGTGTTCAGTCGTGTACTAACAGGTGATGAGTAGAGTATATGAGTGTGCTGTCGTGGGTTAACGGGTGATGCGTAGAGGGTATAGGAGTGTGCTCAGTTGTGGGTTAACGGATCATGAGTAGATGGTATAAGAGTGTCCTAAGTCGTGGATTAGACGGTGATGAGTAGAGGGTATACTAGTGTGCTCAGCCGTGGGTTAATGGATGATGAGTATAAGGCATAGGAGTTTGCTCAGCCGTGGGTTAACGGGTGATGAGTAGAGGGCATATGAGTGTGCTCACTCGTGGGTTATCGGGTGATGAGTAGAGGGTATACTAGTGTGCTCAGCCGTGGGTTAATGGATGATGAGTATAGGGTATACTAGTGTGCTCAGTCGTGGGTAACGGGTGATGAGTAGAGGGCATATGAGTGTGCTCAGCCGTAGGTTAAGGGATCATGAATGGAGGGCATAGGAATGTGCTCAGTCGTGGGTTAACTGGTGATGAGTAGAGGATATAGGAGTGTGCTCAGTCGTGGTTTTAAGGGTGATGAGTAGAGGGTATAGGAGTGTGCTAACTCGTGGGTTAACGGGTGATGAGTAGAATATATATCAGTGTGCTCAACCGTGTGTTAACGGGTGATGAATATAGGGTATAGGAGTGTGCACAGTCGTGTTAACGGGTGATGAGTAGAGGGCATAGGTGTGTTCTCAGCCGTGGGTTAACGGGTGATGAATAGAGGACATAGCAGTGTGCTCATTCGTGGGTTAACGGGTGATGACCGATATTCAAAGAGTAAAACATTTTTTGAATGAGTATGCAGTAAAATGTGGGGTTCCGTTACCCGGTCGATTACCAAATCACAGAAATTTGAAGGTGACTTTACTCCTCTCAGATAAAACAAAAGCTGATATTCATCAAATATACCAAGAAGCTGCAAAATCGCTTAATTATCGCGTCATAAGTTTGTCAGAATTTAAACAGCTATGGTTAGAACAGTGTCCACAAATAATACTCATGAAACCTTCTACTGATCTGTATTCAACTTGCCAAGGATTTACTGTTAGCTTGAGTAAAACTGGAAATTTGCAAGAGGGGGAAAAGGAGCTCATGTTACAAAAATATGGGGACCATCTTCAAAAGGCAAAGAAGCAGAGAGATTATTACAGGGATCAGTGTCAAGAAAGCAAAGCCAATTTTACAAACTTATCATAGAATCAAAGAATGAGAGGTTTGTGGAAGGTACTTGTAATACTATGAATATGTATTTTCTTAAATGTGCAATTCATAGAGCTATTTGTATGAATCAACATTTGCAATCATTCGGTAATTTGACTTTAATACATGCAAGTATCTGATGGATGTGGAATAATTTTCAATCCTTTATTTGTGAAAAAGAATGGATATGGGACAAAGGCACAAAGACAGTACACAATCACCCAATGCAACACACACACACAAATATTTTCAATGAAACAACTATTTGAACTTTCCTCTTTGAAGATAAAAATTAGCTTAGAATTTTGAACCCAAAAATACATGCCGTATTCAAAAGGGGTGCACCTCATATCTGATAATAATCCTGTACATAGTGTATTTGTTTTTTTGTTATAATACCAACTTTATCACAGCTTACTTATTTTTTTTCAGGTGAAGTGGCGGCATTATTCAGCAGAAACTTTGCAGGCTATTGCACAATCTGTGACTGATTCCTCAAGGAATAATCACAATATACCACAACTTGTTCAAGATGAGGGATGTCCTGTGAAATTTTATGACTGGAAAACATTTCTAAAGCAGTTTTTTAAGCCACTTTCATCGCTCACAACCTATCATCATATTCGTGCTGATAAAGAATCACCTGGAATTGTCTTTGTCAAAGAGTACTGCGACTCTTTGGAAAAGGAATTCAGGTTGCTAAAGAAACGAGTAGTGATAGACTCGTCTATGCCATCTGAGTTACCCAGGAAAGGTCTAGATGCTATGAGACAGTGGTATCTGTATCAAGAAATACGACCACTTTGTTATGGCAATAAAGATATCACATGTCCAAAGCCTACTGTACCAAAGCCAGAAATAACTATTGTTGAACACGTAGACAAAACCAGGAAATGCAGTTATTGCAAGGAGACGGGGCATGAAAAGAGCAGGAATGGAGAAATTCTTTGTCCAATGATGCCTAAGTGACATCATATTAAACATTTGTACATGCTCTTTTATTGTATATACTATGTCCAATTCAAAGACAAAGGATGCTGAATATCAGATATTTGTAAACTGATACTATGAACTTGTTGAAGTATATTTTTTTCATATCACTTTGAAATCTCATGAAAGTAATGTTTAGCATTATCAGATTATGAGACAATACAGTTTCAGTGGTTTTCTCCAGGCACTATGGCTTCCTCCAAATATTAAATTAATTGCAATGTATGATTAGTAAGGTGTTAAAATGATTTTAAGCCCCAATAAACAAACAATTTTAATTGTGATAATTCATCATAGCACTTGAGTCCGGAATGTTGAAAATATTTGAGTTTTATGTTTTGCTTTTATTTACTGTAGGTTACCATGGCAACCAAAATATATTTTTTTGCTATGCAAGGGGGATGTATATTTTATATTTTTTAAACTGAAGGTTACAGTTAAAATGCTTAAAAATTAAGAGACTTATGTAAAATGGTTATATTACATAATCAGTGAATCAAAGAATATTTGATCAATTTAGATAACAGAAAATAAAATTTTTGAAATTTCGAAAATTACAAAAAGTGACATAATTCCCTTATTTGGCAGAATTAAGCAAACTAACTTTGCAGGGTGTTTTGTATCAATATAACCTCCATGAAAATGCAAAAAACTCATTTTGCCCCTAGTACTTCCATAAGCCTGAAAATCTCATGGCTGGTCACATATATCGTCACGGTATGTGTTTTCAAGCGTCATCTGTTTTCGTGGTATCCATTTTATTTTAATTTCCACAGCGCACGCATTATTTTTGACGTGTCTTCTGGTTTCTATTTATGGAACATACACAATACGAAAGCTGACATCTGTAACAAATGATCAAGTTTACTTTTAAAGACGTAAGTGCCAAAAACAGTGAACCTACCTACTGAACCATACTTTTTGTAATGCCAAAAATGTACTTCATTTATAAAGTAGCTGGAAAAAAATCCAGAAGGGCTATATAAAATTTAACTATGTCGTCTGCCTCTTAGACACCTGCTCTTCCTGTCATGTAACTATCATGGGGTCACTGATCGTATTTGTAAACAAAAGAGCCGACTGAAATGTGCCTGTTTCTTGTATAAAATACATGACACTTTGCAGTGCATTGTGGTTTCAGGACTAAAAAAAACGTCAAAAGTAAACACAATTTTGAAAGTGGTCATTTTCAAACATTCTGTTATTTTATTTAGATGTAGTATGATTTGGTAGATGGCCAGAACCATGAAATTTTAAAACCAGCCATTTCGGGATTTTATATTCGTTTCCATCCCGTATATCGGCCTTGTTTTTATTTGCCACGGAAACAGATACCGCCATTTTACTGACAACAAAAGTTGCCAGGTAATCGAGAGTATATTAAAATACAAGAATGGCTTTAAAAACAATCTTATGCACAAAGAAATATTTAGCTAGCCATTCTTTGAAAATTCCAATCGTCATATGAATGGGGGGTTAACACTGTTAATCGCTATATCTGAAAATCGATAATAGCACGAAAACCGATAACACGATGGTATGTTTTTCTGGAAAATAAAAAAAAGTGAAATTACCCGATTGTTCAACATATCGTACTAAGGGGACTTAAATATATATGTAAATGTAAAACATAATAATTGAATTGTATCATTCATTGTGGTAAGGCGTACAACCTGCTCAAGTCTCTGTTCGTCAGAAGTATCTAATGTGTAATGGCTGCTAAATGTCTGCATCTTTTTTCTGTTTTGACCTCTGGTCTTGTGACAGTGGGTGCGCAGTGAGGCACTTGTGGGGGTCCAGAGGTCAAAACACAGAGATGTATGGATAGGTTTGTCTGGATGTGTATTGGTTTTGTATTGAATGACATGTTTTTGTTGTGCTGTATTTAATTTATGTAATTTTGTTATGCATGTCGGTTTGAAAAGCTCTTGAGAGCTTATGTTGTATTGTTATAAAATGTACCGACTTTAAATAAAACTTTGATTGATTGATTGAAGGTATATACAGCCGGAGAGCAGACTCGATAATGGCGTCTTTTCAAATGATTTGTCACATACCGGAATCGGACACGTTTTAGAAAACATCGACCAAGTGTTGAAAATTCACTCGTTTTAATCGTTGTGAGTGTCAAATATAACCGAGAAAGCGAGAAAAACATAGAAAATTGTTTCTTTCATATAAATTTGAGGCCCGGTGCTTGAACTTCTTGTAATAAAGGAGTATTGCAGAAATTAAAACGACACGGAAATGGCGGAAGTTGTTTAAAAAAACACGAAAAATTAAAAATTAAAATATTTGCCGAAAGGGTGATGAAAAATCATATATATAGTTCCATAGATTTCTATATTGGTATTTCAAAGAATCATTTTCTGTAATTAAACATACAATAGAACTTTTTTCTGTCAGATGGATCGGGTCACATTTTGGTTGGATTCAAAGGGAGGTAACTAGAATCATCACATACTCAGCAATTTTTAGCGTTCTATTTATAGAACGAGTGTAAACACATGTTTTCTTAATAAAACAAATATTATTTTGTATTAAAAATGTTGAAATTAGTCAGAATAATTGTCTATTATATCTACAGCTATTAAATTGACCAAATATAATTTAACAGATGAGTCCAAATTTGTGATAACTGGAAAAGATTTTATGGAACAATTACATTAGTAATTACTGTAAAAGTAATCCTCTTAAGTTGATTTTTCAGTCGAAATACATGTAAATTTGTTGTTCCATGAAGGTATGACAAAACAAGAATAAACTGTAATGGTCTACTAAATCCATACAAATCATGCATAGCGCTCCCTAGCGACCCACCACGAGCATGTTGATGTCAATGTACTTGATACAAGTGATACTTTTTTCAATGTAAATGACGTTATAAAAGACGAATGAAAATGATGATAATGAAAAAAATATAAAATATTATCACATGCATAGTACATCCTCGTAATAACTCTTGAGCAGAACTCGTGTTAGCCAATATTTACTATTTTATAGATGTTTCTTAAAAAAAAAGGGTGAGGGGTGTAATGTTTTTAACCTTTTTTTTTTTAAACAAAAGCAGATCATACCGTACTAAGATCCATTATTTAATTACTTTTTACAAAATAAAATTCACAAAAACTTCAACTAATTTTTTTTATTAAGAATAATAAAACATGTGAATAATAGGAGAAAACCGGCTGAGACTCTAATTTAAAATTCTAATTGAATATGCTGATGCCATTACCATAGAAAATTTGCATACACAAATGTATCATAATTTAAAATTAACCTTATTCTTTCTAGAAGATCGTTTCCCTTAAATTAAATGGTCTTTCTAATGTTTATTGTTTACATTTGTATTAAGAATAAACAATGAATTCCAATGAAACTAGAATAGGATACCTCAACCTCATGATCATTAATTAGCGAATTATTATTTAGAAAAAAAAAATCCATGGCCCCCATCCCCCATAAAAATCAAATGATTGCCCCCTGAAGTATGATGTAACATTACCATGACCATAATAATGTGTAGACAGATGAAACGGTGAAATGATAATGATATACATGTACCAGAATAGAGAACTGAGGGAGAATGCAAGCCGAAATGTATTAAATAGGAAGATTTTGTTTTCATGGACATTTTTTTTAAGGCCGCACGATTTTAATTTTCAGCACAAAAAAAAAATAATCTATCAGATAATTTTTTTTAAAAGATTGATAACAAATAGAGGGATTTGGGAAGCATGCATATTTAGATGAAAAACTGTATGACAACCACAGAGTTTTGCTCCTGGGTGATGAGTGTGCTCGGTCGTAGGTTAACGGGTGATGAATAGAGGGTATAGAAGTGTGGTCACTAGTGGATTAATGGGTATAAGTAGAGGGTATAAAAGTGTGCTCAGCCGTGGGTTAACAGGTGATGAGTATAAGGTATAGGAGTGTGCTCAGCCGTGGGTTAACGGGTGATGAGTAGATGGTATATAGGAGTCTGTTCAGTCGTGGGTTAACGGGTGATTGGTAGAGCATAGGAGTGTGTTCACTCGTGGGATAACGGATGATGAGTAGAGGATATAGGTGTGCTCAGTCGTGGGTTAACGGGTGATGAGTAGAGGGTATAGGAGTGTGCTCAGTCGTAGGGTAACAGGTGATGAGTAGAGGGTATAGGAGTGTGCTCAGTCGTGGGCTAACGGGTGATGAGTAGAGGGTATATAGGAGTGTGCTCAGTCGTGGGTTAACGGATGGGGAGTAGAGGGTATAGGAGTGTGCTCAGTCGTGGGTTAACGGGTGTTGAGTAGAGGGTAAATAGGAGTGTGCTCGGTCGTGGGTTAAAGGGTGATGAGTGGAGGGTATAGGAGTGTTCTCGGTCGTGGGTTAACGGGTGACGAGTAGAGGTTATAGGAGTGTGCTCAGTTGTTGGTTAACGGGTGATGAGTAGAAGGTATGCGTGTGCTCAGTCGTGGGTTAACGTGTGATGAGTAGAGGGTATAGGAGTGTGCTCAGTCATGGGTTAACGGGTGATGAGTAGAGGTTATAGGAGTGTGCTAAGTCGTTGGTTAACGGGTGATGAGTAGAAGGTATGAGTGTGCTCAGTCGTGGGTTAACGTGTGATGAGTAGAGGGTATAGGAGTGTGCTCAGTCGTGGGATAACGGGTGATGAGTAGAGGGTATATAGGAGTGTGCTCGGTCGTGGGTTTAAGGGTGATGAGTAGAGGGTATAGGAGTGTGTTCACTCGTGGGTTAACGGGTGATGAGTAGAGGGTATATGAGTGTGCTCAGTCTTGGGTTAACGGGTGATGAGTAGAGGGTATAGGAGTGTGCTCACTTGTGCGTTAACGGGTGATGAGTAGAGGGTATAGAAGTGTGCTCAGTCATGGGTTAACGGGTGATGAGTAGAGGGTACTGGGGAATAGGAGTGTGTTCACTCGTCGGTTAACGGGTGATGACTACAGGGTATAGGAGTGTGCTCAGTCCTGTGTTAACAGGTGATGAGTAGAGGGTATATGAGTGTGGTCACTCGTGGGTTAACGGATGATGAGTAGAGGGTATATCGATGTGTTCAGTTATGGGTTAACGGGTTATGAGTAGAGGGTATATGAGTGCGCTCGGTCGTGGGTTAACGGGTGATGAGTAGAGGGTATAGGAGTGTGCTCAGTCGTAGGTTAACGGGTGATGATTAGAGGGTATATGAGTGTTCTCAGTCGTGAGCTACCGGGTGATGAGTAGAAGGTATAGGAGTGTGCTCAGTTGTGGGTTAACGGGTGATGAGTAGAGGGTATAGGAGTGTGCTCAGCGGTGGGTTGACGGGTGATGAGTAGAGGGTATAGGAGTGTGCTCAGCCGTGGGTTAACGGGTGATGAGTGTGCTCGGTCGTAGGTTAACGGGTGATGAATAGAGGGTATAGAAGTGTGGTCACTAGTGGATTAATGGGTATAAGTAGAGGGTATAAAAGTGTGCTCAGCCGTGGGTTAACAGGTGATGAGTATAGGGTATAGGAGTGTATTCAGCCGTGGGTTAACGGGTGATGAGTAGATGGTATATAGGAGTCTGTTCAGTCGTGGGTTAACGGGTGATTGGTAGAGCATAGGAGTGTGTTCACTCGTATGTTAACGGATGATGAGTAGAGGGTATAGGTGTGCTCAGTCGTGGGTTAACGGGTGATGAGTAGAGGGTATAGGAGTGTGCTCAGTCGTGGGGTAACAGGTGATGAGTAGAGGGTATAGGAGTGTGCTCAGTCGTGGGCTAACGGGTGATGAGTAGAGGGTATATAGGAGTGTGCTCAGTCGTGGGTTAACGGGTGAGGAGTAGAGGGTATAGGAGTGTGCTCAGTCGTGGGTTAACGGGTGTTGAGTAGAGGGTAAATAGGAGTGTGCTCGGTCGTGGGTTAAAGGGTGATGAGTGGAGGGTATAGGAGTGTTCTCGGTCGTGGGTTAATGGGTGACGAGTAGAGGTTATAGGAGTGTGCTCAGTTGTTGGTTAACGGGTGATGAGTAGAAGGTATGAGTGTGCTCAGTCGTGGGTTAACGTGTGATGAGTAGAGGGTATAGGAGTGTGCTCAGTCATGGGTTAACGGGTGATGAGTAGAGGTTATAGGAGTGTGCTAAGTCGTTGGTTAACGGGTGATGAGTAGAAGGTATGAGTGTACTCAGTCGTGGGTTAACGTGTGATGAGTAGAGGGTATAGGAGTGTGCTCAGTTGTGGGTTAACGGGTGATGAGTAGAGGGTATAGGAGTGTGCTCAGTCGTGGGATAACGGGTGATGAGTAGAGGGTATAAAGGAGTGTGCTCGGTCGTGGGTTAAAGCTTTAAGGGTGATGAGTAGAGGGTATAGGAGTGTGTTCACTCGTGGGTTAACGGGTGATGAGTAGAGGGTATATGAGTGTGCTCAGTCTTGGGTTAACGGGTGATGAGTAGAGGGTATAGGAGTGTGCTCACTTGTGGGTTAACGGGTGATGAGTAGAGGGTATAGAAGTGTGCTCAGTCATGGGTTAACGGGTGATGAGTAGAGGGTACTGGGGAATAGGAGTGTGTTCACTCGTCGGTTAACGGGTGATGACTACAGGGTATAGGAGTGTGCTCAGTCCTGTGTTAACAGGTGATGAGTAGAGGGTATATGAGTGTGGTCACTCGTGGGTTAATGGGTGATGAGTAGAGGGTAAATGAGTGTGCTCAGCTGTGGGTTAACGGGTGATGAGTAGAGGGTATAGGAGTGTGTTCAGTCGTGGGTTAACGGGTGATGAGTAGACGGTATACGAGTGTGTTCAGCCGTGGGTTAACGGGTGATGAGAAGACGGTATAGAAGTGAGTTCAGTCATGGGTTAACGAGTGATGAGTAGAGGGTATAGGAGTGTGTTCAGTCATGGTATAACGGGTGATGAGTAGACGGTACATGAGTGTGTTCAGCCGTGGGTTAACGGGTGATGAGTAGAGGGTATACGAGTGTATTCATTCGTGGGTTAATGGGTGATGATTAGAGAATAGGAGTGTGTTCAGTGGTGGGTTAGCGGGTGATGAGTAGAGGGTATAGGAGTATCTTCAGCCGTGGGTTAACAGGTGATAAGTAGGGGGTGTAGGAGTGTGCTCAGTCGTGGGTCAACGGGTGATGAGTAGAGTATAGGAGTGTGCTCAGTCGTGCTTTAACGGGTGATGAGTAGAGGGTATAGGAGTGTGCTCAGCCGTGGGTTAACGGGTGATGAGTATAGGGTAAAGGGGTGTGCTCGGTCGTGGGTTAACGGGTGATGAGTAGAGGGTATAGGAGTGTGTTCACTCGTGGGTTAACGGATGAGTAGAGGGTATAGGAGTGTGCTCAGCCATGCCTTAACGGGTGATGAGTCTGCTCAGTCGTGGGTTAACGGGTGATGAGTAGAGGGTATAGGAATGTGCTCAGCCATGGGTTAACGAGTGATGAGTAGAGGGTATAGGAGTGTACTGAGTCGTGGGTTAACGGGTGATGAGTAGAGGGTATATGAGTGTGCTCAGCGGTGGGTTGACGGGTGATGAGTAATGGGTATAGGAGTGTGCTCAGCCGTGGGTTAACGGGTGATGAGTGTGCTCGTTCGTAGGTTAACGGGTGATGAATAGAGGGTATAGAAGTGTGGTCACTAGTGGATTAATGGGTATAAGTAGAGGGTATAGGAGTGTGCTCAGCCGTGGGTTAACGGACGATGAGTAGAGGGTATATGTGTGCTCAGTCGTGGGTTAACGGATGAGTAGAGGGTATAGGTGTGCTCAGTCGTGGGTTAACGGATGATGAGTAGAGGGTATAGGTGTGCTCAGTCGTGGGTTAACGGGTGATGAGTAGAGGGTATAGGAGTGTTCACTCGTGGGTTAACGGATGATGAGTAGAGGATATAGGAGTGTGCTCAGCCGTGTCTTAACGGGTGATGAGTGTGCTCAGTCGTGGGTTAACGGGTGATGAGTAGAGGGTATAGGAGTGTGCTCAGTCGTGGTCTAACGGGTGATGAGTAGAGGGTATATAGGAGTGTGCTCAGTCGTGGGTTAACGGGTGAGGAGTAGAGGGTATAGGAGTGTGCTCAGTCGTGGGTTAACGGGTGTTGAGTAGAGGGTATATAGGAGTGTGCTCGGTCGTGGGTTAAAGGGTGATAAGTAGAGGGTATAGGAGTGTTCTCGGTCGTGGGTTAACGGGTGACGAGTAGAGGGCATAGGAGTGTGCTCAGTTGTTGGTTAATGGGTGATGAGTAGAAGGTATGAGTGTGCTCAGTCGTGGGTTAACGTGTGATGAGTAGAGGGTATATGAGTGTGCTCAGTCTTGGGTTAACGGGTGATGAGTAGAGGGTATAGGAGTGTGCTCACTTGTGGGTTAACGGGTGATGAGTAGAGGGTATAGAAGTGTGCTCAGTCATGGGTTAACGGGTGATGAGTAGTGTGTACTGGGGAATAGGAGTGTGTTCATTCGTCGGTTAACGGGTGATGACTACAGGGTACAGTGTGCTCAGTCCTGTGTTAACAGGTGATGAGTAGAGGGTATATGAGTGTGGTCACTCGTGGGTTAACGGATGATGAGTAGAGGGTATATCGATGTGTTCAGTTATGGGTTAATGGGTGATGAGTAGAGGGTAAATGAGTGTGCTCAGCTGTGGGTTAACGGGTGAGGAGTAGAGGGTATAGGAGTGTGCTCAGTCGTGGGTTAACGGGTGTTGAGTAGAGGATATATAGGAGTGTGCTCGGTCGTGGGTTAAAGGGTGATAAGTAGAGGGTATAGGAGTGTTCTCGGTCGTGGGTTAACGGGTGACGAGTAGAGGGCATAGGAGTGTGCTCAGTCGTGGGTTAACGGGTGATGAGTAGAGGTTATAGGAGTGTGCTCAGTTGTTGGTTAATGGGTGATGAGTAGAAGGTATGAGTGTGCTCAGTCGTGGGTTAACGTGTGATGAGTAGAGGGTATAGGAGTGTGCTCAGTCATGGGTTAACGGGTGATGAGTAGAGGTTATAGGAGTGTGCTCAGTCGTTGGTTGATGGGTGATGAGTAGAAGGTATGAGTGTGCTCAGTCGTGGGTTAACGTGTGATGAGTAGAGGGTATAGGAGTGTGCTCAGTTGTGGGTTAACCGGTGATGAGTAGAGGGTATAGGAGTGTGCTCAGTCATGGGTTAACGGGTGATGAGTAGAGGGTACTGGGGAATAGGAGTGTGCTCACTCGTCGGTTAACGGGTGATGAGTACAGGGTATAGGAGTGTGCTCAGTCCTGTGTTAACAGGTGATGAGTAGAGGGTATATGAGTGTGGTCACTCGTGGGTTAACGGATGATGAGTAGAGGGTATATCAATGTGTTCAGTCATGGGTTAATGGGTGATGAGTAGAGGGTATATAGGAGTGTGCTTGGTCGTGGGTTAAAGGGTGATGAGTAGAGGGTATAGGAGTGTGTTCACTCGTGGGTTAACGGGTGATGAGTAGAGGGTATAGGAGTGTGCTCAGTCATGGGTTAACGGGTGATGAGTAGAGGGTACTGGGGAATAGGAGTGTGCTCACTCGTCGGTTAACGGGTGATGAGTACAGGGTATAGGAGTGTGCTCAGTCCTGTGTTAACAGGTGATGAGTAGAGGGTATATGAGTGTGGTCACTCATGGGTTAACGGATGATGAGTAGAGGGTATATCGATGTGTTCAGTCATGGGTTAATGGGTGATGAGTAGAGGGTATATGAGTGTGCTCAGCTGTGGGTTAACGGGTGATGAGTAGAGGGTATATGAGTGTGCTCAGCTGTGGGTTAACGGGTGATGAGTAGAGGGTATAGGAGTGTGTTCAGTCGTGGGTTAACGGGTGATGAGTAGACGGTATACGAGTGTGTTCAGCCGTGGGTTAACGGGTGATGAGAAGACAGTATAGAAGTGAGTTCAGTCATGGGTTAACAGGTTATGAGTAGAGGGTATAGGAGTGTGTTGTTATGGGTTAACGGGTGATGAGTAGACGGTATGAGTGTGTTCAGCCGTGGGTTAACGGGTGATGAGTAGAGGGTATACGAGTGTATTCAGTCGTGGGTTAATGGGTGATGAGTAGAGTATAGGAGTGTGCTCAGTCGTGGGTTAGCGGGTGATGAGTAGAGGGTATAGGAGTATCTTCAGCCACGGGTTAACAGGTGATGAGTAGAGGGTGTAGGAGTGTGCTCAGTCATGGGTCAACGGGTGATGAGTAGAGTATAGGAGTGTACTCAGCCGTGGGTTAACGGGTGATGAGTAGAGTATAGGAGAGTGCTCAGTCATGGGTTAATAGGTGATGAGTAGTGGGTATAGGAGTGTGCTCAGCCGTGGGTTAACGGGTGATGAGTAGAGTATAGGAGAGTGCTCAGTCATGGGTTAACAGGTGATGAGTAGAGGGTATAGGAGTGTGCTCAGCCGTGGTTAACGGGTAATGAGTAGAGCATAGGAGAGTGCTCAGTCATGGGTTAACAGGTGATGAGTAGAGGGTATAGGAGTGTGCTCAGCCGTGGGTTAACGGGTGATGAGTAGAGGGTATAGGAGTGTGCTCAGCCGTGGGTTAACAGGTGATGAGTAGAGGGTATAGGAGTGTGCTCAGCCGTAGTTAACGGGTGACGAGTAGAGAGTATAGGAGAGTGCTCAGTCATGGGTTAACAGGTGATGAGTAGAGGGTATAGGAGAGTGCTCAGTCATGGGTTAACAGGTGATGAGTAGAGGGTATAGGAGTGTGCTCAGCCGTGGTTAACGGGTGACGAGTAGAGAGTATAGGAGAGTGCTCAGTCATGGGTTAACAGGTGATGAGTAGAGGGTATAGGAGTGTGATCAGTCATGGGTTAACAGGTGATGAGTAGAGGGTATAGGAGAGTGCTCAGTCATGAGTTAATAGGTGATGAGTAGAGGGTATAGGAGAGTGCTCAGTCATGAGTTAACAGGTGATGAGTAGAGAGTATAGGAGAGTGCTCAGTCATGGGTTAACAGGTGATGAGTAGAGGGTATAGGAGAGTGCTCAGTCATGGGTTAACAGGTGATGAGTAGAGGGTATAGGAGTGTGCTCAGCCGTGGTTAACGGGTGACGAGTAGAGAGTATAGGAGAGTGCTCAGTCATGGGTTAACAGGTGATGAGTAGAGGGTATAGGAGTGTGATCAGTCATGGGTTAACAGGTGATGAGTAGAGGGTATAGGAGAGTGCTCAGTCATGGGTTAACAGGTGATGAGTAGAGGGTATAGGAGTGTGATCAGCCGTGGGTTAACGGGTGATGAGTAGAGGGTATAGGAGAGTGCTCAGTCATGAGTTAACAGGTGATGAGTAGAGGGTATAGGAGAGTGCTCAGTCATGAGTTAATAGGTGATGAGTAGAGGGTATAGGAGAGTGCTCAGTCATGAGTTAACAGGTGATGAGTAGAGAGTATAGGAGAGTGCTCAGTCATGAGTTAACGGGTGATGAGTAGATGGTATAGGAGAGTGCTCAGTCATGAGTTAACAGGTGATGAGTAGAGAGTATAGGAGAGTGCTCAGTCATGAGTTAACAGGTGATGAGTAGAGGGTATAGGAGAGTGCTCAGTCATGAGTTAACAGGTGATGAGTAGAGGGTATAGGAGAGTGCTCAGTCATGAGTTAACAGGTGATGAGTAGAGTATAGGAGAGTGCTCAGTCATGAGTTAACGGGTGATGAGTAGAGGGTATAGGAGAGTGCTCAGTCATGAGTTAACAGGTGATGAGTAGAGAGTATAGGAGAGTGCTCAGTCATGAGTTAACAGGTGATGAGTAGAGAGTATAGGAGAGTGCTCAGTCATGAGTTAACAGGTGATGAGTAGAGGGTATAGGAGAGTGCTCAGTCATGAGTTAACAGGTGATGAGTAGAGGGTATAGGAGAGTGCTCAGTCATGAGTTAACAGGTGATGAGTAGAGAGTATAGGAGAGTGCTCAGTCATGAGTTAACAGGTGATGAGTAGAGGGTATAGGAGAGTGCTCAGTCATGAGTTAACAGGTGATGAGTAGAGGGTATAGGAGAGTGCTCAGTCATGAGTTAACAGGTGATGAGTAGAGGGTATAGGAGAGTGCTCAGTCATGAGTTAACAGGTGATGAGTAGAGAGTATAGGAGAGTGCTCAGTCATGAGTTAACAGGTGATGAGTAGAGGGCATAGGAGAGTGCTCAGTCATGAGTTAACAGGTGATGAGTAGAGGGTATAGGAGAGTGCTCAGTCATGGGTTAACAGGTGATGAGTAGAGGGTATAGGAGTGTGCTCAGCCGTGGTTAACGGGTAATGAGTAGAGCATAGGAGAGTGCTCAGTCATGGGTTAACAGGTGATGAGTAGAGGGTATAGGAGTGTGCTCAGCCGTGGGTTAACGGGTGATGAGTAGAGGGTATAGGAGTGTGCTCAGCCGTGGGTTAACAGGTGATGAGTAGAGGGTATAGGAGTGTGCTCAGCCGTGGTTAACGGGTGACGAGTAGAGTATAGGAGAGTGCTCAGTCATGGGTTAACAGGTGATGAGTAGAGGGTATAGGAGAGTGCTCAGTCATGGGTTAACAGGTGATGAGTAGAGGGTATAGGAGTGTGCTCAGCCGTGGTTAACGGGTGACGAGTAGAGAGTATAGGAGAGTGCTCAGTCATGGGTTAACAGGTGACGAGTAGAGGGTATACGAGTGTGATCAGTCATGGGTTAACAGGTGATGAGTAGAGGGTATAGGAGAGTGCTCAGTCATAAGTTAACAGGTGATGAGTAGAGGGTATAGGAGTGTGATCAGCCGTGGGTTAACGGGTGATGAGTAGAGGGTATAGGAGAGTGCTCAGTCATGAGTTAACAGGTGATGAGTAGAGGGTATAGGAGAGTGCTCAGTCATGAGTTAATAGGTGATGAGTAGAGGGTATAGGAGAGTGCTCAGTCATGAGTTAACAGGTGATGAGTAGAGAGTATAGGAGAGTGCTCAGTCATGAGTTAACGGGTGATGAGTAGAGGGTATAGGAGAGTGCTCAGTCATGAGTTAACAGGTGATGAGTAGAGAGTATAGGAGAGTGCTCAGTCATGAGTTAACAGGTGATGAGTAGAGGGTATAGGAGAGTGCTCAGTCATGAGTTAACAGGTGATGAGTAGAGGGTATAGGAGAGTGCTGTCATGAGTTAACAGGTGATGAGTAGAGAGTATAGGAGAGTGCTCAGTCATGAGTTAACGGGTGATGAGTAGAGGGTATAGGAGAGTGCTCAGTCATGAGTTAACAGGTGATGAGTAGAGAGTATAGGAGAGTGCTCAGTCATGAGTTAACAGGTGATGAGTAGAGAGTATAGGAGAGTGCTCAGTCATGAGTTAACAGGTGATGAGTAGAGGGTATAGGAGAGTGCTCAGTCATGAGTTAACAGGTGATGAGTAGAGGGTATAGGAGAGTGCTCAGTCATGAGTTAACAGGTGATGAGTAGAGGGTATAGGAGAGTGCTCAGTCATGAGTTAACAGGTGATGAGTAGAGGGTATAGGAGAGTGCTCAGTCATGAGTTAACAGGTGATGAGTAGAGGGTATAGGAGAGTGCTCAGTCATGAGTTAACAGGTGATGAGTAGAGGGTATAGGAGAGTGCTCAGTCATGAGTTAACAGGTGATGAGTAGAGAGTATAGGAGAGTGCTCAGTCATGAGTTAACAGGTGATGAGTAGAGGGTATAGGAGAGTGCTCAGTCATGAGTTAACAGGTGATGAGTAGAGGGTATAGGAGAGTGCTCAGTCATGAGTTAACAGGTGATGAGTAGAGGGTATAGGAGAGTGCTGTCATGAGTTAACAGGTGATGAGTAGAGAGTATAGGAGAGTGCTCAGTCATGAGTTAACAGGTGATGAGTAGAGGGTATAGGAGAGTGCTCAGTCATGAGTTAACAGGTGATGAGTAGAGGGTATAGGAGAGTGCTCAGTCATGAGTTAACAGGTGATGAGTAGAGGGTATAGGAGAGTGCTCAGCCGTGGGTTAACGGGTGATGAGTAGAGGGTATAAGAGTGCTCAGCCGTGGGTTAACGGCTGATGAGTAGAGGGTATAGGAGAGTGCTCAGCCGTGGGTTAACGGGTGATGAGTAGAGGGTATAGGAGAGTGCTCAGCCGTGGGTTAACGGGTGATGAGTAGAGGGTATAGGAGAGTGCTCAGCCGTGGGTTAACGGCTGATGAGTAGAGGGTATAGGAGAGTGCTCAGCCGTGGGTTAACGGGTGATGAGTAGAGTATAGGAGAGTGCTCAGTCATGAGTTAACAGGTGATGAGTAGAGGGTATAGGAGAGTGCTCAGTCATGAGTTAACAGGTGATGAGTAGAGGGTATAGGAGAGTGCTCAGTCATGAGTTAACAGGTGATGAGTAGAGAGTACAGGAGAGTGCTCAGTCATGAGTTAACAGGTGATGAGTAGAGGGTATAGGAGAGTGCTGTCATGAGTTAACAGGTGTTGAGTAGAGGGTATAGGAGAGTGCTGTCATGAGTTAACAGGTGATGAGTAGAGGGTATAGGAGAGTGCTCAGTCATGAGTTAACAGGTGATGAGTAGAGTATAGGAGAGTGCTCAGTCATGAGTTAACAGGTGATGAGTAGAGGGTATAGGAGAGTGCTCAGTCATGAGTTAACAGGTGATGAGTAGAGGGTATAGGAGAGTGCTCAGTCATGAGTTAACAGGTGATGAGTAGAGGGTATAGGAGAGTGCTCAGCCGTGGGTTAACGGGTGATGAGTAGAGGGTATAGGAGAGTGCTCAGCCGTGGGTTAACGGGTGATGAGTAGAGGGTATAGGAGAGTGCTCAGCCGTGGGTTAACGGGTGATGAGTAGAGGGTATAGGAGAGTGCTCAGCCGTGGGTTAACGGGTGATGAGTAGAGGGTATAGGAGTGCTCAGCCGTGGGTTAACGGGTGATGAGTAGAGGGTATAGGAGAGTGCTCAGCCGTGGGTTAACAGGTGTTGAGTAGAGGGTATAGGAGAGTGCTCAGCCGTGGGTTAACGGGTGATGAGTAGAGGGTATAGGAGTGCTCAGCCGTGGGTTAACGGGTGATGAGTAGAGGGTATAGGAGAGTGCTCAGCCGTGGGTTAACGGGTGATGAGTAGAGGGTATAGGAGTGCTCAGCCGTGGGTTAACAGGTGATGAGTAGAGGGTATAGGAGAGTGCTCAGCCGTGGGTTAACAGGTGATGAGTAGAGGGTATAGGAGTGTGCTCAGTCGTGGGTTAACAGGTGATGAGTAGAGGGTATAGGAGAGTGCTCAGCCGTGGGTTAGACGATATACAGATTTAGATTTATCAACATTCTACATCTGACTACCCTCAGCGTGGTATTTTTTATTGTTCGTGTTGATATAAATTCAAAGACACATTTGTAGATCCAGTTCACGTTTTACAAACTGTCTTGCTAGATTATTGCCCTCGACACCTGGCGGCATGGCCATAAAAAAACAATATGAGTTTTATATATTTTATTTTGATATAGAATCTGCAGAATCAGGTATTAGTTATAATTCACAACATTAAATTAATACAAATAATAAAAATCCTTGAGGAAAAATGTGTATATAAAAAACAATAATGTTATAAATATTGTTATATAAATACTGGGATTGAAATCCCCAATTCTACATAATATAACAAAGCCAAAAAAAAATCACCCAAAAATATCACCTCTCCACTGCTGTGCTCAAGTGTTTATAGGGGTTAACTAGTTTCAAACATGTATATAATTTTGATTATAATTCTCCTAAGGGTTAAGGTTAGGGTGTTTAATGCCACTTTCAACAATATTTCAGTTATATCGTGGCAGTCAGTTTTATTGGTTGAGGAAACCGGAGTACCCAAAGAAAACCACTGACCTGTTGCAAGTAACTGACAAACTTTATCACGTAATGTTGTATCGAGTACACTACACCATGAACAGGTTTCAAATTCACAATATTAGTGGTGATAGGCACCTATTCCACAGGTAGTTGCAAGTCCAACAAGATATGACAGTAACAGGATGCTATTACGGAAAGTCTCCCAAACTTCACCGTTTTTTTTTCGTGTTTTGGCAGCCATTTTGAAAATGGTTGAAATTTTGAAGATGCATACTTACTCATCTAATGGTGACCTATTTTATGTCTCTATCATTATCCATTTAGAAGTTATCAGCATTAATGTACGAAATTTCAACTTTCCCATACGATTACATAAAATATGTGTTTTCTATTACCTGTAGACAGCAAAGCAACAGCAGACAAAATGTCTATCAATAAATCAAAAGCTAGCTTTGAAATCGAACAATGTTTAATTTTTGCGGTAATGTGTCGGCCATTTGGAAAATGGAGACCGGTAGAAATTTTTCGATGTCGGCAATCAATTCTGGACAACATAATCTACCTACATATGAAATGTTGTTGAAATCGGACAATGTTGAATTTGTGCGGTATTGTGGTGGCCATTTTGAAAATGGCGGCCGGTAGAAATTTTTCAATGTCGGAAATCAATTCGGGACATCATTATCTACCCACATATCAAATTTTGATGATATCGGACAATGTTGAATTTTTACCGCCGATTTTTTATGCCGTGTTTTGGCAGCCATTTTGAAAATGGCAGACATCTTGAAAATTTTGAAAAAGCAGAATTGCTCCTCAGATGGTGACCTATCAATGTGTCAAAATGTATGTCTCTATTATAAACCATTTAGAAGTTATCAACATTAATGTATGCAATTTCAACTTTCCCATAGGATTCTATAGTAAACCCCACCCCCTTTGAACCCCTCAAAATATGACTTTAACCCCCTTTACCACAAAGCTGAAAACTTTAGGACCAACTAGAAACAAATATCTATAACTCCACCAAGTTTCATGAAATTCTGTCCGGTAGTTCCTGAGATCTGCAATGGACACGTTCATGTCGTAAAGAAAGAAAGGAGAAGAAGAATAATAATAATAATAATAAGAAGAAACGGAGCAAAAACAATAAGTCTCCAAACAATGTTTGGGAGACTTAACTACCATACAATCATGACCAGGACAGTCCCTTTACTAGATATATTTATATTTACAATTTATAGTTCCTAAATAATATAATGTATCAAAACTAAGATAAACCTCTCCCAGGCATATGTAACACTGATTTTAATTATCCTGTATAGGCAAATTTGTTAACTCTCTTTCAATGACTTTTAAGTTATTTGGCCTTTCAATCTTTATAAAGCCAAGAGAGTGAGAAGTCATGTATATGTTTGTTAGGGGTATCAAATTTGGATCATTCTACAATATTTTGATTGTATTTTGGAACTGAGTTTGTGCAAAGACGGATTCATCTAAAAATGTACAAGGTCAATTTTTTAACCTAGATAAGTATTTCCAAAAAAAAAATGCCAATTAAATATATATATCTACATTATAATAAATAATATCAAACACCAAGCAGTTATCTCCCCTTGTAGAGTAATTATCTCCCTTTAATTTGTACAAATTTGGTAACCAAGGAGAGATATAAAAAAACCAATCATTAATGATGTAAATTAACATTTCTAAAATTAATTTGATACAAATTGGTAACGAATGAGTTCAATAATGAGGACAAAGAGAATGAATTATTAAGAATCATTGGCAAGTTCTACACTTTTCTTTTGAACTATTCCCAAACAAACAACATACATGACAAAATTAATGTGAACAACATTCAACAATCTGAATCAAGACCAAAGGCAAAAGAAAAAAAAAAGAAACTGCACAGAAAGAGGAATTTTCCAGTGGAGATTTGAAAATTAAGCATCCAACGCTTTTCTTCTTTATGTTAGCTCAGGATGTATCAACAATATTTCAGTTATATCGTGGCGGTCAGTTTTATTGGTGGGGGAAACCAGAGTATCCAGAGAAAATCACCAACCTGTCGCAAGTCACTGACAAATTTAATCACATAATGTTGTATCGAGTACACCTTGCCATGAGTGGGATTTGAACTTAGTGGTGATAGGCACTGATTGCACAGTCAGTTGTAACCAGATATACCATGATCGTACACACATAAGGAATGGACTTTAGGTCATATACATGTACAATAAGGTGGTCTTTTCTTATTCTTTTAAGGTTCACTTTAATAGGGTTATTCTTCATGACTGAAAACCCACGTTTGACTTTGAATACAGGAACATTTTGTTATCTAACACAACTAGGTTCCAACTCGGATTAAAATCAGCTGTTATAACAGATTACACTCCCCCCTCCCAACATCCATAGAGGTCATGTCTAGATGAACTCATGAACAACCAATGAATTTGTCGTCACTGATATTCTGTAATTTCAATGTACTGATCTTATTTTTTTATTCTTTTATGAAAAGAAAGTAGTTTCATCTACGTACATTCATATTGGTGAATTTCAACATATAAATAAAAGGCTATATACTGCCTACTCCATACCATAATAGAACAGACCAGATTCCCGCCCAACTTTTATCATGATTATATCCTGTCTTCCCCATACAATAATAGAACAGACCAGATTCCTGCCTAACTTTTACCATATAAACAAGAATCTGCCTAACTTTTACCATATTCACAAGACCCGCATTTTGATCATAAAACTTTCAAGCACAAGTTTCTTACCTGTACTACAAAGTCGTTCAATCAGAACACTGTACCTATGTGATGCAATGTTCTGATTGCCAGTTTATTGAGTAAGAGTTAAAAAAAACTCAAGACTCCAAAGATTTATGACCGCAAGACCAGATGTAATATCATATATTCTCGAGGATGAAAATGTATATTACGTGAATGACATAAAAACTCCATACAAAACAAATGTAAAGCAAACAATATATTCCCTTGTTTGTATCTGAGCAACACATTAAATCGTGAACAACAAACTTAACAAAAAGTGCAAAATAATTGATAAACAAGAAACAATGTGAAACGAGTGTCAAACATATACATGTAACTTCTTATAAACACTCAAAAAAGGAGAAAACATTACAATCTCTACATAACGTGACGTCTATACCATTTTATATCTAGATTTACGTATATGGTTGTGAATTTTATGTCACTTTTTAGTTTTATCAACCTTTTTCATTATATTTTTTATGGGGACGGTAAAGGGGGGGTTTACAGGTAACATTAAATTATTACCTTAAAAATTAGTTTTCTGAGTTTTAAATATAATATGCTTAAAGAAAATTATATTTTAGTATTGTTATAGGATATGACTGGCAATATCAAAGTACAACCACCAAAAGAAAATTTGACTAAATTCTGTATAAAGAAAAAAAACACATATTAATTCTCCTCTAAATGTAAACAAAATACCTTTTTATTAGCAAATTTTACACTTATTGTTCCTATCCGTATTAAATATATTTAAAAAATTTAATATTCATCTATTGTTTTTTAAAATTAATAAATATATTTAGAAACAACGAAATGAAAAATAAAATTATTTGTTTAAACAGTTGCTTATCGTCTCCTGTATCACAGAAAAAAAATACTGTCGCCATGACAACAGTTGGAAACTTATAACCATGACAACCACTTCCATTGTTAATAAAGACCAATGCAACTCTGAGAGATCAGTACTAACAATAGACTTCATATTAATTAAAAAATATTTTAGAAACAATACTTCTCTGAAAGACCTGGCATTACGGTCACAAACACTTGCGAGTACGATTTTTGTATTCAAATTCAAAATAAGAGGAACCCAGCAGAACACTCAAATCAGTAGATACTGCTTTCTGAATGCCTGATTTTTTTGGAGTACGATTAGTGACCTCATACTCTGGAGTTTTATAACGGTAATGCCTCTATTACCAATATTTTCATGTTAATTATGTTTTAATAGAACAAAACTGTGCCTAGAGCAGTCTTTGCCTTAATTTTTTTTACCTTTTTGCCCCGAAAGCCAAATTTATAGAAATGTTCTATTTATTCAAAAAAATTCTTTCATAATTTTCACTTGTCCGAATCCAGTTTTACTTGTCCCAGGCTTCAGGCAAGTGTGTTAGCACGAAGACTGCAAAAAAAAAAACCAGTACCTAGAGATCTGTATTATATACACTCCAAAATTAATTAATTGCCACAATTAAAAAAAAAAATATTGAGAACACATCAAACATTAAATCATTCACCAGGTTCTCTTACAAAAAAAAAAACACATTTAACACATCTTCACAATTATAATGTAATACAAGCTCAGAATAAAACAGAAATAGCCATGTATTGCTTCCGTGTGGGGACCGAACCTCCTGTTGTTCTGAACCAATGGTAACAAAAGACCTTCACTCTAAGGGTGAAAATTTTTTCCTGTCAATGAAAATAATTAGTTCCCTTTTGGGGCCCTATGTCATTCTTGTGCCATGTGACCTTTTGTTCCAGCTTCAATGTCCACTCGACAAATCGGACATTTTTTATTTGTCACTAACCATTGATCAACACATTCTATGTGAAATAAATGCATGCACGGCAGTCGTCTGAAAATAGAAAAAAACAAAAATATGCATTTTTTCTTTCTACGTTGTAATATTTGAAACATCAATTTTATTTAGTTAAATCATCACGACGACAAGTTAGTATGTGATTAGATGTTGCAGAGTTCTGTTTTGTAGTGGACCAATACAAACACGTCTTTAGCCCGACTGAGTTAACCCGTCTTTGGTCTTACTCCTTAACGCTGTGAGCTTAGCAGAGAAGCAACAAATATCAATTTTATCCGAAATGGGATCGGACCTATGAATTCCCGAACTTGAGGTGAGTATGCCTATCATATATATATATATATATATATATACACCAGACAGAACAGACGGGGGCTAAAGATGAAGAGACATTATCTTGATAAACAGTAGATATGGATGATGTGAACTTGTTTGGTTTCTTTTGCATGATAAAAATATTGACTCAATAGAAAAATATTGACTGGTTTTTGGTAATAATCAATAATATTATATTTCAGAACTAGATTTCTTTTAATATTAGAAATTCAATATTTTTCGTTATTTTTTTTTCTATTCTAGCTTCACTTGCCCACCTGGAAATATAACACTGTGCTGGATTTTTTTTCACGTTTGAAATTCCCGCACACGAGTTATATTGCCCGGTAACCATATACGGTTTAAGCTGGAAATTAATCTATTGTAAACAGACGACAAATGTAAAAATGTCAACTTACATTTATTAATTTTTTTTTGGGATTAATTATTTTACTATTAAAATATAATATAACAAACATTCGATGTGACTGTGATCAATATACAAGAACATTTTCCTTCGGTACATTGAATTGCAAGGATGTGCTATATTGCCCCCCGCCGTTGGCATCTGGCATTGCGAGGAGTACTCGATACAACATTATGTGATAAAGTTTATCGGTGACTTGTGACAGGTTTGTGGTTTTCGCCGGTTTCCTCTACAAATAAAACTGACTACTATGATATAATGAAATATTGTTGAAAGTGATGTTAAACACCATAAACCTTAAAGAATTATTATTATAATAGTAACAATATTGAAATTAATATAACATAGTCTTAATATATAGATAATATCTGACAAGTCATAAAAAGTACTCTCATATCTTCAATTAAGTTGACTTCCGAATTCACAAAAAGAGGTTTAAGTGCCCTGTGATTGCACAAATACCATGCTTTAGAAAATTTCTGGTGAAAAATGACAAATTAACAGACAAACAGACAGACAGCATTGATGACAAAAGGTCACACAACATCGGGCCAGATGAGCTATTGATATAACTTTCAAGTATATTTAAAATATATCTACAAAACAACTACACGCCACGATATACCTGAAATATTGCTAAAGTTGGCGTTAAACATCAATCAATCAACAAAGCAAACTATCTTACCTAACGTCCTCTCCATCCTCAAACTCACTCAAGCAAATCGTACATTTCTCTTGAAGATTGTCATCCACGTCAGCGTCTGCATTTTTCGTGACCTAAAACATTAATTACAGGTAAATTTGTGAAGATGCCAGGATATCCATTACAAATTCTTTGTTTGGTATTTTCTCCCTGACACAGCAAAATCTTCCGTTTACCAAAATCATTTTAATAGCTTTCCAATATTTTGATTTGATCATACTCGAATGTTATTCCAGAAACGTGTCGTGAACACACTAAATTAGATTTCTACATATCTTTTAATACAATTTTGTTCTCCATTTTTGAAGAAGAAAAAAATCCTACCAATCTACAAAATTCTCAAATATTAGGTTGGTATACAGCAAACAGACTATATTTTTTAAGGATAGTCTCATGCTGTTTTAAGTCTAACTAATTTTGTTCTCATGTTATCAGTTGTACAACTATAATAAACCAGAAAAGTTACTTGTTTCTATGGCAACAAATCAAGAGGAAGGAAAATAGAACAGCTTGAATTACACAAAAGGTGCATTTTGTTCATTTCACTTCCTCTGTACATTGTACCGAATGTCTTTACATACCTTTTTATATGTGTGTGGAAGTGTGTTTTGTTCAATAACCTCCTGACTATTATCCAGGGGTTAAAAAATCCTCTAGCCCGACGCCCGGGGCTAGTAATTTCCACATTTGGGCTAGCTGAAATAATCAGCTGTATGGCGACGGGCTAGTAAAAATATATATCGGATACTGAAAAACTTGTCAATATTCACGTATTTACTGATATTTATACATGTTATATGTTGTTTAATCAGCAGCAATGTTTTATTTATTCAAACGCTAGCTTTTTGTCGAAATTGAGAGCAAAGAAGGTAGAAAAACTGTATTCTCGTCATAAAACAGCTTCAACAAATGACGGCTTACTGGAAATTTCGAAAATGAAATACCGGAATCGGATTCCGGAAACGATTATTTCCGAATTTGACGTTACTAAAAAAAAAAAATTTGTTTAATGCCGACCGACCCTAGATTTTTTTGACATGTGACCATAAACACACATATATTTTTTTTGGCCTTACATTGACCTGAACTGTGGAAATTAAGTGAAAATAAAACGCAATACCAGATCTGAAAAGAAAGATAGTTAAACTAATATACATTGTACATGTTGTACAAGGGTTCAAGTCCGCAAGTCGGATTCATGAAATCACGATATTGACCAGGACTAGTGGTTCATAGATTCGGGCTAGTAATATTTGGGAGTATGCTAGCCCTGGGCTAGTGAGGTGGTCCAAGATTTTGTAACCCCTGTTACCTATGTTTACATACCTTTTTATATGTGTGTGGAAGTGTGTTTTGTTCAAAAACCTTCTGACTAGCACTTCTGTTTACATACCTTTTTATATAATTGTGTGGAAGTGTGTTTTGTTCAATAACCTCCTGACTATCACCTCTGTTTACATACCTTTTAATAAGTGTGTGGAAGTGTGTTTTGTTCAATAACCTTCTGACTAGCACTTCTGTTTACATACCTTTTTATATAATTGTGTGGAAGTGTGTCTTGTTCAATAACCTCTTGACTAGCACCTCTGTTTACATACCTTTTTATATGTGTGTGGAAGTGTGTTTTGTTCAATAACCTCTTGACTAGCACCTCTGTTTACATTTCCTAATCTTTCCTCTAAATGTAACAATTCCTAGAAAAAAACACACATATTTATGAAATTTTTAAAATAAGAATAAAAAGCAAAAGAATAAAACATTATTGTCTTCTTTGACCTCTACATTCGTCCCCACACACAACGAACCATGGCAGTTATAGAAATATGCGACCTTCGATCCCCGCCACCACACACAATGAACCTTAACAATAATAGAAATATGCAGTCTTTTCACTGCTGCCTGGTAGAGTCACCCAGAAGTGCATACGCTGTATACATGCTGTGCCAATTACACAACATATACTTCAGTGCTTCTTGTTTTTGGAAAATATTACACTCCTTTAACATAAATTGAGTGAGTTAGTGATTGGTGTGATGTACATTTGAGCTAGATATATCAACGATAGTATGTCATTTGAGAATTTGTCAAAATAACACAAGCTTCATTCATTGCCTTTTCTGTATTGATAAAGAGTGATTGTTGATTAGTGCCAACTCAGCAATTTTTTAGCTAAATCATAGCAAGAACGAGTCACATTTGATGAGATGATAATGATGTCAGCTTTGTTCTAGACCAACACGTTTAGTTGGGATTTAAAGTACTAGCTCACTAAAACAACAGTCTGCTGGTAGACTTGTCACTACACTCAGATACATCATCAAGATTTCGTGCTATCAAGTCTTTGTTCTTACTCCTTAATGCTGCACGCTTAGCAGAGAAGGAACAAATACCAATTTTATAGTCTTTGGTTTGACTAAACCAGGGCTCGAACCTACGATCTATCGCACTCGAGGCGAGCACGCTAACTATCAAACCACCAAAGAGGTTTCAGTTGTGAAACCAAAAATATTCAACTACAAATTATTTTGAAGCAATCAGGGGGTTAGGGTTATGGTGTTAAACACCACTTTCAACAATATTTCAGCTATATTGTGGCAGTCAGTTTTATTGATGGAGGAAACCAGAGTACCCAGAGAAAATCAGACCTGTTGCAAATCACTGACAAATATTATCACATACAGTTGTATCGAATACACCTCGCCTGAGCGGGATTTGAACTAACAACGTTAATGGTGATAGGCACTGATTGCATAGGTAGTCATAAATCCAACTACCATAAGATCACGACCACGATGACGCCTTGTAGCAATCAGAACATCTTGCCCAAATGAGTTCCTCCTATTCAGTTGCATAATGATGTACCGGTATTGTTTGTGATTAAGTTCATTTAAGACTGTGCTTAGTGGAAAATTAGCAAATACAAACGTACCAATTTTATTCCTCTGCATTAACTTGACCAGGGATTGAACCCACTATCTGCCGTATATTATCTAATAGACCACCAAAGAGATCTTGTAACTAAACATCAATTTTCGATTATCAATAAATATTTCTCAATAGTCTTGGACAAGCCTCATTCTAGATATGAAATCCACCTTTAAGATGGTATAGATATTCACCATTGTATTCCTTCTATGGGCGAGCAACTTTTCAGCCATATCATAGCGAGAAGAAGTTATTTTTGATGAGATGATACTAATATCTGCTCTGTACTAGACCAACACTCAAAAGTTCGATTTTTATAGTACTAGCTCACTGAAACAACATTCCAATCGGACATATTATACTGACTGAGTCAAACAAGCTTTGTTTTTACTCCTTAATTTTGCATTATTAGATGAGAAGAAACAAATACCAATTTTATTGCCTTTCTTGACCTGACCTTGAACCCATGATCTACTGCACTTGAGGAGGCTATCACACTGTTAGTTCCTTCTCTAGAACCCATGATATACCACATTTTGAGGCAAGCATGCTAACCATAACAGAGGTGGTTGGGATGGTTACTTCTATACCACATGTATTATTATCATACCTCATATGACGGTCTGTGATGAAGCATCATCCCTCTTAATCTCATTTGCATATTACGGGGGAGGTTCAACATTGGACTCATCTGAGGTGGAATGTACTGGAAAAAAGAAGAGAAAAAGGTACAAAATATTTATTTAGAGATAAATGCAGGGGCAATTGAGAAATCACACTACATGTATGGCAGTTTGATTTACATTTAGCAATGAATTATTGTGAATTCTTTTTTATTCTCTGAATACTAATGTTTGTGGTCTTTCGTTAGTATCGTCCAACCAGGGATCTACATGCATTTAACAAAAGAACTTATTAGCATTATTAAAACTGCATATTCAAATGTCAACGTTACATCTCGGCTTCCGTTTATCCACAAAAATCTATACCATCGCAAAACAGAGCTTACTTAGAGTTAGGGTTTTAACATAACAATATTTCCTTTATATTGTGACGGCCAGTTTTATTGTTTGAGGAAACGGTAGTACCGGGAGAAAACCACCGACTTCAGCTGGGATACGAACTCACAACTTTAGTGGTGATAGGCACTGATTGCACAGGTAGTTGTAAATCCAACTATCATAAGATCACGGTCATGACGGCCCACAATCGCAAAATAAATGAAACATGGTAGTTCGCCTGACTGTGGCAAAGTGTACTTTATACAACCTTATGTGATAAAGGTTATTAGTGACTTACGGAAAATTGATGGTTTGCCATCTGTAAGTGCAGTTAACCCACACAAAAATACCAAAATATATCTTGGAAACTGGTATAAGACAGATCTAATTTTACTACTTAATCAAATTATATTATTCAGAACTATAAAAAAAAAAAGAAAAAAGAACAAATAGGCCATTTAGGAGAATGGAATATTCCTTAACACAGCATGAGGTCAGCCATATGTATTGCTAACACAGAAAATGGACTATTTTACTTACCACCAGAGGGAAGTTAGGATATTTTTCTAGAACAGAGAATGAACGATTCTATTTTCTGCTGGAGGGAAATCAGGGTGCTTCACAAGAAGAGAAAGACTACTTACCACTGGAGGGAAGTCTGGATGTATTGCCGGCACAGAGAATGGATGAAGTCTTGGTGGATGATAGTGAAGATGATGATGAAGATGTTGATGTTGTAAATGCTGAGGAATCT
The DNA here is from genome assembly GCA_963383655.1 of Bathymodiolus septemdierum. NCBI lineage: Eukaryota > Metazoa > Mollusca > Bivalvia > Mytilida > Modiolidae > Bathymodiolus > Bathymodiolus septemdierum. Next base: position 16,880,938 of record OY726527.1, on the reverse strand, counting down.
GTGGATTCATTTGATTTTGTCCACTGTTAAAATAAATCAAATATTATTAGTCAAATCTGCCCATGCAGGCACCTCTATTAAGCAGGTCACCTGTATTAAAAGGTCACCTTTTCTTGTCCTGCGATATGAATACAGTCAAACCTGCCCATGCAGGTAACTCTATAAGGCATTCATCTATATGAAAAGGTCATCTTGTCCTTGTCCTGTCATAGAACATTTCACATGAGCTGAACCACAAATAAATAAAATATTATTATTTTGATATGAATAGTAAAACCTGCCCATGTACATGTGGACACTTCTATTAAGCAGTCACCTGTATTAAAGGGTCACCTTGGCCACCTTTTACTTGTCCTGTCATAGAAAATTTCATATGAACTGAACCACTAATAAATCAAATAATATTATTTTGATATGAATACAGTCAAATCTGCCCATTGTGGGCACCTCTATTAAGCAGTCACCTGTATAAAAAGTCACCCTTTTCTTGTCCAGTCAAAGTTGATATCTTAGACCAAAAAAAATTAATTGTTAGCTTCTCAGGCACCGCCGCGTGTGTGTTTTTACTGCCGCATTGATCGTTTTTACATTGGGAAAGAAAAATTTGTATCTGTTTCCGAGTCCGCTACGTAAGTTTGTTGATCGCAATCATTGTCAGTAAAGCGTTTATGTCGAAGGCATGCATGGTTGTTTCCGGTATAAGCTGCCACTGCATTTGAACCAACAATGATTACTACAACAACAAAAAAAGGTGCCTCCCTGCCTCATCAAAATTTTTGGAAATTGGCCCGAGAAGCTAATAATTTTTTTTGTTTTGCCATAATGCAGTATTGACTACAACGCTGTGAATACAGTCATGCAGACACCTCTATTAAGCAATCACCTGTATTAAAAGGTCACCTTTTTCTTGTCCTGTCATAGAAAATTTCATACCGGGTATGTCACCTGTCTTATAAGGACACTTTATGTGACCTCTTAATATAGGTTTGACTGTACAATGTTTTTTGACATTAACTCCACTTCAAAGACCATTTATACTACAATCAGTGCAATTAGTGTTTATATAAATGATTTTGTTTGGTTTATAGTGTTTAACACCACTTTCAACAATATTTCATTTATATTGTGGCAGTTGATATAAACCTTTGCTCTATAAGTCTACTAGACATGTAAAACTCCTGGTACTTTGGGTCTTATGTAGAGCAAAGTGTAAAAGACAACAGTAGAAAGTGAACTGCCCTGTAAACACCCTATAAGAAATTTAAGCAATATTTTCCCTTTTTTGTGTGTAAATTTAATATTTATTTGCATACATGACATTGTAATATAAACACAATGTACATTGTCAGGAAAATACAACATATCTAATAGAAGATTTATTTGATTTGATTTTTGGTGTTTAACGCCACTTTCAGTAATATTTCAGCTATATCATGGCGACCAGTTTTAGTGGTGGAAGAAACCGGAGTACCCGGAGAGAACCACCAACCATGGGCAAGCAACTTCTAAACTTTATCACTTGCGGCTGTGAGTCGAGTGCACCCTTTTTTGTAATTTACAAAGCTGGGTACGAACCCACGCCGTATTGGTGATATGCTTGTACAAGTTGTTAGGTAATCCAACTACCTAACTCATTGAGCCACCTGGGCTCTCATACCTAATAGGAACTGCAATTTAAGGAATAAATAAAATCTAGACAAATGAAGATTATTAATGTACCTTTAATCAGGATCATTGCAGGTGTTTTAAAGATTCTTTAATGTGCATGTGGTTTCAATCCCGTCCTGGGTTTTCCTAGGTGTTATCAACTTTGTTATTAACTAATTTGAATTAACTACAGTAAATGCTTGGATGATGCTCAACTTATGAGAAATACATACTGATATAGACTGGTCCATATCAGCATCCCAGTCTGTATCGCGGAATAGTGAAGGTCACATGAGAGTGTTCAACCAATTAAGTGTATGCTTTTTTTTCTGATATTTGCAATAACAAATTTTTTATCACTTGCATATCTCAGTATATCACTGACATCTATGTAATAACTATATATACCAATATTTATCTAAACTCACCACATTCTGGCAGCAAAGTCCACAGGTCCTTGTGGCTGAGGTGGTCTATTATCAGCACCACAAGACGTTCCCTGGTTTGGTGGAGGCACCATCGTACCCTGCCACTGAGACCACGCCATCTGTGACGGTTGAGAGTTTGGTATGCTACCCATACAACTATCCCCACCACTGACTTGTTGTGGTTGAGGAATCGGCTGATGCTGGAATAAGGGCGGTCCTTCGATGTTTCGAGCCTGCAGTTCCATTGGTTGATGATGAAAGATGAAAGGCAGTATAGGGGGTAGGGGAAACGTCCCTGGGTGGTAATGGTGATGATGTATGTGGGCTCTAGGGGGTAGGGGTGGGTGTGTAGTGTGACCGTGTGGGGTGTGAGCATGAGGATGTACAGGAGGAGTCTGGTGAGGTTGGAAACTAGCTGGGTTGCCATGGTCACAAGTATCTGAAGAAAAAAATAACAACATTTTAACTAGACATTTCTACATTCATTTATATATTCATTGATAACATTCATTTCTAATTAAATGAAATATTCAAGAAAATATGTTAAAAGGGTGAGAGGTGATTGTTTGCTTTGTTAATATTGGTAGAATTGTTGACCATTACTGTTTAGAGGTGATTGTTTGTTTTGTTAATATTGGTAGAATTGTTGACCATTACTGTTCAGAGGTGATTGTTTGCTTTGTTAATATTGGTAGAATTGTTGACCATCACTGTTTAGAGGCGATTGTTTGTTTTGTTAATATTGGTAGAATTGTTGACCATCACTGTTTAGAGGTGATTGTTTGCTTTGTTAATATTGGTAGAATTGTTGACCATTACTGTTCAGAGGTGATTGTTTGCTTTGTTAATATTGGTAGAATTGTTGACCATCACTGTTTAGAGGTGATTGTTTGTTTTGTTAATATTGGTAGAATTGTTGACCATCACTGTTTAGAGGTGATTGTTTGCTTTGTTAATATTGGTAGAATTGTTGACCATCACTGTTTAGAGGTGATTGTTTGTTTTGTTGATATTGGTAGAATTGTTGACCATTACTGTTTAGAGGTGATTGTTTGTTTTGTTAATATTGGTAGAATTGTTGACCATCACTGTTTAGAGGTGATTGTTTGTTTTGTTGATATTGGTAGAATTGTTGACCATTACTGTTTAGAGGTGATTGTTTGCTTTGTTAATATTGGTAGAATTGTTGACCATCACTGTTTAGATGTGATTGTTTGTTTTGTTAATATTGGTAGAATTGTTGACCATTACTGTTTAGAGGTGATTGTTTGTTTTGTTGATATTGGTAGAATTGTTGACCATCACTGTTTAGAGGTGATTGTTTGCTTTGTTAATATTGATAGAATTGTTGACCATCACTGTTTAGAGGTGATTGTTTGCTTTGTTAATATTGATAGAATTGTTGACCATCACTGTTTAGAGGTGATTGTTCACTTTGATGATATTGGTAGAATTATTGACCATCCCTGTTTAGAGGTGATTGTTTGTTTTGTTAATATTGGTAGAATTGTTGACCATCACTGTTTAGAGGTGATTGTTTGCTTTGTTAATATTGATAGAATTGTTGACCAACACTGTTTAGAGGTGATTGTTTGTTTTGTTAATATTGATAGAATTGTTGATCAACACTGTTTAGAGGTGATTGTTTGTTTTGTTGATATTGGTGGAATTGTTGACCATCACTGTTTAGAGGTGATTGTTTGTTTTGTTGATATTGGTAGAATTGTTGACCATTACTGTTTAGAGGTGATTGTTTGTTTTGTTAATATTGGTAGAATTGTTGACCAACACTGTTTAGAGGTGATTGTTTGCTTTGTTAATATTGATAGAATTGTTGACCATCACTGTTTAGAGGTGATTGTTTGTTTTGTTATTATTGGTAGAATTGTTGACCATCACTGTTTAGAGGTGATTGTTTGCTTTGTTAATATTGGTAGAATTGTTGACCATTACTGTTTAGAGGTGATTGTTTGCTTTGTTAATATTGGTAGAATTGTTGACCATCACTGTTTAGAGGTGATTGTTTGCTTTGATGATATTGGTAGAATTGTTGACCATCACTGTTTAGAGGTGATTGTTTGTTTTGTTATTATTGGTAGAATTGTTGACCATCACTGTTTAGAGGTGATTGTTTGCTTTGTTAATATTGGTAGAATTGTTGACCATCACTGTTTAGAGGTGATTGTTTGCTTTGATGATATTGGTAGAATTGTTGACCATCACTGTTTAGAGGTGATTGTTTGTTTTGTTAATATTGGTAGAATTGTTGACCATCACTGTTTAGAGGTGATTGTTTGCTTTGTTAATATTGATAGAATTGTTGACCAACACTGTTTAGAGGTGATTGTTTGTTTTGTTAATATTGATAGAATTGTTGACCAACACTGTTTAGAGGTGATTGTTTGTTTTGTTGATATTGGTGGAATTGTTGACCATCACTGTTTAGAGGTGATTGTTTGCTTTGTTAATATTGATAGAATTGTAGACCAACACTGTTTAGAGGTGATTGTTTGTTTTGTTAATATTGGTAGAATTGTTGACCAACACTGTTTAGAGGTGATTGTTTGTTTTGTTATTATTGGTAGAATTGTTGACCATCACTGTTTAGAGGTGATTGTTTGCTTTGTTAATATTGATAGAATTGTAGACCAACACTGTTTAGAGGTGATTGTTTGTTTTGTTAATATTGGTAGAATTGTTGACCATTACTGTTTAGAGGCGATTGTTTGCTTTGTTAATATTGGTAGAATTGTTGATCAACACTGTTTAGAGGTGATTGTTTGTTTTGTTGATATTGGTGGAATTGTTGACCATCACTGTTTAGAGGTGATTGTTTGCTTTGTTAATATTGGTAGAATTGTAGACCAACACTGTTTAGAGGTGATTGTTTGCTTTGTTAATATTGATAGAATTGTTGACCATCACTGTTTAGAGGTGATTGTTTGCTTTGATGATATTGGTAGAATTGTTGACCATCACTGTTTAGAGGTGATTGTTTGTTTTGTTAATATTGGTAGAATTGTTGACCATCACTGATTAGAGGTGATTGTTTGCTTTGTTAATATTGATAGAATTGTTGACCAACACTGTTTAGAGGTGATTGTTTGTTTTGTTAATATTGATAGAATTGTTGACCAACACTGTTTAGAGGTGATTGTTTGTTTTGTTGATATTGGTGGAATTGTTGACCATCACTGTTTAGAGGTGATTGTTTGCTTTGTTAATATTGATAGAATTGTAGACCAACACTGTTTAGAGGTGATTGTTTGTTTTGTTAATATTGGTAGAATTGTTGACCAACACTGTTTAGAGGTGATTGTTTGTTTTGTTATTATTGGTAGAATTGTTGACCATCACTGTTTAGAGGTGATTGTTTGCTTTGTTAATATTGATAGAATTGTAGACCAACACTGTTTAGAGGTGATTGTTTGTTTTGTTAATATTGGTAGAATTGTTGACCATTACTGTTTAGAGGCGATTGTTTGTTTTGTTAATATTGGTAGAATTGTTGCCCATCACTGTTTAGAGGTAATTGTTTGTTTTGTTAATATTGGTAGAATTGTTGACCAACACTGTTTAGAGGTGATTGTTTGTTTTGTTAATATTGGTAGAATTGTTGACCAACACTGTTTAGAGGTGATTGTTTGTTTTGTTAATATTGGTAGAATTGTTGACCATCACTGTTTAGAGATGATTGTTTGCTTTATTAATATTGGTAGAATTGTTGACCATTACTGTTTAGAGGCGATTGTTTGTTTTGTTAATATTGGTAGAATTGTTGACCATTACTGTTTAGAGGTGATTGTTTGTTTTGTTGATATTGGTAGAATTGTTGACCATCACTGTTTAGAGGTGATTGTTTGTTTTGTTGATATTGGTAGAATTGTTGACCATCACTGTTTAGAGATGATTGTTTGTTTTATTAATATTGGTAGAATTGTTGACCATTACTGTTTAGAGGCGATTGTTTGTTTTGTTAATATTGGTAGAATTGTTGACCATTACTGTTTAGAGGCGATTGTTTGCTTTGTTAATATTGGTAGAATTGTTGATCATTACTGTTTAGAGGTGATTGTTTGTTTTGTTAATATTGGTAGAATTGTTGACCATTACTGTTTAGAGATGATTGTTTGTTTTATTAATATTGGTAGAATTGTTGACCATTACTGTTTAGAGGCGATTGTTTGCTTTGTTAATATTGGTAGAATTGTTGACCATCACTGTTTAGAGGTGATTGTTTGTTTTGTTAATATTGGTAGAATTGTTGACCATCACTGTTTAGAGGTGATTGTTTGCTTTGTTAATATTGGTAGAATTGTTGACCATCACTGTTTAGAGGCGATTGTTTGCTTTGTTAATATTGGTAGAATTGTAGACCAACACTGTTTAGAGGTGATTGTTTGCTTTGTTAATATTGATAGAATTGTTGACCATCACTGTTTAGAGGTGATTGTTTGCTTTGATGATATTGGTAGAATTGTTGACCATCACTGTTTAGAGGTGATTGTTTGTTTTGTTAATATTGGTAGAATTGTTGACCATCACTGATTAGAGGTGATTGTTTGCTTTGTTAATATTGATAGAATTGTTGACCAACACTGTTTAGAGGTGATTGTTTGTTTTGTTAATATTGATAGAATTGTTGACCAACACTGTTTAGAGGTGATTGTTTGTTTTGTTAATATTGGTAGAATTGTTGACCAACACTGTTTAGAGGTGATTGTTTGTTTTGTTATTATTGGTAGAATTGTTGACCATCACTGTTTAGAGGTGATTGTTTGCTTTGTTAATATTGATAGAATTGTAGACCAACACTGTTTAGAGGTGATTGTTTGTTTTGTTAATATTGGTAGAATTGTTGACCATTACTGTTTAGAGGCGATTGTTTGTTTTGTTAATATTGGTAGAATTGTTGCCCATCACTGTTTAGAGGTAATTGTTTGTTTTGTTAATATTGGTAGAATTGTTGACCAACACTGTTTAGAGGTGATTGTTTGTTTTGTTAATATTGGTAGAATTGTTGACCAACACTGTTTAGAGGTGATTGTTTGTTTTGTTAATATTGGTAGAATTGTTGACCATCACTGTTTAGAGATGATTGTTTGCTTTATTAATATTGGTAGAATTGTTGACCATTACTGTTTAGAGGCGATTGTTTGTTTTGTTAATATTGGTAGAATTGTTGACCATTACTGTTTAGAGGTGATTGTTTGTTTTGTTGATATTGGTAGAATTGTTGACCATCACTGTTTAGAGGTGATTGTTTGTTTTGTTATTATTGGTAGAATTGTTGACCAACACTGTTTAGAGGTGATTGTTTGTTTTGTTAATATTGGTAGAATTGTTGACCAACACTGTTTAGAGGTGATTGTTTGTTTTGTTGATATTGGTGGAATTGTTGACCATCACTGTTTAGAGGTGATTGTTTGCTTTGTTAATATTGGTAGAATTGTAGACCAACACTGTTTAGAGGTGATTGTTTGCTTTGTTAATATTGATAGAATTGTTGACCATCACTGTTTAGAGGTGATTGTTTGCTTTGATGATATTGGTAGAATTGTTGACCATCACTGTTTAGAGGTGATTGTTTGTTTTGTTAATATTGGTAGAATTGTTGACCATCACTGATTAGAGGTGATTGTTTGCTTTGTTAATATTGATAGAATTGTTGACCAACACTGTTTAGAGGTGATTGTTTGTTTTGTTAATATTGATAGAATTGTTGACCAACACTGTTTAGAGGTGATTGTTTGTTTTGTTGATATTGGTGGAATTGTTGACCATCACTGTTTAGAGGTGATTGTTTGCTTTGTTAATATTGATAGAATTGTAGACCAACACTGTTTAGAGGTGATTGTTTGTTTTGTTAATATTGGTAGAATTGTTGACCAACACTGTTTAGAGGTGATTGTTTGTTTTGTTATTATTGGTAGAATTGTTGACCATCACTGTTTAGAGGTGATTGTTTGCTTTGTTAATATTGATAGAATTGTAGACCAACACTGTTTAGAGGTGATTGTTTGTTTTGTTAATATTGGTAGAATTGTTGACCATTACTGTTTAGAGGCGATTGTTTGTTTTGTTAATATTGGTAGAATTGTTGCCCATCACTGTTTAGAGGTAATTGTTTGTTTTGTTAATATTGGTAGAATTGTTGACCAACACTGTTTAGAGGTGATTGTTTGTTTTGTTAATATTGGTAGAATTGTTGACCAACACTGTTTAGAGGTGATTGTTTGTTTTGTTAATATTGGTAGAATTGTTGACCATCACTGTTTAGAGATGATTGTTTGCTTTATTAATATTGGTAGAATTGTTGACCATTACTGTTTAGAGGCGATTGTTTGTTTTGTTAATATTGGTAGAATTGTTGACCATTACTGTTTAGAGGTGATTGTTTGTTTTGTTGATATTGGTAGAATTGTTGACCATCACTGTTTAGAGGTGATTGTTTGTTTTGTTGATATTGGTAGAATTGTTGACCATCACTGTTTAGAGATGATTGTTTGTTTTATTAATATTGGTAGAATTGTTGACCATTACTGTTTAGAGGCGATTGTTTGTTTTGTTAATATTGGTAGAATTGTTGACCATTACTGTTTAGAGGCGATTGTTTGCTTTGTTAATATTGGTAGAATTGTTGATCATTACTGTTTAGAGGTGATTGTTTGTTTTGTTAATATTGGTAGAATTGTTGACCATTACTGTTTAGAGATGATTGTTTGTTTTATTAATATTGGTAGAATTGTTGACCATTACTGTTTAGAGGCGATTGTTTGCTTTGTTAATATTGGTAGAATTGTTGACCATCACTGTTTAGAGGTGATTGTTTGTTTTGTTAATATTGGTAGAATTGTTGACCATCACTGTTTAGAGGTGATTGTTTGCTTTGTTAATATTGGTAGAATTGTTGACCATCACTGTTTAGAGGCGATTGTTTGCTTTGTTAATATTGGTAGAATTGTAGACCAACACTGTTTAGAGGTGATTGTTTGCTTTGTTAATATTGATAGAATTGTTGACCATCACTGTTTAGAGGTGATTGTTTGCTTTGATGATATTGGTAGAATTGTTGACCATCACTGTTTAGAGGTGATTGTTTGTTTTGTTAATATTGGTAGAATTGTTGACCATCACTGATTAGAGGTGATTGTTTGCTTTGTTAATATTGATAGAATTGTTGACCAACACTGTTTAGAGGTGATTGTTTGTTTTGTTAATATTGATAGAATTGTTGACCAACACTGTTTAGAGGTGATTGTTTGTTTTGTTGATATTGGTGGAATTGTTGACCATCACTGTTTAGAGGTGATTGTTTGCTTTGTTAATATTGATAGAATTGTAGACCAACACTGTTTAGAGGTGATTGTTTGTTTTGTTAATATTGGTAGAATTGTTGACCAACACTGTTTAGAGGTGATTGTTTGTTTTGTTATTATTGGTAGAATTGTTGACCATCACTGTTTAGAGGTGATTGTTTGCTTTGTTAATATTGATAGAATTGTAGACCAACACTGTTTAGAGGTGATTGTTTGTTTTGTTAATATTGGTAGAATTGTTGACCATTACTGTTTAGAGGCGATTGTTTGTTTTGTTAATATTGGTAGAATTGTTGCCCATCACTGTTTAGAGGTAATTGTTTGTTTTGTTAATATTGGTAGAATTGTTGACCAACACTGTTTAGAGGTGATTGTTTGTTTTGTTAATATTGGTAGAATTGTTGACCAACACTGTTTAGAGGTGATTGTTTGTTTTGTTAATATTGGTAGAATTGTTGACCATCACTGTTTAGAGATGATTGTTTGCTTTATTAATATTGGTAGAATTGTTGACCATTACTGTTTAGAGGCGATTGTTTGTTTTGTTAATATTGGTAGAATTGTTGACCATTACTGTTTAGAGGTGATTGTTTGTTTTGTTGATATTGGTAGAATTGTTGACCATCACTGTTTAGAGGTGATTGTTTGTTTTGTTGATATTGGTAGAATTGTTGACCATCACTGTTTAGAGATGATTGTTTGTTTTATTAATATTGGTAGAATTGTTGACCATTACTGTTTAGAGGCGATTGTTTGTTTTGTTAATATTGGTAGAATTGTTGACCATTACTGTTTAGAGGCGATTGTTTGCTTTGTTAATATTGGTAGAATTGTTGATCATTACTGTTTAGAGGTGATTGTTTGTTTTGTTAATATTGGTAGAATTGTTGACCATTACTGTTTAGAGATGATTGTTTGTTTTATTAATATTGGTAGAATTGTTGACCATTACTGTTTAGAGGCGATTGTTTGCTTTGTTAATATTGGTAGAATTGTTGACCATCACTGTTTAGAGGTGATTGTTTGTTTTGTTAATATTGGTAGAATTGTTGACCATCACTGTTTAGAGGTGATTGTTTGCTTTGTTAATATTGGTAGAATTGTTGACCATCACTGTTTAGAGGCGATTGTTTGCTTTGTTAATATTGGTAGAATTGTTGACCATTACTGTTTAGAGGTGATTGTTTGTTTTGTTAATATTGGTAGAATTGTTGACCATCACTGTTTAGAGGTGATTGTTTGCTTTGTTAATATTGGTAGAATTGTTGACCATTACTGTTTAGAGGTGATTGTTTGTTTTGTTAATATTGGTAGAATTGTTGACCATCACTGTTTAGAGGTGATTGTTTGTTTTGTTGATATTGGTAGAATTGTTGACCATCACTGTTTACAGGTGATTGTTTATTTTGTTAATATTGGTAGAATTGTTGACCGTCACTGTTTAGAGATGATTGTTTGTTTTGTTAATATTGGTGGAATTATTGACCAACACTGTTTACAGGTGATTATTTATTTTGTTAATATTGGTAGAATTGTTGACCATCACTGTTTAGAGATGATAGTTTGTTTTGTTAATATTGGTAGAATTGTTGACCATCACTGTTTAGAGGTGATTGTTTGCTTTGTTAATATTGATAGAATTGTAGACCAACACTGTTTAGAGGTGATTGTTTGCTTTGTTAATATTGGTAGAATTGTTGACCATCACTGTTTAGAGGTGATTGTTTGCTTTGATGATATTGGTAGAATTGTTGACCATCACTGTTTAGAGGTGATTGTTTGTTTTGTTATTATTGGTAGAATTGTTGACCATCACTGTTTAGAGGTGATTGTTTGCTTTGTTAATATTGGTAGAATTGTTGACCATCACTGTTTAGAGGTGATTGTTTGCTTTGATGATATTGGTAGAATTGTTGACCATCACTGTTTAGAGGTGATTGTTTGTTTTGTTAATATTGGTAGAATTGTTGACCATCACTGTTTAGAGGTGATTGTTTGCTTTGTTAATATTGATAGAATTGTTGACCAACACTGTTTAGAGGTGATTGTTTGTTTTGTTAATATTGATAGAATTGTTGACCAACACTGTTTAGAGGTGATTGTTTGTTTTGTTGATATTGGTGGAATTGTTGACCATCACTGTTTAGAGGTGATTGTTTGCTTTGTTAATATTGATAGAATTGTAGACCAACACTGTTTAGAGGTGATTGTTTGTTTTGTTAATATTGGTAGAATTGTTGACCAACACTGTTTAGAGGTGATTGTTTGTTTTGTTATTATTGGTAGAATTGTTGACCATCACTGTTTAGAGGTGATTGTTTGCTTTGTTAATATTGATAGAATTGTAGACCAACACTGTTTAGAGGTGATTGTTTGTTTTGTTAATATTGGTAGAATTGTTGACCATTACTGTTTAGAGGCGATTGTTTGCTTTGTTAATATTGGTAGAATTGTTGATCAACACTGTTTAGAGGTGATTGTTTGTTTTGTTGATATTGGTGGAATTGTTGACCATCACTGTTTAGAGGTGATTGTTTGCTTTGTTAATATTGGTAGAATTGTAGACCAACACTGTTTAGAGGTGATTGTTTGCTTTGTTAATATTGATAGAATTGTTGACCATCACTGTTTAGAGGTGATTGTTTGCTTTGATGATATTGGTAGAATTGTTGACCATCACTGTTTAGAGGTGATTGTTTGTTTTGTTAATATTGGTAGAATTGTTGACCATCACTGATTAGAGGTGATTGTTTGCTTTGTTAATATTGATAGAATTGTTGACCAACACTGTTTAGAGGTGATTGTTTGTTTTGTTAATATTGATAGAATTGTTGACCAACACTGTTTAGAGGTGATTGTTTGTTTTGTTGATATTGGTGGAATTGTTGACCATCACTGTTTAGAGGTGATTGTTTGCTTTGTTAATATTGATAGAATTGTAGACCAACACTGTTTAGAGGTGATTGTTTGTTTTGTTAATATTGGTAGAATTGTTGACCAACACTGTTTAGAGGTGATTGTTTGTTTTGTTATTATTGGTAGAATTGTTGACCATCACTGTTTAGAGGTGATTGTTTGCTTTGTTAATATTGATAGAATTGTAGACCAACACTGTTTAGAGGTGATTGTTTGTTTTGTTAATATTGGTAGAATTGTTGACCATTACTGTTTAGAGGCGATTGTTTGTTTTGTTAATATTGGTAGAATTGTTGCCCATCACTGTTTAGAGGTAATTGTTTGTTTTGTTAATATTGGTAGAATTGTTGACCAACACTGTTTAGAGGTGATTGTTTGTTTTGTTAATATTGGTAGAATTGTTGACCAACACTGTTTAGAGGTGATTGTTTGTTTTGTTAATATTGGTAGAATTGTTGACCATCACTGTTTAGAGATGATTGTTTGCTTTATTAATATTGGTAGAATTGTTGACCATTACTGTTTAGAGGCGATTGTTTGTTTTGTTAATATTGGTAGAATTGTTGACCATTACTGTTTAGAGGTGATTGTTTGTTTTGTTGATATTGGTAGAATTGTTGACCATCACTGTTTAGAGGTGATTGTTTGTTTTGTTGATATTGGTAGAATTGTTGACCATCACTGTTTAGAGATGATTGTTTGTTTTATTAATATTGGTAGAATTGTTGACCATTACTGTTTAGAGGCGATTGTTTGTTTTGTTAATATTGGTAGAATTGTTGACCATTACTGTTTAGAGGCGATTGTTTGCTTTGTTAATATTGGTAGAATTGTTGATCATTACTGTTTAGAGGTGATTGTTTGTTTTGTTAATATTGGTAGAATTGTTGACCATTACTGTTTAGAGATGATTGTTTGTTTTATTAATATTGGTAGAATTGTTGACCATTACTGTTTAGAGGCGATTGTTTGCTTTGTTAATATTGGTAGAATTGTTGACCATCACTGTTTAGAGGTGATTGTTTGTTTTGTTAATATTGGTAGAATTGTTGACCATCACTGTTTAGAGGTGATTGTTTGCTTTGTTAATATTGGTAGAATTGTTGACCATCACTGTTTAGAGGCGATTGTTTGCTTTGTTAATATTGGTAGAATTGTTGACCATTACTGTTTAGAGGTGATTGTTTGTTTTGTTAATATTGGTAGAATTGTTGACCATCACTGTTTAGAGGTGATTGTTTGCTTTGTTAATATTGGTAGAATTGTTGACCATTACTGTTTAGAGGTGATTGTTTGTTTTGTTAATATTGGTAGAATTGTTGACCATCACTGTTTAGAGGTGATTGTTTGTTTTGTTGATATTGGTAGAATTGTTGACCATCACTGTTTACAGGTGATTGTTTATTTTGTTAATATTGGTAGAATTGTTGACCGTCACTGTTTAGAGATGATTGTTTGTTTTGTTAATATTGGTGGAATTATTGACCAACACTGTTTACAGGTGATTATTTATTTTGTTAATATTGGTAGAATTGTTGACCATCACTGTTTAGAGATGATAGTTTGTTTTGTTAATATTGGTAGAATTGTTGACCATCACTGTTTAGAGGTGATTGTTTGCTTTGTTAATATTGATAGAATTGTAGACCAACACTGTTTAGAGGTGATTGTTTGTTTTGTTAATATTGGTAGAATTGTTGACCATTACTGTTTAGAGGCGATTGCTTGCTTTGTTAATATTGGTAGAATTGTTGACCATCACTGTTTAGAGGTGATTGTTTGTTTTGTTAATATTGGTAGAATTGTTGACCAACACTGTTTAGAGGTGATTGTTTGTTTTGTTAATATTGGTAGAATTGTTGACCATCACTGTTTAGAGGTGATTGTTTGTTTTATTAATATTGGTAGAATTGTTGACCATTACTGTTTAGAGGCGATTGTTTGCTTTGTTAATATTGGTAGAATTGTTGACCATCACTGTTCAGAGATGATTGTTTGTTTTATTAATATTGGTAGAATTGTTGACCATTACTGTTTAGAGGCGATTGTTTGCTTTGTTAATATTGGTAGAATTGTTGACCATCACTGTTCAGAGATGATTGTTTGTTTTATTAATATTGGTAGAATTGTTGACCATTACTGTTTAGAGGCGATTGTTTGCTTTGTTAATATTGGTAGAATTGTTGACCATTACTGTATAGAGGCGATTGTTTGCTTTGTTAATATTGGTAGAATTGTTGACCAACACTGTTTAGAGGTGATTGTTTGTTTTGTTAATATTGGTAGAATTGTTGACCAACACTGTTTAGAGATGATTGTTTGTTTTATTAATATTGGTAGAATTGTTGACCATTACTGTTTAGAGGTGATTGTTTGTTTTGTTAATATTGGTAGAATTGTTGACCATTACTGTTTAGAGATGATTGTTTGTTTTATTAATATTGGTAGAATTGTTGACCATTACTGTTTAGAGGTGATTGTTTGTTTTGTTAATATTGGTAGAATTGTTGACCAACACTGTTTAGAGGTGATTGTTTGTTTTGTTAATATTGGTAGAATTGTTGACCAACACTGTTTAGAGGTGATTGTTTGTTTTGTTAATATTGGTAGAATTGTTGACCATCACTGTTTAGAGATGATTGTTTGTTTTATTAATATTGGTAGAATTGTTGACCATTACTGTTTAGAGGCGATTGTTTGTTTTGTTAATATTGGTAGAATTGTTGACCATTACTGTTTAGAGGTGATTGTTTGTTTTGTTGATATTGGTAGAATTGTTGACCATCACTGTTTAGAGGTGATTGTTTGTTTTGTTGATATTGGTAGAATTGTTGACCATCACTGTTTAGAGATGATTGTTTGTTTTATTAATATTGGTAGAATTGTTGACCATTACTGTTTAGAGGCGATTGTTTGTTTTGTTAATATTGGTAGAATTGTTGACCATTACTGTTTAGAGGCGATTGTTTGCTTTGTTAATATTGGTAGAATTGTTGATCATTACTGTTTAGAGGTGATTGTTTGTTTTGTTAATATTGGTAGAATTGTTGACCATTACTGTTTAGAGATGATTGTTTGTTTTATTAATATTGGTAGAATTGTTGACCATTACTGTTTAGAGGCGATTGTTTGCTTTGTTAATATTGGTAGAATTGTTGACCATCACTGTTTAGAGGTGATTGTTTGTTTTGTTAATATTGGTAGAATTGTTGACCATCACTGTTTAGAGGTGATTGTTTGCTTTGTTAATATTGGTAGAATTGTTGACCATCACTGTTTAGAGGCGATTGTTTGCTTTGTTAATATTGGTAGAATTGTTGACCATTACTGTTTAGAGGTGATTGTTTGTTTTGTTAATATTGGTAGAATTGTTGACCATCACTGTTTAGAGGTGATTGTTTGCTTTGTTAATATTGGTAGAATTGTTGACCATTACTGTTTAGAGGTGATTGTTTGTTTTGTTAATATTGGTAGAATTGTTGACCATCACTGTTTAGAGGTGATTGTTTGTTTTGTTGATATTGGTAGAATTGTTGACCATCACTGTTTACAGGTGATTGTTTATTTTGTTAATATTGGTAGAATTGTTGACCGTCACTGTTTAGAGATGATTGTTTGTTTTGTTAATATTGGTGGAATTATTGACCAACACTGTTTACAGGTGATTATTTATTTTGTTAATATTGGTAGAATTGTTGACCATCACTGTTTAGAGATGATAGTTTGTTTTGTTAATATTGGTAGAATTGTTGACCATCACTGTTTAGAGGTGATTGTTTGCTTTGTTAATATTGATAGAATTGTAGACCAACACTGTTTAGAGGTGATTGTTTGTTTTGTTAATATTGGTAGAATTGTTGACCATTACTGTTTAGAGGCGATTGTTTGCTTTGTTAATATTGGTAGAATTGTTGACCATCACTGTTTAGAGGTGATTGTTTGTTTTGTTAATATTGGTAGAATTGTTGACCAACACTGTTTAGAGGTGATTGTTTGTTTTGTTAATATTGGTAGAATTGTTGACCATCACTGTTTAGAGGTGATTGTTTGTTTTATTAATATTGGTAGAATTGTTGACCATTACTGTTTAGAGGCGATTGTTTGCTTTGTTAATATTGGTAGAATTGTTGACCATCACTGTTCAGAGATGATTGTTTGTTTTATTAATATTGGTAGAATTGTTGACCATTACTGTTTAGAGGCGATTGTTTGCTTTGTTAATATTGGTAGAATTGTTGACCATCACTGTTCAGAGATGATTGTTTGTTTTATTAATATTGGTGGAATTGTTGACCATTACTGTTTAGAGGCGATTGTTTGCTTTGTTAATATTGGTAGAATTGTTGACCATTACTGTATAGAGGCGATTGTTTGCTTTGTTAATATTGGTAGAATTGTTGACCAACACTGTTTAGAGGTGATTGTTTGTTTTGTTAATATTGGTAGAATTGTTGACCAACACTGTTTAGAGATGATTGTTTGTTTTATTAATATTGGTAGAATTGTTGACCATTACTGTTTAGAGGTGATTGTTTGTTTTGTTAATATTGGTAGAATTGTTGACCATTACTGTTTAGAGATGATTGTTTGTTTTATTAATATTGGTAGAATTGTTGACCATTACTGTTTAGAGGTGATTGTTTGCTTTGTTAATATTGGTAGAATTGTTGACCATCACTGTTTAGAGGTGATTGTTTGTTTTGTTAATATTGGTAGAATTGTTGACCATCACTGTTTAGAGGTGATTGTTTGCTTTGTTAATATTGGTAGAATTGTTGACCATTACTGTTTAGAGGTGATTGTTTGTTTTGTTAATATTGGTAGAATTGTTGACCATCACTGTTTAGAGGTGATTGTTTGTTTTGTTGATATTGGTAGAATTGTTGACCATCACTGTTTACAGGTGATTGTTTATTTTGTTCATATTGGTAGAATTGTTGACCGTCACTGTTTAGAGATGATTGTTTGTTTTGTTAATATTGGTGGAATTATTGACAAACACTGTTTACAGGTGATTATTTATTTTGTTAATATTGGTAGAATTGTTGACCATCACTGTTTAGAGATGATAGTTTGCTTTGTTAATATTGGTAGAATTGTTGACCATCACTGTTTAGAGATGATAGTTTGTTTTGTTAATATTGGTAGAATTGTTGACCATCACTGTTTAGAGGTGATTGTTTGTTTTGTTAATATTGGTAGAATTGTTGACCAACACTGTTTAGAGGTGATTGTTTGTTTTGTTAATATTGGTAGAATTGTTGACCAACACTGTTTAGAGGTGATTGTTTGTTTTGTTAATATTGGTAGAATTGTTGACCATCACTGTTTAGAGATGATTGTTTGTTTTATTAATATTGGTAGAATTGTTGACCATTACTGTTTAGAGGCGATTGTTTGTTTTGTTAATATTGGTAGAATTGTTGACCATTACTGTTTAGAGGTGATTGTTTGTTTTGTTGATATTGGTAGAATTGTTGACCATCACTGTTTAGAGGTGATTGTTTGTTTTGTTGATATTGGTAGAATTGTTGACCATCACTGTTTAGAGATGATTGTTTGTTTTATTAATATTGGTAGAATTGTTGACCAACACTGTTTAGAGGTGATTGTTTGTTTTGTTGATATTGGTAGAATTGTTGACCATCACTGTTTAGAGATGATTGTTTGTTTTATTAATATTGGTAGAATTGTTGACCATTACTGTTTAGAGGCGATTGTTTGTTTTGTTAATATTGGTAGAATTGTTGACCATTACTGTTTAGAGGCGATTGTTTGCTTTGTTAATATTGGTAGAATTGTTGACCATTACTGTTTAGAGGTGATTGTTTGTTTTGTTAATATTGGTAGAATTGTTGACCATTACTGTTTAGAGATGATTGTTTGTTTTATTAATATTGGTAGAATTGTTGACCATTACTGTTTAGAGGCGATTGTTTGCTTTGTTAATATTGGTAGAATTGTTGACCATCACTGTTTAGAGGTGATTGTTTGTTTTGTTAATATTGGTAGAATTGTTGACCATCACTGTTTAGAGGTGATTGTTTGCTTTGTTAATATTGGTAGAATTGTTGACCATCACTGTTTAGAGGCGATTGTTTGCTTTGTTAATATTGGTAGAATTGTTGACCATTACTGTTTAGAGGTGATTGTTTGTTTTGTTAATATTGGTAGAATTGTTGACCATCACTGTTTAGAGGTGATTGTTTGCTTTGTTAATATTGGTAGAATTGTTGACCATTACTGTTTAGAGGTGATTGTTTGTTTTGTTAATATTGGTAGAATTGTTGACCATCACTGTTTAGAGGTGATTGTTTGTTTTGTTGATATTGGTAGAATTGTTGACCATCACTGTTTACAGGTGATTGTTTATTTTGTTAATATTGGTAGAATTGTTGACCGTCACTGTTTAGAGATGATTGTTTGTTTTGTTAATATTGGTGGAATTATTGAACAACACTGTTTACAGGTGATTATTTATTTTGTTAATATTGGTAGAATTGTTGACCATCACTGTTTAGAGATGATAGTTTGTTTTGTTAATATTGGTAGAATTGTTGACCATCACTGTTTAGAGGTGATCGTTTGCTTTGTTAATATTGATAGAATTGTAGACCAACACTGTTTAGAGGTGATTGTTTGTTTTGTTAATATTGGTAGAATTGTTGACCATTACTGTTTAGAGGCGATTGTTTGCTTTGTTAATATTGGTAGAATTGTTGACCATCACTGTTTAGAGGTGATTGTTTGTTTTGTTAATATTGGTAGAATTGTTGACCAACACTGTTTAGAGGTGATTGTTTGTTTTGTTAATATTGGTAGAATTGTTGACCATCACTGTTTAGAGGTGATTGTTTGTTTTATTAATATTGGTAGAATTGTTGACCATTACTGTTTAGAGGCGATTGTTTGCTTTGTTAATATTGGTAGAATTGTTGACCATCACTGTTCAGAGATGATTGTTTGTTTTATTAATATTGGTAGAATTGTTGACCATTACTGTTTAGAGGCGATTGTTTGCTTTGTTAATATTGGTAGAATTGTTGACCATCACTGTTCAGAGATGATTGTTTGTTTTATTAATATTGGTAGAATTGTTGACCATTACTGTTTAGAGGCGATTGTTTGCTTTGTTAATATTGGTAGAATTGTTGACCATTACTGTATAGAGGCGATTGTTTGCTTTGTTAATATTGGTAGAATTGTTGATCAACACTGTTTAGAGGTGATTGTTTGTTTTGTTAATATTGGTAGAATTGTTGACCAACACTGTTTAGAGATGATTGTTTGTTTTATTAATATTGGTAGAATTGTTGACCATTACTGTTTAGAGGTGATTGTTTGTTTTGTTAATATTGGTAGAATTGTTGACCATTACTGTTTAGAGATGATTGTTTGTTTTATTAATATTGGTAGAATTGTTGACCATTACTGTTTAGAGGTGATTGTTTGCTTTGTTAATATTGGTAGAATTGTTGACCATCACTGTTTAGAGGTGATTGTTTGTTTTGTTAATATTGGTAGAATTGTTGACCATCACTGTTTAGAGGTGATTGTTTGCTTTGTTAATATTGGTAGAATTGTTGACCATTACTGTTTAGAGGTGATTGTTTGTTTTGTTAATATTGGTAGAATTGTTGACCATCACTGTTTAGAGGTGATTGTTTGTTTTGTTGATATTGGTAGAATTGTTGACCATCACTGTTTACAGGTGATTGTTTATTTTGTTAATATTGGTAGAATTGTTGACCGTCACTGTTTAGAGATGATTGTTTGTTTTGTTAATATTGGTGGAATTATTGACCAACACTGTTTACAGGTGATTATTTATTTTGTTAATATTGGTAGAATTGTTGACCATCACTGTTTAGAGATGATAGTTTGCTTTGTTAATATTGGTAGAATTGTTGACCATCACTGTTTAGAGATGATAGTTTGTTTTGTTAATATTGGTAGAATTGTTGACCATCACTGTTTAGAGATGATAGTTTGTTTTGTTAATATTGGTAGAATTGTTGACCAACACTGTTTAGAGGTGATTGTTAGTTTTGTTAATATTGGTAGAATTGTTGACCATCTCTGTTTAGAGGTGATTGTTAGTTTTGTTAATATTGGTAGAATTGTTGACCATCACTGTTTAGAGATGATTGTTTGTTTTGTTGATATTGGTAGAATTGTTGACCATCACTGTTTAGAGATGATTGTTTGTTTTGTTAATATTGGTAGAATTGTTGATCATCACTGTTTAGAGGTGATTGTTTGTTTTGTTAATATTGGTAGAATTGTTGACCATCACTGTTTAGAGATGATTATTTGTTTTGTTAATATTGGTGAAATTGTTGATCATCACTGTTTAAATGTCCTTTTCGAAATATCAAATAGCTATTTTTAACCAGGCTGAAACAATTTCAAAACACACTAGAAATTTGACGACTTCTGAATGTACAATGCGTTTTCAAATTATTTTAAAGGCCACGTCTGACCTTACCATTGATCTAATTAGATTGTTCTTTTGATCACTGTATCTACATAATGAATAGATATACAGTGGAACTTGTGCAATACGACAACTGAGTTTTCCGACATCCTGTGACATCTGACAAAAATTTATGGTTCCGAAGTATTTCTGTTAACTAAAATAAAACCTGAGTATTCCGACATCCTGTACAATCCGACTCATTTCCCTGGTCCCTTGGTGTGTCGGATTACACAGTTTCCACTGTAGGTAGAAAGGGATACATGTCGTCACAATAAAATCAAGATCATGTTAACATTAAAATCTTACTTGAGTGAGAGAGTGATTGTTGTTTAATGCCAATTCAACAATTTTTCAGCTATATCATGGCGAGAATAAGTTAATTTTCAATGAGATGATGATGATGAGGTCTACTTTGTTCTAGACCAACACGCTGAGTTGGATTTTTACATAGTGCTAGCTCACTGAAACAAAAGTCCGTGGATAGACATGTCCCTCCACTCGGACACATTATTCCGATTCCCAGCCAACCAGTCTTTGCTCTTTCTCCTTATTGCTGTGTGCTTAGGGGAGAAGCAACAAATACCAACTTAAAAGTCTGGGGCTCGAACCCACGATCTACCGCACTCGAGGCGAGCACGCTAACAATTACACCACCGATGTGATAAAAAAAACTTACTAGAACACTGTCCGTGCCCATGAGATGTAGGCAGATGTCCGTGATGAGGATGATGATTTCGTCCACTGTTTGGCTGATGAGGGAGATGCATGTGCGTGTGACCTGGTTCATGTAAACATCGTGCACAACCACACGGAGGTCGATGTACGTGCTGCATAAATGTTTGACGTCTCGGTCGCTGTAAAAAGCAGGACATTGATAAGTAAACGATAACAATACATATTCTACAAATACTATACTGTATACACAAGTGCATTTAAGGAATACCTGTATTTTATTTGAAGAGTTGCTAGCGTCAATTCAGGATTTTACAGTCGAAAATGATGTATTACTTGGCACGGGACATGCAACGAAGTCAGTTAAATGGATATTTTAGATCATCAAGTCCCCCATTGACAATGGCAATTCTTTTAATACAATACTGTTATTTTTATTCTAATGCAAAAGAAAACTAGAGGCTCAGTGGGCTGAGCCTGTGTCGCTCAACTTTCATTTCGTTTTGAGGAAACTTTATGCAGAACCTTTTGGTTCATTTGGTCAAGCAGTTTCAGAGGAGAAGATTTTTTAGAAATCAACCAATCAGAAACAAGAATTGCCTGTGGTGGCCATGTTTGTTAACTAATTGGGCCGAAATGAGCAATCTTTATAGAGGACCGCCCATAGATGCATCCTATCAAGTTTCGGTTCATTTGCCCAAGCAGTTTCAGAGAAGATTTTTTAGAAATCAACCAATCAGAAAAAAGAATTGCCCGTGTCGGCCATGTTTGTTAACGGATTGGGACAAAATGTGCAATCTTTATAGAGGACTTTCCATAGATGCTTCCTACCATGTTTTGGTTCATTTTACCAAGCGGTTTCAGAGAAGAAGATTAAAAAAAATCAGCCAATCAGAAACAAGAGTCGCCTGTGGCGGCCATGTTTGTTAATGGATCGGGACAAAATGTACAATCTTTATAGAGGACCTTCCATAGATGCTTCCTACCAAGTTTTAGTTCATTAGGCAAAGGGGTTTCAGAGGAGAAGATTAAAATGTGAAAAGTTAACGGATGACAGACGACGGACGCCAAGTGATGGCAAAAGCTCACATTGCCATTGGCAAGTTGAGTTAAATATTTCAATTCAAGTGCAAGAATGGGTCTAAAAATTGCAAATATTAAAATGACGCAAATATTGTCTGTGACTTTGGAACTTTAATGTCATAGAAAATCATGACGTCATATATATTTTCAAAGTAAATGTAAACACTGGAGGTCATTTCGTAACATGAATACTTCAATATCAGATAAAATCTAAGAAGAAAATATATAAAAGGTAGGTGGTTTCTTTTTTTCTTATATCATATTAAATTAATTGACATGTTTGATTTCAAGAATTCAATATGGCCACTCAATCACAGTAGAACTCTTAGTTATGACATGTCAACTTATTTTATTCCAAGCTTGTGGTCAGCATTTTTTTTTAAGATTGTTGATCAATAAGCAACATCTTTGTTTTGTAAAACTAAGGGGACGTGCAGTAGCAGAGGCAGAAAAATTTCCCAGATTTTCCATCACTTTGCACAGAGCTGAAAGAGAAGTCAAGGTTTTATCAAATGTAGTGAGCAGTGTCATCTAATGAGGATTATATTTAAAAAAAAAATTATTTGAAAACATTAAAAAAAAGAATTAAGAATTTTAGTTGAGAAATACAGTCAAACCTGTATTTAAAGGCCACTCAAGGCAACCTAAAAATGTAGCCTTTATGAGCAGTTGCCCTTTATATAAAGGTTAAATCATACACATTATTCATTAATGGGCAAAATGAGACTGCCCTTTATAGAGGATGATTTGTAATATAGAGGTGCCCTTTAGAGGATGATTTGTAATATAGAGGTGCCCTTTATAGTGGATGATTTGTAATATAGAGGTGCCCTTTATACAGGATGAATTGTAATATAGAGGTGCCCTTTATAGAGGATGATTTGTAATATAGAGGTGCCCTTTATGGAGGATGATTTGTAATATAGAGGTGCCCTTTATAGGGGATGATTTGTAATATAGAGGTGCCCTTTATAGAGGATGATTTGTAATATAGAGGTGCCCTTTATAGAGGATGATTTGTAATGTAGAGGTGCCCTTTATAGAGGATGATTTGTAATGTAGAGGTGTCCTTTATAGAGGATGATTTGTAATGTAGAGGTGCCCTTTATAGAGGATGATTTGTAATATAGAGGTGCCCTTTATAGTGGATGATTTGTAATATAGAGGTGCCCTTTATAGAGGATGATTTGTAATATAGAGGTGCCCTTTATAGAGGATGATTTGTAATATAGAGGTGCCCTTTATAGAGGATGATTTGTAATATAGAGGTGCCCTTTATAGAGGATGATTTGTAATATAGAGGTGCCCTTTATAGAGGATGATTTGTAATGTAGAGGTGCCCTTTATAGAGGGTGATTTGTAATATAGAGGTGCCCTTTATAGAGGATGATTTGTAATGTAGAGGTGCCCTTTATAGAGGGTGATTTGTAATATAGAGGTGCCCTTTATAGAGGATGATTTGTAATATAGAGGTGCCCTTTATAGAGGATGATTTGTAATATAGAGGTGCCCTTTATAGAGGATGATTTGTAATATAGAGGTGCCCTTTATAGAGGATGATTTGTAATGTAGAGGTGCCCTTTATAGAGGGCGATTTGTAATATAGAGGTGCCCTTTATAGAGGATGATTTGTAATATAGAGGTGCCCTTTAGAGGATGATTTGTAATATAGAGGTGCCCTTTATAGTGGATGATTTGTAATATAGAGGTGCCCTTTATACAGGATGAATTGTAATATAGAGGTGCCCTTTATAGAGGATGATTTGTAATATAGAGGTGCCCTTTATGGAGGATGATTTGTAATATAGAGGTGCCCTTTATAGGGGATGATTTGTAATATAGAGGTGCCCTTTATAGAGGATGATTTGTAATATAGAGGTGCCCTTTATAGAGGATGATTTGTAATGTAGAGGTGCCCTTTATAGAGGATGATTTGTAATGTAGAGGTGTCCCTTTATAGAGGATGATTTGTAATGTAGAGGTGCCCTTTATAGAGGATGATTTGTAATATAGAGGTGCCCTTTATAGTGGATGATTTGTAATATAGAGGTGCCCTTTATAGAGGATGATTTGTAATATAGAGGTGCCCTTTATAGAGGATGATTTGTAATATAGAGGTGCCCTTTATAGAGGATGATTTGTAATATAGAGGTGCCCTTTATAGAGGATGATTTGTAATATAGAGGTGCCCTTTATAGAGGATGATTTGTAATGTAGAGGTGCCCTTTATAGAGGGTGATTTGTAATATAGAGGTGCCCTTTATAGAGGATGATTTGTAATGTAGAGGTGCCCTTTATAGAGGGTGATTTGTAATATAGAGGTGCCCTTTATAGAGGATGATTTGTAATATAGAGGTGCCCTTTATAGAGGATGATTTGTAATATAGAGGTGCCCTTTATAGAGGATGATTTGTAATATAGAGGTGCCCTTTATAGAGGATGATTTGTAATATAGAGGTGCCCTTTATAGGGGATGATTTGTAATGTAGAGGTGCCCTTTATAGAGGATGATTTGTAATATAGAGGTGCCCTTTATAGAGGATGATTTGTAATATAGAGGTGCCCTTTATAGAGGATGATTTGCAATATAGAGGTGCCCTTTATAGAGGATGATTTGTAATATAGAGGTGCCCTTTATAGGGGATGATTTGTAATATAGAGGTGCCCTTTATAGAGGATGATTTGTAATATAGAGGTGCCCTTTATAGAGGATGATTTGTAATATAGAGGTGCCCTTTATAGAGGATGATTTGTAATATAGAGGTGCCCTTTATAGAGGATGATTTGTAATATAGAGGTGCCCTTTATAGAGGATGATTTGTAATGTAGAGGTGCCCTTTATAGAGGGTGATTTGTAATATAGAGGTGCCCTTTATAGAGGATGATTTGTAATATAGAGGTGCCCTTTATAGAGGATGATTTGTAATGTAGAGGTGCCCTTTATAGAGGGTGATTTGTAATATAGAGGTGCCCTTTATAGAGGATGATTTGTAATGTAGAGGTGCCCTTTATAGAGGGTGATTTGTAATATAGAGGTGCCCTTTATAGAGGATGATTTGTAATATAGAGGTGCCCTTTATAGAGGATGATTTGTAATATAGAGGTGCCCTTTATAGGGGATGATTTGTAATGTAGAGGTGCCCTTTATAGAGGATGATTTGTAATATAGAGGTGCCCTTTATAGAGGATGATTTGTAATATAGAGGTGCCCTTTATAGAGGGTGATTTGTAATATAGAGGTGCCCTTTATAGAGGATGATTTGTAATGTAGAGGTGCCCTTTATAGAGGGTGATTTGTAATATAGAGGTGCCCTTTATA
This sequence comes from Bathymodiolus septemdierum, assembly GCA_963383655.1. NCBI lineage: Eukaryota > Metazoa > Mollusca > Bivalvia > Mytilida > Modiolidae > Bathymodiolus > Bathymodiolus septemdierum. Next base: position 16,855,075 of record OY726527.1, on the reverse strand, counting down.
GAGGATGATTTGTAATATAGAGGTGCCCTTTATTGAGGATGATTTGTAATATAGAGGTGCCCTTTATAGGGGATGATTTGTAATGTAGAGGTGCCCTTTATAGAGGATGATTTGTAATATAGAGGTGCCCTTTATAGAGGATGATTTGTAATATAGAGGTGCCCTTTATAGAGGATGATTTGTAATATAGAGGTGCCCTTTATAGAGGATGATTTGTAATATAGAGGTGCCCTTTATAGGGGATGATTTGTAATATAGAGGTGCCCTTTATAGAGGATGATTTGTAATATAGAGGTGCCCTTTATAGAGGATGATTTGTAATATAGAGGTGCCCTTTAAGACAGGTTTGACTGTATTAAGCATAGACCTGCGATAGTATCTAATTGTACCTGTTGACAGCTATGTCCACACGACTGTCCACCATGATCATGTGGCCTGAAGCCTCCTTGTGGAACTCTAGGGTGCACATGAACATGAGCAGGGGGAGGCTGTCTCCATGCTTGTCTTGGTAAACCATGGAACATTCCTTGATTTGTCTGCTCTTGATTTGGGCTATTATTGTTGTCATGGTTACTGGAGGTAGGTGTGTCCTTGGGTGGAGCAACTGCAGCTGATTGAATGACAGGTACATCCGACGGCTGTGATGTCAACATTTGAGTTTCCGCTGACTGATCGGCTGTTTAAATAAAAAGAATTATTAATACAATGAAAGAGATACAATTTTTTAAGAAAGCATTTTTATTTATTTTATTTTATTAGTGTTACAGGATTCATTCATCAAACAGATCTGATTTTAACAATTGCACTTAAAAAAAAAAAAGCAAGAAACACATGAGCATGCATATCTAAATCATAGATATCTAATTTAACTACAACCAAACCTGCATTACTAGTGACCAACTATATCAATCAATAACAGGCTCACCACACTGGCAAAAAACAGGGAGACTTGCCTTCTCCCTCAAAGAACATGAGGGAGAAGTGAAGACATGACAGTGAGACTTCCAACAGCTTCATATCATTAAAAAAAAAATACATTTGAAGTGTGCCTTTACTAATATCTTGTTAATATCCTTCATATCTATCTTTAAATTCATGTTTTGTACTTGCATTATTGTTGTTGATCTTATATTTGTTGATTTTAGATTTTATTCGTTTCGCATTGAAATCTGTAAGAGTTCATCAAAATGTGAGTTCCTTCCCTTTGTTTCTATTAAAATGCTGCCATGTTTAAAACTTGACAAGTTGATTGCTTAACCTTTGAAAAATCTACAAATAACTCAGATTGTGTTAAAATAATAAAAAAAAATATAACACAATCCAACAACACATTTGGTACAGGAAGCGTCTGTTTGATTATTGTTAGATTTGGGATTTAATTTTCACCTGTAATTTCGTCAGTACAAATTTAGAAATTTGCTGTGGCTCGTGATATTTTTGTCTCAACAAGATAAATTTTCTTTATTGATTGAATAAAGCCATTTTTTCTCATTATATATTTTAAAATTGATTACAATTGCTTTTGTCAATTACCTTAACCATAAAACGCAGATTATTCGCAAGTAAGGAGCGACTTGCAAAAAGAAAAAAGGTGACATTAATTTCACTTTGGAGTCGAGGGAGGACGATTTCAGATGATATAGGGCGAGAACTTCGCCTGGTTTGGTGAGCCCTGAATAACTTGTAATACGTGACCTTAATTTCTGTCTCCGTTCACAGTGTGTTTTATATCAATTAATTATAACCTGTGTTTAGTGACCACCTGTCTTATGTGACCCTATTTCAATGATCCCTTGAAAAGGTTACACAAGACAAGTTTGACTGCAGTCCTCACGATAAGCACCAGTCCCCCAGCCAAAGATCAGTAAATTTTTCAGTTTTTATTTAGATATCTATAAAAATTTAATTCAAGAATTTGATTCAGACCTGTAAATCTTAATTTTCATTTCGAGGACTGTTACTGTAGAGTAAAACAACTGGTTTTCTACTACTTCTACTATATACTGGACACTTTTTGAAATTGTTCCTTGATTTTATTTTAATTATAAAACTGAATCAAAATTAAAGCAATTATCTGTGTAACTTAAACTTTCACATCTGAGTAGTGAAGTATTGATAAGAAAAGTCTGAAGATACCAATTTAAGGATAATCAGAAGTGTTATATAGAAAGGCAGACAATACAATGGACAAAAGAACAAGAAGTTCAGTGGGTTGAGCCTAAGCCTGTGTCACTCACCTTTCATTCTGCTTTGAGGAAACTTAATACAGAACCTTCCATACATGTAGATGCTTCCTACCAAGTTTTGGTTCATTTGGCTAAGCAGCTTCAGAGAAGATTTTTTAGAAATCGACCAATCAGAAACAAGAATTGCCTGTGGTGGCCATGTTTGCTAACCGATCTTGACGAACTGAGCAATCTTCATAGAGGACATTCCATTGATGCTTCCTACCAAGTTTCAGTGGTAGCCATGTTTGTTAACCGATCGGGAGGAAATGAGCAATATTCATAGAGGACATTCCATAGATGCTTCCTACCAAGTTTCGGTTCATTTGGCCAAGCGGTTTCAGAGAAGATTTTTTAAAATCGGCCAATCAGAATTGCCTGTGGTGGCCATGTTTGGTAATGGATCATAACAAAATGTGCACTCTTTAGAGGACCTTCCATAAATGCTTCCTACCAAGTTTCAGTTCATTTGGTTGAGGGGTTTCAGAGAAGAAGATTAAAATGTGAAAAGTTAACGGATGACAGACGACGGACGACAAACGATGGATGCCAAGTGATGGCAAAAGCTCACATTGCCTTTGGCAAGGTTTGCTAAAAAGAATATTAAAATGTGAATACCTCCATGTAATGTATAGTATAAACATGTTACACTATATCAGCATTAGTTAATTTCTAAGGGAGATAATGGCAAGAGTTATCTTTCTTTTAACAGTTTAATGGCAAGAGTTATCTCTCTTTTAACAATTTACTACAATGGCAGTTTTTAATCATAATCAATATAAAATGATCAAAGAATTAATATTATTTTTTTTTATATCAAGAGCTTATTATTACTTGTCTAAGTAACTCTTAATTCTCTTATCCACATATCCTGGCATCTGATTATTGAAGGCGGCAAAGCCAGCCAGTATCATGATTCAGAAATTGTTTTTGGAAATCAACCAATCAGAAACAAGAATTGCCTGTGGCGGCCATGTTTGTTAATCGATCGAGATGAATTTAGCAAAATTTATAGAGAACCTTCCATAGATACTTTCTACCAAGTTTCCGTTCATTTAGCTAAGCGGTTGCAGAGTTGAATATTTTTAGAAATCAACCTATCAGAAAAAATAATTGCTTGTGGTGGCCATGTTTGTTAACGGATCGGGACGAAATGAGCAATCTTTATAGAGGACTTTCCATAGATGCTTCCTACCAAGTTTCAGTTCATTTGGCTAAGCGGTTTCGGAAGAGAAGATTAAAATGTGAAAAGTTAACGGACGACAGACGCCAAGTGATGGCAAAAGCTCACTTTGCCTTTGGCAAGGTGAGCTACAGTACAGAATGGGACATGCCGTGATCAATCACCGTGATAGTGGTCATGTCTAGGAGAGTGACGGGGATTAAAAATTTTAATTCATGTCGGTGATCAGGGGGCAATAAAACACCAGGTGTTAATCTTGTAATCAAGTGTGTCGTTTTACAGGTAAACTAGTCAGATAAGATGTACAGGTGAAATTACGTTTTTAAATCGCCTATTATTTTTTTCAGGTACTGTCTCCAAATCTCCTCAGAATTAAAAAAAAACATTTTTATTTCTTTCCTCAAAACATCCTTGAACGTAATCCCGGGAATGAAATCCCGAGATCGAGAAAATAGCACGAGAACGGAGAGTTCATTTGAATTGATGAATTAAATGTAAATAATAAATGATTATTCAACTTCAATTCAGTGAAATCATGGGTTGTGCAAATATGTTTCAGAAATTTTTAACCTTGGCTGTGTATTGCGTATCTACACCTAGTATTTTATTGACACGTGTACACGTGACCTGGCTTGTGCACAAATGAAGTTGCATAAACACATGCGCGATATGCGTGATTTGTTACGTTTTAAAGCGTATTTCCAGTTCAACATTACATTTTAGTTCTCTAATATTTTACGTTTTAAAGCGTATTTCCAGTTCAATATTACATTTTAGTTCACTAATATTTTTTATACGTTCTGTAATTTTTTTTATTTTAATCTTCGTAGAAAACCCAGTTAAAACCCTTTTCGTTGTAGAAATACGTACTAAATAATTTTTATACCTGTATACGGTCATTGAAGAATTTGATTAAAAATTAACGAAACAAATATTTATAAACAGATCGTTCAAAGAAGTACTACATGTCCAAAAGTCACTAAATTTACGGATATATTTTGGAAATTAGCGACTAATCTGCAGAAAGTTTAGAAACGTGAAAGGAAATAAGGAATTAACCTTTATCATGATTTTACCCCTACAAATGTTTGACATTACACAGTATCTGACCAAAATCAAATGTCACCAGTTTATTTATTTATTCAAATTCAAATCTTAATTGGCTTTCAACCCAATAGATTTATGACAAAATACAGTAAAAAAAACTCAAAGTTCATGGAACAAATTAAAAGCATGCTCATAGTTTTCCGCTTTTTGTTCATTTTGTAGCCATTAGGCTACGTAAATTTGGATTGTTATAGGTTTTTGTTTGCAATTTTAAAGAAAATTATTTTCATCTATAACGAAATTACGTAACAAGCCATGTGTGTAAAACAGTTTACTTGAATTGTTATTTTTTTTTCAATACGAGAAGTAAAAGTCCAAAACACAAAATAAACCAATAATCAATTTTAAGTCTGCTCTTTACCAACTAAACACTAAAAACCCACGCTTGCAAAGTCCGTGCTTCAAAAACCTGCGACTTCGGTTTAACTTATAAACAAAAAATACATTGATGAAGTAGCCCATATTTACGAATATTTCAATACATACTGAATACAACCCAACAGTAGAAAAAAAATGAGAAATTAAAATTAAACAAGATAAAGTTCAGTTGCGGGTTCAACAAAATTCTTAATATAGAACTCGAGGTCATAAAGTAGAACTTTCTAAAACAAACGAAAACGATAACAAGACAGACATTCTTTGGCAATGAAAAGCAACAAACAGTCAAATATTAACAGCAAGAGGATACAAAATTAATTGTCATAAATACATCCTTCAGTAGCAATAATTACGGCTTACGATATTAAAAGTCAACAGGTAGAACAGGTAACGCTAATCTCTTAATTGGCGGTAAAATATCAATCGGCGCACAGGTGACCGAGAGCCATAAAATTTAATCCCCACCACCTTGTTTTATGGTCCTTTTTAGGTCTATCACAGTGGGTTTATGTCCGTGATGATATGTCTAAAGGATTAAAAATTATGTCTCTCGGAGTGATCAATCACGGTATGTCGCTTTCTGTACTGTAAAAAGGACAAACACAGATCTATTAAAAAATTGAGACAATTTACTTATGCTGAGAAACAGATCGATTCTTATTTCAGAATATTTTGTACAAGCAAAAAAGAAATAGTTCTCATCTTCTTTTTTTAAAACAGTAATTACACTAACCATCATCTGATTCTGTTAAATCTACAACGACAGTGGCCCTTCCATTAGACTCAATTAATCTTCTTCTAGGTCTAAAATGAAATAAAACATTTGTTATTATATTCACAAATATTGGTCCTAGGTTGGGACCCCCGATGCAACATAATATTTTAATGCTTAACCACAAATTTTGTTGGAAGTACCAATATAATATAATATGTTTAATTTTATCGACCATTTACATTTTTATTCATGTGAGTGGTTGTGTAGGTAGGGGCCCCAGTGCACTGCTTTGCCCAGTGGGTATATAATGCTGTTAGACGGCCCTGACCCCATCATAAAAATACTTTACCTGTTTGTTTCAATGTGAAGAACTTCCACATCACTGTCTTCTGATCCCGATGACAGATTTACTTCAGGAACAACAGGGGACATAGTTCCAAGGTCATCACCTTGACCTCTGAACCCAAAGAGTTCTTGGACTAGGTCACTGTTCCTATCATTAGATGATAACGAATTGGAGTCCTCATTGCTAGAATTATTACCACCTTGCAATTGACTCCTATCCTTCATATGTTTATAATGTCTGAATGCTGACCCTGGCATCCCATACAATGGATGACCTTGGGAATGTCCTTCACCTTCACCTAAATCCATCAAAAGTTCAGAATTAGCACCAGTACTTGATGAAGGAGTTGTCTGCACCTGATTTTGTTCATTAAGTACACGATTACGTGAAGATTCACTTGAAAGGTCCAAACCAGAAACTTGTTGATTGGGGTCATGTTGTTGCCATGGTTTCCTAGCACAAGGGCGACACATTGGCCCATTTGGGTTAACAAATGGTTGAATGACCGAACAACGATCAGCCGAGTCATTAATACTTGGCAAGTCTTGATGATAAGCACTATACCTGGAGTTATTACCAGGATACAGGTGATTAATCAGAGCTGAATCGTTGGAATCATGATAATGATCACTTTGTAGTGGATCTCTCTGATGAAACGGTACGGCGTGATGCGGAGGCCGATTATTTGGAGCGTGATGATGATAACTATGATTACCATTGCTTACAGATTGATTGTTACGATAATGCTGATTACGACGAAGTGACGAAGGAGTTGGCAGATTAAATAGAGAATAAGGGTTTAACGAGTCATACATCGTTGTAGAACCCTCATTGGTATCCTCGGAGGAAGTCGGACTTATTAAAGGTTCAATCCTGTTTAGATTACAATTTTCTCTGATGACTGGTTGTCGTGTGGTGGTCGTATGACGGCACGGTCTCTGACCCACCCACGATTTTTCTCCAGTATCGCTGTCCTCTGACGAGTACATATCCATCACGTCTTGATCATGATGGAGTTCCGATAAATGTCCCATGTATGACCTGAAATTGTCCGTCATATTCGGAGGTGGAGGTAGCTCTGCTTCGACCATGTCTGCAGCGTGAATTTCCGATTGTGAGATGGGTGTAGCTCCACTAAGATCATCTATAAATTAAAAAAAAAATTATGTTATGACAAATGTATGATATGTGGAATAACAAATCATGGTCTCTTTTGAGTCTAACAATTTTAGATGAGATTTGATTGTTTGTTTTGTTCATGTCACTAAAATTTTATTTTCATAATTTGTCATGAGAATGAGTGAGTGATTATTGTTTAATGCCAACTCTGCAATTTTCAGCTATATCATGGGAACAAGAAGCTTAAGCTGGATTTTTATAGTGCTAGCTCACTGAAACAACAGTCTGTGAATAGACATACATGTCGCTCCACTTGGACACATTATACTGATTTGGAGCCAACCAGTCTTTGATCTTTCTCCTTAATGCTATGTGCTTAGCGGAAAAGTAACAAATACCAATTTTAAAGCGCTTGGTTTGACCTGACCGAGGCTCGAACACACGATATAGACAACACTACAGACGAGCATGCTAACCATTACACCCCTGATGTCAGAGACAAGTGTTGGGGTGATGCTATCTAACTATAATTAGATGTTTGTTGTATCTTTTTTATTTTTTCAGTCCTCACGATGAGCACTGGTACTCTGGACCAAGACCAGTAAAATTTTGTTCGGACCAGTACATTTTTCAGTTTTTATTTGGAACCATATAAAAAATAAATTCAAGAATTTGATTCGGACCAATAAATTCAAATTTTCTTTTGGAGGACTGCATTTTTTTCACTGACGATACATTAGCTTTTAAAGACATTTCATTTGGGAGGATCATGTCAGTTAACCTTTCATTCATCTTTGACTGTTACATTTTGATGAGATAATGTTTGCCTTGCACATGTTGTACTAAACCAACTCGCTTAGTTGGATTTTTGTAGTGCTAGCTCATTGAAATTGCAGTCCGTAGGTAGACATGCATGTCTGTCCACTCGAACACATTATCCCGATACCGAGCTATCCAGTCTTTGCTCACACTTCTTAATATTGCGTACTTAGTGGAGAAACAGCCAGTGGGGGGAGGGGGGGACTTTTGTCCTAGATCCTTGCAGTTATATATTTTACCTCAATTTGCTGCCAAGGTTACTGAAGGTATATGTAAATCAGTTGTGTATAAAATTACTCTATACCTCAAATTTAAAAAAGATAGTGTTTTCATATTATGGGTGGGTGGTTTCAATACTAAATTAATTTTGCCACAAAACTTTCGAGATGATGTCTTACAATTCTTCTACAATAGTGATTTCAATTACCTCTTGGGCTGTGTGGTACTGATGTCGTTTCCATAGAAACATCTATATCATTTCCTCCGGTCCATACAGTTGCACCTTCTGCTAAATCTAAAGAAGAAAAAAAGGCATAAATACGAATACTTGAAATAAAGCATGTTGGCCACTCATAAAAAAATTGGTTTCAGACTGGTTGGCACTGCATCAGGAAAAACATAGGTCTCCCTCCCAAACCAATATTTTGATGAAATATTCTTTAGGGCAAAAACTCCTTCAAAAATGGTTCAATGAAAATGCTGTAGATACATGTCTATGTGATTCTCTAGATCGTATTTAGAAAGCATGCGAAGTTTTAAAGGATTCCCCTTTAAAATGTAAGATTTGCTTTTGCAACCAACAGATGGACAGGACAATAACAATATATCTACCCCAGAAGGAGGGAGACATAATTTATGTTCCACTTGTAGTAAACTTTCCCTGTCCTTTCCCCATTCATGTCTTATCACCGGGTTTGTAACTAGAGGCTCACTGGTCTGAACCTGTGTCACTCACCTTTCATTCTGCTTTGAGGAAACTTAATACAGAACCTTCCATACGTGTAGATGATTCCTACCAAGTTTCGGTTCATATGGCTAAGCAGTTTCAAAGGAGAAGATCATTTAGAAATCAACCAATCAGAAACAAGAATTGCATGTGGTGGCCATGTTTGCTAACCGATCGGGACGGAATGAGCAATCTTCATAAGAGAACATTCCATAGATGCTTCCTACCAAGCAGCATGCCCATTCACGTACTGTAGTATGTGTTTCACGTAGAATAAAAATCATGCACGTATAATTGAAAGAACCCTACGTGCGTGCACGTAGAGAACCCGTTGCGAGCACTGTATAAAAATTACCTTTTGTTTACAATTCACTTCAAAGTACGTATAATAGAGTTGTTCTGATTAGTTAATTTCGGTAATATTATCCAATCAGAGCGTTCCTTGCATATTTTAAGTGAGATGATATGATTTATAGATCGCCCAATTCTATTGGCTCCTTATTTTTTATTTGTCCAATCATAAGAACTGCTACTGTTAAATCCCGTAATCAGAGTTGGCGAAAATCGTCAGACCGGCAGAATAACGGTCGGTCCGATTAATTAATGAACCGTGTCTGTCCCAATGTCTGTCACGAAAATATGACTTTGTGGTCGTCCAGTTGACGATTGAAATTTATTCACTCCCAGTTTCCACTGCCAATGGCATTAAATTCCGTTTTCAGTTTTATTAAAATGTCAGACAGACTTGAAATTTGTTTATTTATTCTGTCAGACCGACATGTTCCTATTTGTAATCGAAACTCCTATACGTAAATGTAAACATCCTTTTAGTAGGAACGAGCACCTGCAAAACGTGGAACATTAAAACTGAAATATATTACTGAGCACAGAAATAAGTTGATTTCCACACTCCCCAAGTATCAAAGATTGTTTGTGTTTAATTAAATATGTTTTGAGATGCTTATATATTGAAGATGACAACAGATTCATATTCTTAACTGTAATTAAAAATGTAGGTAAACCGGAAACTGACATTGATGTATAATATTCGGAACGTGATCGGACCATTAGATACGGATTGTTGGCCATATCTACCTTATCCTTTTAGATAAAAATATTTTATACAGAAAAACATTTAATTGAGTTGTTTATTGATCATGACTATATATAGGTAATCTTGCATTCAGTTCTGTATAAAAAAAACAAAATTTGACAGGTTATATACAATATTACAAAAAAAATGGTGGGACAGACACAAAGGCCATGGGTCAGACAGAACCCCACTTCGCCAACTCTGCGTAATATTTACAAAAAACAGCATGGTGCACGACCTTGCGTGGAGAAAATGCAGTTAATTTTCTTTGTACCCCCAAATGAAGAGTTAGAGATTGCACCCCCAAAAATTTGGATGTACCCCCAAAAATGAAGGTAAAAGGGTACATGTACCCCCAGATGAAAAAACCTGTGGGCATGCTGTACCAAGTTTTGGTGGTAGCCATGTCTGTTAACCGATCGGGACGAAATGAGCAATCTTCATAGAGGACATTCCATAGATGCTTCCTACCAAGTTTCGGTTCATTTGGAAAAGCGGTTTCAAAGGAGAAGATTTAAAAAAATCGGCCAATAAGAATTGCCTGTGACGGCCATGTTTGTTAATGGATTGAGACAAAATGTGCAATTTTTAGAGAGGACCATTCATAGATGCTTCCTACCAAGTTTCGGTTTAGATGCTTTTTACCAAGTTTCGGTTCATTTGGCCAAACGGTTTCAGAGGAGAAGAATTTAAAAAATCAGTCAATCAGAAACAAGAGTCGCCTGTGGCAGTCATGTTTGCTAACGGATCGGGACGAAATGAGCAATCTTTACAGAGGACCTTCCATAGATGCTTCCTACCAAGTTTCGGTTCATTTGGCCAGCGGATTCAGAGGAGAAGATTTTTTTAAATCGGCCAATCAGAAACAAGAATTGCCTGTGGTGGCCATGTTTGTTAATGGATCGGGACGAAATGAGCAACCTTTATAGAGGACCTTCCATAGATGCTTCCTACCAAGTTTCAGTTCATTTGGCTGAGGGGTTTCAGAAAAGAAGATTAAAATGTGAAAAGTTAATGGACGACAGATGCCAAGTAATGGCAAAAGCTCACATTGCCTTTGGCAAGGTGAGCTAACTAGACGAGTGCCACTAATGGACCAGGAACTGCTAACCCTTCCGGAGTACCCGAATTCACACCTTGTTTTCAGTGGGGTTCGTGTTACTCGAACATTAGTTTTATGTGTATGTTTTGTAGATCGTTGTTTGTACTTTTTCTTGTCCATTGTGTTGTCTGTTCTTCTTCGATTTACGGATTCTGATTACACCTTTGGCATATATCTTCAAACTCTTCTTATTCAACAGTTCAAATAGAACTTGTTCACTGTGGGGCTTACCAATAGTCTGTTCTGCTATAACTTCCGCTTGGGCTGTTATTTCGTCTACTAAATTTCCTGTTGTAAGTACGGAGTTACTTCCCTTTGAGTCTTCATCAACAATAATGTTATCAGCGTCATCCTGAATGAACAATTAAGACATGTTAGAATACTAGCAATATATCAAATATCCCCACTTCATTCTGCTATCAATGTATCAAATATCCCCACTTCATTCTGCTATCAATGTATCAAATATCCCCACTTCATTCTGCTATCAATGTATCAAATATCCCCACTTCATTCTGCTATCAATGTATCAAATATCCCCACTTCATTCTGCTATCAATGTATCAACTGCCACAATATATATAGGATATAGGACTTTTTTTTCTGATACAGCCTTTCTCAGAGAGATGTTCCTGCGAGCCTTGCTTCCTCAACCAATAATTCTGACATATAAATATATTGATGAAAATCCTGTCTGTTAATGGCATACATATACTATTAATTATTGTAAATGTATGTTTACTTCACAATGCAGTGAAACCTCATTGGGACTAATTTTTGTGTTCAGAATAGACAGGTGTTCAATTTATAGATTTCCACCATTGGCACTTTATTTATAGGTCAGTTTATATAAGATTCCGTAGATGTGTATAAATCTTTTTTTTTCCTTCAAAATAATGGAGTGAGTGATTGTTGTTTAATGCAAATTCAGCAATTTTTCAGATATATCATGGCAAGAACAAGTTAATTTTTAATGAGATGATGACAAATTTCGCTTTGTACAAGACCAACACGTTTAGTTGGATTTTAATAGTGCTAGCTCACTGAAACAGCAGTCTGCGGATAGACATGTAGCCCCACTCTGAAACATTATCCTCATTGAATTGAATTATCCTCATTCCAAGCCAATCAGTCTTTGCTCTTTCTCTTTAATGCTGGGTGCTTAGCAGTGAAGCAACAAATACCAATATTAGTCTTTGGTTTGACCCTATCGGAGCCCGAACCCACGATCTACCGCACTATAGGCGAGCATGCTAATCAGCCCACCATCGAAGTGGTTCAAAATCATGGTACATTGTACATGAATCTATTTATGAATCGCAATGCAGGTAATAGACATCCAACTACAAATACCTCAGTCTTAATTTGAAATGTAGCCCCACTGTTCCATGATGGAGGTTCCTCTACCACTGCAGGACTGACAGGTAGATGGTTGGACTCCATTCCTAAAAACATTAGACAAAATAAATCAAATAAAAAGTAAATACATAAAATCAATAATGCAGGAGTGTATAAGTGATTGTTATTACAGTTTTCACGCTTAACTTTTTACCTTACAAGCCCACCGGGCCTGTAAGTTCAAATATTTACAGGCCCACCATCAATTCTACAGGCCCGAATTTGAAAACTACATTAATGACCATAAAATAATTAAACCACCAAAACTCAAAACATGATGATGTATCAAATATTATGTGGACATGTCAATTATGCATTAGGTAAGACCAGAATGCAAGTAAAAAAACCAAAATGACACTTTATTTTGGATTCATGTTTATATTAATCTCCTGAAAATTCTAAAATCATATTGTCAATAGCATCCTCAGTATATTCCATATCATCACTGTCCACCTCCTCCTCATCATCACAACCAATATTGTTATAAGACTTATAACAAAAACTTGTGGAGTCATCATTGCATGTGACATATAATTTGGTGATAATTTTTAATATGTACCCCCCTTTTTTTTTAGATAGTACTATGCTTTGAATTAATACCACACAAAATGCAAGTCATATTTGTGTAGCCTTCAGCAGAAGAAATATGTATATGCCAATTTGCTCAACGGTCCAACTATATATAGATAGCTAGGGAATGCAAATATGAACGTATATTGACATTAACAGTCGTAAACTGAATCAAGTAAAGATTGTAATTATTATTTGTCAGACCTCAAATCAGAGTGCAACAATGGAACAAAACTACTGTAGTTCAAAGTCTATTTTCTAATTGCAGAGGTATTAACGTAAACACAGGTCTGTCAGCAACAGTTCTATGAATAGATCGCAATTAATAAAAAATACCGATCGGATTTGGAAGCGGATCGAAAAAAATCTGAAGTGTCTCCGTGCATTTCAACGAATCTTGAATGACCAACCTTCTCAAATATGAACATAATATATATGAGAACTCAGACTTTATGTCACAGGATTGAGAACAAAATTAATCAACAGTTTGTTTGGTTGAAAGTAGCTTCGATCATCATTTCCCATAGCACAGTGTCTGATTGCACCCCCTTTCTTGTGGTGCCATTTTTATTTGATATTGAACGAAATTAAAGTTTCTTTAAACCGAAATGGATTACTTTTCAAGAAAGTCACTTTCAAAATACTTGATGAATACCATAGAATTCAATAAACACGATGTCGATATTTTCATAAATGGCATGTGGTAAAAATATGCGGGCAGCATAGCCTAGGGCGACTCTTCAAAATTACAAGGCTACTTGAATTTCGCTTTGAACCAACGAGAAATCGAAGTCAACCTTCACAAGGCAACTACTTCGGAAATTCTTAAAAGGACTTGTTTGCCTACCCATGTTTTGCATTGACTCGGCAGCAACTGAAAACGGAGAACAATAAACTAAACAGACTTTTTTTTCACAGGCCCATCGGACTTGTGGAACTACTCATTTTATACGCCTGTGTACAATTTTACACGCCACGGGCTTCGGACTACCACCTAACTTCGAAGACTGTTATTAAAGAGTTGTACTCTCAAGTGAGAAACTTTTCGAAATTCGTCTGACCCATCTGTCCTACAGTAGCTGCAATAATGTAGCTCCTGTGACAAACTTGTGTTTCGACAGAGCTACAACGCGGTCCCATTCGTCACAATGGAGCAAAAAAAAAGTTGCAGTTGAAACATAAAAACTCACTATTTACGCTTCAAACATTTCATTAGAACTATTACTGATGATCCCAATCCTTGTTAAATCGGTTTGGCTGAGAAATATATGCTTTTCAAAGGTAGCAACAACCTTGTTCAAATTTATCGATCATTTGCCATAACCAGAAACTACGGAAGGCGGAGCTTTTCTAAATATGGTATTTCTTACTACACGTAGTAACGGCTATTGTAAATATTCACGCCTCAAATCACCAAATATGGTATTGACATCTAAATAGTGAGGCAGGAAATGACGAAATTCAAAATGTTCAGAGGGAAAGTAAACATGGATTTTTATTTTGTGGAAATTACATTCTAAAATACTGGTAGGTGATAAAAACTTGTTATAATAATGGACAAAAGGAAAGGTTATGTCTTATTATTGATAAATGCAGGCGTCAGAAACTCTGTAAGCGAGCGCTGTTCCATTACGTGTAATGGAACCCCATTATAACCCTTGCGGGTAAGCGAGCATTTAGGGTTTTATTATTAGAACTAGTCCTACAGTACAGGACAGAATTTCATAAGGTTCGGCATTGCAGTCTTCTTAGTCAGCCAGATTGTCCAACATTCGGCTAATTTCGTGTAGAGGATCAATGTTTACATCCTAACTAAATGGAAACATGATGCAAGTGATTTTTTTTAATTTAATAAAAGGAATAATTAAAGTAAGTGTCATGTCTTTCATTCTCTATTCCAAAGGGTGTTTGATTAGACTGAGCACATGTACAGTACAGTCAGAGGCATAGCGTGATAAATCACTGTGATAGACCCATTACTCATCTTGGTCAGTTGGTGATTTGGATATCTTTTGTTCTATTACATATATCTTCAAAATTTCCTTTACCTTAAATAAATATAATTAATGTTGCTTACTTATCACCCAAAAGGCATATCAAAATAAGTAAATAGATTAAATAGACCAAAAGATATATCAGTATCACTAAGTAGAGTGATACGTCTATCACAGTCATTTATCACACTATATCTCTGACTGTACTGTACCTAATGTGAGGATTATGAAGTGATCTGGAACTGTCCTCTTTCAGAAAAGTTGTGCAAAACAACTGAGATTTAAATGGGACAAAACAAATTTTGGAAATAATTTTGTAGGATTTTATTTAATAAATTTATATTGGACACCTGGTCTGAGATTCAACTGAAATTTACCTGTCAAGTTCCAAAATTATCCGACTTTCGGAATCACTGATAAATTGTTTCAAATTTAAGTTGAAATCATTATTATTATCACATTGATAATTTTCGAGTAATATTTGTCTTCCAATCAACCTGTAATTAATTTCATAAAATGATCAATAGCATCTGTAGAAACACACATGCAACTTAAAATAATTATACAAAATCTTAAACTTAAAAAAAAATAAAAACTTGCTCCTTTACTACAATAAAAAAAAAAGTATTGTGCATTACAGAAAAAGAACAGAAGCATATGGCCAAAACAACTTTAAATATATCTGAAGTCCAGTGAAGAACTGGTTGTATGGTCGAAGGACCAATGTCGATCTGGTATCTTGCATTTCTACAAAACCACGAAATGAATTTTTGTTTTGGACAAACTTACAAACAATGGTAAATAACTGCTACTAAAACGAATGTTACCTCTTTATGTTTTAGCTGTATAAAACTAAGAAATCGTAATTACTCATTCATAACACCCACGCCTAAATAGGAAATGATGAATGTGGAGGAAACTAAAAATGAAAACAAAGAAGAGTTCGTGTGGTTCACTAGTCAATTACAAAACCGAGAGATGATTGATGGAGAAATTATATTATTTTATAATTTCTTAGTTTGTGTCTCTATTAAGATTCCCGACATTTTTAAGATATACGAACTGTAAACTACCTTTGTGTGGATTATGAATCTATGTTGTGTTTGTTTTGTTTGCTAAATCCATCTTGGCAAATTGGAGTGCAGTAAATATTTCATCGACTCTGATTGGCGGAAAGGAAAGGTGAAGGTCTTTCAAAATGGAAATATTTTTCTTTTTAATATATCAGACGAAACTATTAAGGTCTAATATTTTTAGAGTTCTTAAATTTCATATGTTTATTGAAGAATATACCATTCGATTGTCTTAATTTCAGTAAAAAATTAGATATACAATAAAAACAGCTTTGATTTCTAAATTTAGTGTCGAAAACGGAAAGGATATGATAGCAGGTGCTTGCCATGTCAAAAGTTGTATTTGTTACAGTGGGGACAACTCAGTTTGATAATTTAGTACAGACTGTTACTGATAATGATATTTATAAGGTTGGAACTGTTATTCAAGCAAATCCTTGTATTAGCACATGGATATATACTAACACTAAAACAATAGTCACTATATTGTAACAGACAGAGACACTTCAGGAAAGGACCATCCCCCTTTTTTTAATTTCTATTTTTATTTTGTTTTATTTTTTTGTAGTATGCTCACACTAATTCGCCACTTACATAAAGAATGACCCATCCTATTTTTAAATTTTTTTCTATTCTTATTTTATTTGATTAAATAATGGTCTTAAATTTTCACTTCAGTTAAATCACAGAAGTAGGAAATGTTGCTGAATATGCTACAAATGGTAAAAGAAAACCAGTGAAGTTTCGTGCCTCAAGTGCCGATGTAATATGCTGGACTTTCTCAATGACATCATATTTTTTGATGTGTTTTGTAGTCAACGTTTTTCAATAGACACTCAGCATTTCGTTTGCAGACCTTTGATTTCTCCTTCCACTATCATTGCTACATAGATGATGTTCTCTCATTGAATAATTCACAATTTAATGAACTCTTCATATCTTGATCCTAACTTGGAAATTGAAAAAGTAGGGTCCACTGCCATTACTGAGATCCATATTATGCAAAAAGCAGGATATGATTTCAGTTTTTCAATTGTGAATTTCCCATTCATAACCAGCAACATCCCAGCATTTTGAGTATATGTATTGAAAAAATATTTTGTATCAAAAAAATTTGTTGGCACATTTCTATCTGGTATTTCATTAATTTTTTGGTACCGGTATGTTTGATATTAAATATTACTACCTTTGAAATTGAGGGGCCATCGTGCTTGTGATCATATGGTAGTTTGATTTACAACTACTACCTGTGCAATCACTGCCTATCACCACTTGAGTTCGAACCCTGTTTATGGCAAGGTGTACTCAATACAACATTATGTTATAAAGTTTGTCAGGGACTTGCGACAGGTCAGTGGTTTTCTCAAGGTACTCCGGTTTCCTCCACCAATAAAACTGACTGCCACGATATTATTGAAATACTGTTGAAAGTGGCATTAAACATCTTGAAACTGATGACCACAATATAACTGAAATATTGTTAATCATGTTAATAGTGGGCTAAAACACACACAACCTAAACTATTGTTAACTTGTATATCTGAAAGGGGAACTGAAGATTATTACCCACTTGCCAGATGCCCGGGACAAGTAAAACTGGATTCCGACAAGTGAAAATTATGACGAAAGAATTTGTTGGAACAGATAGAAAAGAAGAAAAAATTTGGCTTTCGGGCAAGTGGGTGAAAAAAAATTGAGGCAAATACATTTGACACTGTTACAATGATAAGTCTGGACAAGTATATAGGCCTGAAAAGTAAACAGTTCCTGCTCAACTAATGCCACCCATCATGTTATTCTTGTCATAAAGAAGGAAAGGATGAGATGGTAATTATAACTTGTTTTCAAATATTTTTTTAGCCAAACATACCTAATTATATTACATTTTATTGTGGATGAGTTGTACTCTATACAACATTATGTGATAAAGTTTGTTAGTGACTTGTGGCAGGTCTGCAGTTTTCTTCTGTTTCTTCCACCAACAAAACTGACCGCCACGAAATAACTGAAATATTATTGAAAGTGGCGTTAAACACTATAACCCCCTAATGTGGACGAACTTAATAGATAAAAGTATTTATAGATTCATTGATCTTTCTTTGCAGATATTGAAGTCAAAGGGTTATACAAAGTTATTAATACAGATTGGCAGATGTGAGTTTGAGCCGTCCACCGATTGTTCCGTGGCAGGATTTGATGTGAAGGTCTATCGCTACAAATCATCAATAGAGGACGATATTAGTCATGCTTCACTTGTTATAAGTCATGCAGGTATTGTACCATATTAAGAATTAAGTCACGCTTCACTAGTTACAAGTCATGCAGGTATTGTACCATATTAAGAATTAAGTCACGCTTCACTAGTTACAAGTCATGCAGGTATTGTACCATATTAAGAATTAAGTCACGCTTCACTAGTTACAAGTCATGCAGGTATTGTACCATATTAAGAATTAAGTCACGCTTCACTAGTTACAAGTCATGCAGGTATTGTACCATATTAAGAATTAAGTCACGCTTCACTAGTTACAAGTCATGCAGGTATTGTACCATATTAAGAATTAAGTCACGCTTCACTAGTTACAAGTCATGCAGGTATTGTACCATATTGAGAATTAAGTCACGCTTCACTAGTTACAAGTCATGCAGGTATTGTACCGTATTAAGAATTAAGTCACGCTTCACTAGTTACAAGTCATGCAGATATTGTACCGTATTAACGATGGTTGTCACATTTGCTATATATATAAAAAACACTATCAAAGGGAGAGGGCATCATGATTGTATCGTAGTTAGATTTGTAACTGTCTTTGCAATCAGTGCCTATCACCACTGAAGTTGTGAGTTCCAATCCTACTCGGGCTAGGTGATACAACATTATGTGATAAAGTCTGTCAGTGACTTGCAAAAGGTCTGTGGTTTTCTCCAGGCACCTCAGTTTCCTCCACCAATAAATTGACCGCCACGATGTAACTGAAATATTGTTGAAAGTGGCGTTAAACACCATAACCCTAACACTATCAAAGTGAATTAGAATTGTCAAATTGGCATATCTTAATTATATTTTCAAACATAGAAAAACATCTATGTAATTTGTTTACCTACCTATCGCTACAATTGTACCTACACTAACATTTTGTTATAGAATCCAATTTTCCAAAAAATTTAATGGAAAGAAAATTTAAACAGTGATGATCAACAATTCAACCAATATCATCAAAACAAACATCACATCTAAAGAGTGATTGTCAAGAATTCCATCAATATCAACAATGCGAACTAAACAGTGATGGTCAACAATTCCATCAAAAACAACAAAGCAAAACATCACCTCTAAACAGTGATGGTCAACAATTCAACCAATATCAACAAAATGAACCAATCACATCTCACCTTAAATCAAGGAATATTGTGGAAAGTGGCATTAAACACCATCCTTCAATTAAAGAGACTTAGCCACCATTATCCTTTGCCTTAAACTCGTTAAAGAGTCTTTAAAAACCAATACCCCCCCGAGCTCATTAATGAGTCTTTATCATTATTAAAACTCAATAGATTCCAAAACGGGTGCCACTGGTGGAGCAGAAACTGTTTACTCTTTCAGAGCACCTGAGTTCACCCCCGTCATTTTAGTGGGATTCAAGTTGTCTTGTCTACCTGTATTTATAATAAAAAACATTAGATTTAATTTATTTAGCCGCATCGGTGGTGAAATGGTTAGGGTGATTGCCTTGAGTGTGGAAGATCGTGGGTTTGAGCCCTGATCGGGTCAAACCAAAGACTATGTACGGTAATTAGTATTTGTTGCTTCTCCACCAAGTACGCAGCATTAAGGAGAAAGAGCAAAGATTGGTTGGCTCCAAATCAGGATAATGTGTCAGAGTGGGGGAACATGTCTATCCGCGAACTGTTGTTTCAGTGAGCTAGCACCATAAAAATCCAACTAAGCGGACCTCAACATCATCTCATTGAAAATTAACTTGTTCTCACCATGATATAGCTGAAAAATGGCTGAGTCGGCAATAAACAACATTCATTCATTCATTCATTCATTAGATTTATTTTATTTTGTTTTAAGGAGCTGGAAGTTGTCTGGAAACTCTCGGAGCCAATAAGCCATTACTGGTAGTAATTAATGATAAACTGATGGACAACCACCAAACAGAACTAGCCAATCAACTAAAGAAAGATGAGCACATAGAATACTGTACATGCAGGTAAAATTGTGTTTAAATGTTTGGATTTAGAATGCATCATTTCACTAAGAGAAGAAGTTTGGGCCCATAAAGCTAGTTTATCTCTGCCACTTTGAAGTGCCTGTACCAAGTCAGGATAGTGAGTGTTTATGTATTATAGGTAATGGTATCGATTGTACCTCTTTCTACGATTTTTCTATTATATTTTGGAAATGTTCCGACAGTGTGGTATTTTTTGTGTCAAGTTTTTTTTGTATTACGAGTGTTATTCGTTTACGATGTTTGTGATTGATTAATGGGTGATTATATGAAATATTTTAAAAAATGAAGCAAAAGTCTGACAAGTATTTTAAGATTTCATCATCTGTAAGTTGGTACAGATTTTGAATTGCCACTTTACCCATACTATCGATTTTATAAAACCTGTCATATTTTTGTTGCCTGGTTGCTAGTTAGCATATGCTGCATCTAAGCACATCAACACAGCTTTATACAGAAAGCTAACATACATGTATATGCCTTCCAAAAAATAACCATAAAGCTTGTTGAATTTTTCATAAGAAAACATCCTTGAGGAAAGCAACCTCTCTTAAATTTAATAAGTTATTTTCTTCATTTGGTTTATGAGAATAAATTCATTCATTTATTTACAAATTTAAATGTCGACCTCAAATGAGGGCCATAATTGTATATTGAAAATTGACAATTAAAAAAAATATTACACTTCTGGTAAATTTTACATTTGAATTTGGAACACATCTTCATACTGGTAAGAGATATCTTAATAAAACTTTGCATCAAGAAATGAGTTTTTTGAGTGGTTGCTTTGACTCTGTGAGGATGGTCAAAACAACATCAGTGAGACAATAAAATGACATTTAGAGAGAACAGTACAAAAAACTGTAATCCATATTGTCAACAAAACACGAGAGAAATATACATTTTGTAAATTCCAATTATAGGAACATTACAAAAAAATCAGAATCCAGATAGTTAACACCAGTAAAACATGTATAAAATACCAGTTCGTGTGAACAGTAGAAAAACTTGTAATCCAGATTGTCCAAAAAAACAACAACAACAACCCCCCCCCCCCTCCCCCCAATAAAAACCACACACATGCCAGTGAAACATGAATTACCAATTAGTGGGAACAGTGCTATAATATGTAATATGCTTCTTTTTTTTTTTATTTTACTAGTGCTCCAATATCTGTTTATTTTCATTGAAAATAAATTCTTAGAAATGTTGCAATTTGAAATTATTTTATATTTTCAGCACGTTGGCCAAGACATTAAATGAATGTGATTTCAGCAAGTTAAAACCATTTCCTCCTGGAGAGCCCCAGAAGTTTGCATCATTCTTAGATAAAGTGATGGGTTTTTCCTGACAATCATAGGTCATAATTTAGGATGACACTCTGAGGACATTAAATGATGGACTGGGCTGTCCAGATTCATTAATTTGATCAATGGCAACAATCTTGAAACAGTAATAACAGTTTCAAATATTTGATTAATAATGGTGAGGTGAATTTTGCTCTTGGTAAAAATTGCATGAACAATTGTTCCAACCAACAATTAATACATCTTATTATTGAAATACATATTTTGTGTTGTATATTATTCAAAATGTGTTGGGGCCGTTGTGGAGAAAGTGGTATTAAACACCATAATCCTAACCCCTATTCAGTGTGTTGTGATTTTCACAGAATGGCAAAAATTACATGCAACTTGGTTTCAAGTCAAAATTTGTATGGCTTTATATTAAAATACATGTACATATTTTCTGTTAAAAAAGAAAAATATTTTTACAGTTTTGTTATTATTTTCTCCCTAAGTAAGTCCGACTCAAATAAGCACATGGAACTAAAACTTTTCATACTCTAGGAGTCCTACAAAAGACTTCTGCAATCTACTTATAATAAAAACATAGATTTCTAATTTCGTGTGCACAACACACGTTCCTGGAATAACCTGATGCAGGTGTGCTCAGTTAAAAGATTAGAAAGCCAAATAATTTAAAATCTTTGGGAGCAGGAAAGGGTCAAAAGGTCAAAACAGAATATCCAGGCATAGGTCACCTATGTCTGAGAGAGGAGAACCTCAGATTAGTTGTTAGTTGGGTTTTCATTTCATTTTGGCAGTACTTGTACATCTAACAACATCCAGTATGGGGTCATGTCAGGGTTCATATTTCAACTGACCAATTAATACATAGAGACCATCGTGATCAGGTCATGATCGTATGGTAATTGGATTTATAACACTACCTTTATGCAATCAGTGCCTATCACCACGATCACTGTGAGTTCAAATCTCGCTCAGGCGAGATGTACTAGATACAACATTATGTGACAAAGTTTGTCAATGACTTGCGGCAGGACGGTGGTTTTCTCCGGGTATCCCGGTTTTCTCCACCAATAAAACAGACCCCGCCACAATATAACTGAAATATTATCACATAATGTTGTATCGAGTACACCTTGCCATGAATGAGATTCAAATTCACAATATTAGTGGTGATAGGCACTTATTGTACAGGTAGTTGTAAATCCACCTACCATACGGTCATGACCACAACGGCCCCTGGTGCACAGAAGGAACAAAAAACATTGAAGGAAATAAAGAAAAAATGATTTGATGTACTTTATTATAAAAACATTATAATAGTATAATCACACATTTCATAAAATATTTCTTAAAATTTGTCTAAAATAATATAAGTTACATTTTATAATTCAAAAGATTGTTTACACATTTTTAAGATATCACAATATATTTATTCTGCAAGATGTACAATGTAAATGAAAATAAAATTATTTAAAAGAAAGATGTAAAACACTGAAATTATTAAAAAATTACTTTATCAAAGTGATCAAGGCTATTTTAAGTACACTTAAATACTTATGCACATACATGGGCCATTGTGGTCGTGATCATTTGGTAGATGGATTTACAACTACCTATGCAATCAGTGCCTATCACCAATAAAGTTGTGAGTTTGAATCACGCTCAGACGAGGAGTACTTGATGCAACATTATGTCATTATGTGATAAAGTTTGTCAGTAACTTGCGGCAGGTCGATGGTTTTTCTGGTTACTCTGGTTTCTTCCACCAATAAAACTGACCACTACGATATAACTGAATTATTGTTGAAAGTGGTGTTAAACACCATAACCCTAATCCCTAATTCCCCTTATACACATACAGTAAAACAGGCTTATAAAAAACACAATGTAGTGTGAATTCAATTGCAAGCTTCCAATGTAAGCACACAAGAAGTTGTTGTTAGGCATATGTTTGTTTTTGATAGGAAACCTTATCTACTCAGAACTTTATTTTAAGACATGGTGCATGAATTCAATGTATTATATGCAATAAAAAATAAGACATCAGTTATCTTAAATATTTGGGCTTTTTTTTTGCTTGTCATCTACACATGAACATAGATATTATTAAAGCATGAAAAATCTCAATAAATTACAAATTGAGTCAACTTGGTCATCATTACACCAAGAAAACTTTTTTCACATTTAAAAAAAAAGTAAAATGTGTCATTATTTGTACATAACTTATTATTTGTCTAATTTTCCTCCTTCATTTATAAAAAAAAAATGATAAGTTAGCTTGATACATATTTTAATAGTATTTCTTTATTGGTGTATAAGTTACAATATCCGGGATCAGACACTATTTAGGACAAATAAGATATTTATTGCATTCTCAATTCAATGTTCAATGATCTAGTGACGATGAGCTACCATCCATGAATTTCCCATTAACTTGACTGCTTTTTCCTACAAAGAAATATATACAATATCTTTTAATATAGTTGATAAGAAACAATTTAAGATACCAAAGGGGTAATCACAAGCCGTAAATTGAAAGAAACAATACAATGGCCAAAAGACACAAGTACAAAAAGGACATATAATGATCTACAAAATTGTGCACAGAAAAATAAAGATCGAGTTACACGAACTCCACTCCGGAACGAACTCGTGACCCTGTGAGTTAGCAGTTCTTGTTCCACTAAATATAGAACATACGGACACAGTGGCGTATCTAGGGTATGGCAGGTAGGGCCTGGGTGCCACTGAGAGGTTTTAGCGCCTAATGTTCCCATATAGCCAGTCCTAAAACAGATTTTTTAAATAATTTTCTTGAAGTCATATTGAAAAAACCATGTAATACACATAGACATGAATACCTGGAGAAATTATTATTAAATAATAAATGTAAAACGCAATTTTAGTGCTTGCCATAGGCGCTATTTTCCGTAGATGTGCCCCTGTACCGACAATGTCCACAAATGTGATATTTGTTTGCATGAGGTTTAGAACGCGGAAGGAAAGTGAGTCTCTGGTGAGCTTTTTTCGAAGCGAGTACAAATAAAATTTATTCTCAGTAGAAACCGTTTGACTGAAAACGTTGCTTAAATGTTCATTGTCAGCCGATTTTTAATATGATTTTAAGGTCATTTGGTTTGTTTGTTCTCCTATACTTAAATAATTTGTCTTTGCCTGGTGAAAGTTATTCCAGGAAAGTGTCGTGCATACTATTAGATATCTACGTTTTTATTATACAGGACGGTGGTTAAAATGTTTTCAAAGCGATATTTTTTGGCAGCACATTAGTAAGAATTATAGAGTACATACATGAATTTTGATTTAACAGAAGTTGTAACATGAATGCATTCTTTTCCTTTGATATATTTATGGTTTATATACCAGAATGTAAGCAACAGCTAAGAACTATGAAATAATAATACACACAGATACGAGATATTGCACACTTTAAATCTGGGCTGTAGTTTTATGACTCTCAGAGAGCTGTGCAATAATCAAGGATGTGATATTACAAGGCTTCGTGTTACAAATCATTTATAGCACGGATTTACGAGTTGAACGGTTGAATAATTTCATGCTTCGCGGTCGATTGTTTAACCGTTTAACTCGGAAAATCATGGCATAAATATTACTTAATTTGCCTATGCTATGAATAACTCATCAAGAATATCTGCAAAATTCAGCTACATCATATATGAGATTCAGTTATACTAACGAAAGAAATCGTAATATAACCACTGACTTTCCAAATTTATCATATATGTTTTATCAAGTACACCTTAGCACGGGTTGGAGTGGATCTCGCACACCTTGGTGTTGATAGGCACACATTACATAGCTAGAAATTAATACAACTACCATACGATCGCTCTTACAAACATGTATTATAAGTAAGTTGTATGTTATGTACACACGACGGCCGGTGTCTTATGAGAAATAAGAACTTTGTACCATTTGCGAGCACTCGAGTTCACCCCCATTTTGAAGTGGGATCCGTGCTGTTCATCCTTTTCAGTTGTCTGTGTTGTGTTTTTTGTTTGTATTTTTTGTCTTTATTCTGTGTCTTGTGTCCAATGTTGCCAGTGTCTCATTCGTAACTACTCGGCCATTCTCGCTACCCTTCTAATATATATATTCCAGTATATAGTAGAAATTCATCTTAAATTGTTTGCCGGAAGATAAGCCGCACAAAAATTTAGTCCACGAAAATCCAATATGAAAGACATACTAAGTAAAATCTAATCTTGCAAAACTAATTAAAACTAACTTTTATCCATGAAAATAATTGAAATATAGAAAACTGTTTAAAATATAACTTTATCAAACTTTCATGTAACTGACATGTGAAAAGTAGTTCTATTTATCCGCCACCTACTTACGAGGTTATACATATTATATGGCCGAGTAGCTACGATTGGCCAGTGTCTCTGAGTGTCCATTCCTGATTGTCCCTCGGGTTTCTCTCACGTTTATTTCGTCTTACATTGTCTATCATGTAGAACATTGAGTTATTTTGACGACTCACACCCTGTTGGTTTGGTTCGGTTTTATGGTGTTTAACGCCACTTTCAGCAATATTTCAGTTATATCGTGGCGGTCAGTTTTAATTGGTTGAGGAAACGGAGGACCCGGAGAACATCGACCTGCCGCAAGTCACTGACGAACTTTATCACATATAAATGCTGTATCGAGTACACCACGCCCTGATAGGGATTCGAAATCACAACATCAGTGGTGATAGGCACTGATTGCATAGGTAGTTGTAAATCCAACTACCACACGATCACGGTCATGGTGGCCCTGACTCACACTCTGTATCAATCATTAAATTACTAACCTGGTATGACTGTTCCTTTGATAAAACCTCCTTCCGACGCAATAAATACTACAAAGTAAAAGTCATACTGTGAAGTCATTTAAATTTGTAGATTCCAATTTTCGTGGTTTTAGAAAAAAATGTATTTTCGTGGACCCCCATGGCCAGCTGCAGTAAGTACATACATATTAATATAGTGACAAATAATGGTTGAATTTTTGATTTCGTGGTTTCTATTTTTCGTGGTTAAGTAAAATAATTCATTTTCGTGGAAATGTAGATTCGTGGATCCCCGGCTGTAGTCGGTACATACATACATGTATACTTTTGTAAAGTGTCAAATATTCGTTGAATTTTTGATTTCGTGGTTTAATACTTTCCACGAAATCTACAAAAAAATAATATACCACTAATAATTGATTCAGGTTTTGATACGAGAGTTTAAAAATTGATGGTCAATTCTACCAATATCGATTGTTCCAAAGCATGACATTTTGTTTTGTTTTTTTCATTATATAGATAACATATACAGTCAAACCTGCCCATGCAGTCACCTCTATTAAACAGTCACCTGTATTAAACAGTCACCTGTATCAAACAGTCACCTCTATTAAACAGTCAAATGTATTAAACAGTCACCTGTATTAAAGTCACCTGTATCAAACAGTCACCTCTATTAAACAGTCACCTGTATCAAACAGTCACATCTATTAAACAGTCACCTGTATCAAACAGTCACCTCTATTAAACAGTCGCCTCTATTAAGCAGTCACCTCTATTACACAGTCACCTCTATTAAACAGTCACCTGTATTAAACAGTCACCTGTATCAAACAGTCTCCTCTATTAAACAGTCACCTCTATTAAACAGTCACCTCTATTAAACAGTCACCTGTATTAAACAGTCACCTCTATTAAGCAGTCACCTCTATTAAACAGTCACCTCTATTAAGCATTCACCTCTATTAAACAGTCACCTCTATTAAGCAATCACCTCTATTAAGCAGCCACCTCTATTAAGCAGTCACCTCTATTAAACATTCACCTCTATTAAACAATCACCTCTATTAAGCAGTCACTTGCATTAAGCAGTCATCTCTATTAAGCAGTCACTTGTATTAAGCAGTCACCTCTATTAAGCATCCACCTCTATTAAGCAGTCACCTCTATTAAGCAGTCACTTGAATTAAGCAGTCATCTCTATTAAGCAGTCACTTGTATTAAGCAGTCACCTCTATTAAGCAGTCACTTGTATTAAAAGATCACATTTTTCTTGTCATGTCATAGACAACTTCATATGAATTGAACCTTTTTTGAGAGGTCACCTGTCTTATAAGGCCACATTTTCTTTGTGTCAAAGGTGACCTCTTAATACAGGTTTGACTATATTTACCTTTATTAAGACAATAAATATTAGATAATAGTGGTGTCAAACCATATTATGTTGTGTTTTTGTTTTGCTTTACTTCATCTTGTTACCTATGTTGCCAGTTTCTCGGGATTGTCCTTTTTTGATTGCACCTTCGGTATTCTCTAACGTTTATTTACCTTTATTAAGACACTGGTAATAAATACAAGATGATAGACACCGTACAGGATTACGAATGTAACAAATCCCCAGAGATCTACTCTGCCTTCTGTATCATTGTCTACATCTAACTGTGATAGTATACCATGCCATATTGTACACAGGAACATAAATATCATACACGTCAATATGTATTTGTCCTTAAAAAGAAACAACGAATGTTAACAGAAAAAGGGGAGTACAGTATTAACGATAAAGTCACGTTTCACTTCACTTCACTTCACTTCGACAAAAGTCATGCAGATATTGTACAGTAGAAATATGGTTATGGTGTTTAACGCCACGTTCAATAATATTTCAGCTATATCGTGACGGTCAGTTTTATTGGTGGAGGAATCTGGAGTACCGGAGAAAACCACCGACCTGCCGCAAGTGATTTTGTAACATAATGTTGTATCGAGTACACCTCACCTAAGCGGGATTCGAACTCACAACGTTAACAGAAAGGTAAAGAACCACGTTAATATGTATTTGTCCTACAAAACAACAATGAATGCATGTACATTTATTCATTGTGCTTAGGTGTGCTTAAGCATAGGACTCCATTGGCCACGGGGCCCATCTTCCTGCCAAAAACATTTTTTCGATTAATTTTTGCTTATGTAGTGCAATTTTAAATTTGAAGGCGTTCTGTTTCGGAGCGATTCCAGACATAATGATAGAGTTGATAGTCTATGGGAGTGTGCCACATTCAGGGCCCAAGTAAGGGACCTCATACCTTAACTAGCACAGAGCCTCATTTGTCCTAAATTCGGCACTGCATTTATTGCATGTTAAAAGAAAGATATTTAAAATACCAATCAGATGGAACATATACGACATACATGACATAATATTACAGATACCTTAGCAGGACATTGTCAGCCATTACAAACATCGTATTATAACTTTTAAAAACGACAACATTTCTTACTAGTAGTATAATTATTTCTATTCTTGGATGTAGCTACCACTGGGGGTGCAGTTACGTCCTATATAAATATTTTCAAAACTTCAGCGACACCACTGTAACCAATATAATATTGACTTATAATCCCATCCACCCCTTTTTCACCCCTCCTTGGTAGATACCATTGTGATTCAAAATCTTGATTACACGTAACTATTGGTTATAAGACGACAACCGATATTCATTGATCACTTTGGAATGCAAAAGTTATGATAAACTGCACACCTGAGTTCCCCTCCAGTGAGGCTCGTGTTTTACAGTTTACTCAATCGTTAGTTTTCTTTGTAGTGATTTGTAGATCATTGTCTGTTCTTTTGCCCTTTTTTCTTGTGGCAATTCTTTGCTCTACGACCTCTGATTAGCCCTTTGGTATCTTTAAATGTTTCTTCATTTGATAAAGTAAGTAGCACACCCCAAATTATAATTACAGATTTATGAATAAGTATTGTTTAACATAACCAATTGACAGAGTAGAAGTTGATTTTATAATCAAATTATTGATTGGTGTGTTTGTTGTTTTTTAGCGTCTGCATAGGTAGTTGTATCACTTAAGCAGCCTCGCAAACAACAAATCATGTAGACTAAAAGGTAATAGCGAGATAGACCTATTGACGGAAGTTTAGATTGGCATCTAGAGAAATGGATGGTGATGCATAGGGCTGGACGATTTGCCTTGCAACTGGTCATAATAAATAGTGGGGACTGTCATGATCGTATGTTAGCTGGATTTACAACTACCTATGCATGCAGTGCTCATCACCACTAAAGTTGTGAGTTCGAATCCTGCTCATGGCGAAGTGTACTCGATACAACATTATGTGATAAAGTTTGTCAGTTACTTGCGCCAGGTCGGTGGTTTTCGCCGGGTACTCTGGTTCCATCCACCAATAAAACTGACCTCCACAATATAACTGATATATTGTTGAAATTGGCGTTAAACACCATAACCCTAGCCCTGACATTAATAACTAGTCCATATAAGTTATTGTTCGTTATTAACTGCTGAACGTTATAGTTTACCTGTCAGTGGTATTCTCAGAACTAGAGGCACTCTTTAACGATCTAACAGAGAGAAACTAGATTGTATTTCCACACCACGAGGTGCAACCTGGTTTTTAACTGCTTCGTATTTTTGGTTTCTCTTTTTTCTGAATTATGTTGTCTGTTCTTCGATTTACAACTTCAGTCTTCCCCTTTGGTATGTTTAAATTTGCTCTCATTTTTAGTGGGGTTCCGTTCGTGTTATTCGATGTTTAGATTTTTGTGTAATGTTTGTAGATCGTTGTTTGTGCTTTTGTGCTTTTTCTTTGGCTTATTCACATTTACGTCACCGAATATGGTACTGCTTTGACAACTATTTTACCTATTTTGTTCCTCTATTTAAATACTGTTACAGTGACAGCCGGAACCTTTGAACCGTAATGAGAGCGGGAGGTTTGGCGCTTTAAAATCTGATTCAACCCACCATTTCTTTAGAAATGCCTGTACCAAGTCAGGGTCATTACGTTTTCACAGTTTTCCGGTTGTTGACTGATTTTGTCTGTTTATATAATTATGAGTTTTGACTTTCCCTTTGTAAGATTGTTCGGAGTTCGGTAATTTTGTTATTACCCTTATTTATTGTCCAGCCCTCTTCGATTTACGGCCTCAGACTACCCCTTTGATATCTTCAAGCTGTTCTCTAATGCTATATAACTCGTGTAAACAGATAGAACATTTCATCATCTACTTTTAGCTATCTAATATATATGTGTACTTACAAGGGTAGTTAGATATGATATTTTTGGTAAAACTTTATTTGTGATGAATCTGAAAGTTACTCCAATCAGAATGAGTAAAAATCCGAGAAATATTCTGTTTTCTGTCAGATCTCTACTGACAGCAAATACCGTCAAAGGGAGGCAACTTATAAATGTCTGCAAAAAAATAAGAAATTGTAATTCATTAATTACTGTTTTCATTAAAATTAAATGAAAAATAGATACAGTAAATTGAGAGCCATATATAGACCACATGGACATTATGCTATAACCATGTTTTAAATAGAAGATTACAATGAGCAGAATCCGTATATCGAAGAAGAACAGACAACACAATGGCCAAATGAAAAAGTACAAAAGGACAAACAACGATCAACAAAACATGCATATTAAACTAAAGATCGAGTAACACGAACCCCACTAAAAATCGGGGGTGAAACTTGCCCTTTCCACATGCATTAGAAGGGGCAATTAAAGTCCATATATCGAAGAAGAACAGACAACACAATGGTCAAATGAAAAAGTACAAAAGGACAAACAACGATCAACAAAACATACATATAAAACTAAAGATCGAGTAACATGAACCCTACTAAAAATCGGGGGTGAAACTTGCCCTTTCCACATTCATTAGAAGGTTTCTAACAAGAATACCACGACAGGAACCAATAGTGGAGCATAACCGATTACACTTCCGGAGCAAATGATCGAGTTCACTCCCGATTTTTGTTGCTCAATGATATTTGTGTATTATTTTGTAGACCATTGTTTCCCCTGTTGTTATTTATTCTTTTGGTCATTTTATTGTCTAATGTTCTTAGATTGATGGCTTAGAATTATCTCTTTGGTATCTGCAAACTTTTCTCTACAATGCAAATGAAATTTCATAACAAAATTAAATGTCTGTACTCACCATTACTAATAGTATATTCAAAATAAAAAATCCAAATTTTCTTCTGGCCAAGGTCTTTAATTTTAACATGGGAAATGACGCTGACTGGAAGTCAGAAATGTCTTTAGAAATTTCCTTAACTTCACATTCTACAAAATCTCTCATTTCCCATTCATGATCTCCAGTAAAACACGTGACCGTCAGTGAACTGACCTCCTCTTCATCTTCCAGTAAGCTAACATCATCTGATGGATATTCTGATGTAATGGCGACGCTTATATCCTGTGAAAATTATAATGATATGACTTAATAGAATAAATTATATCATTAAATGGAAAAAATAATAATGTTGCATCAAGTACACCTCTCCATGAGCGGGATTAGAGCACACTTTTTTGTTTAACGCCACTTTTAACAATATTTCGGCTATATCGTAGCGGTCAGTTTTATTGGTGGAGGAAACTAGAGGACCCGGAGAAGATTGCATAGGTAGTTGTAAATCTAATTACTATAATATCACGATCAGGACGGTCCCGTTTAAGTAGGAGTTTAATGATAATAAATTACGATAACAAATTTAATACATAAAATATACCGAGACAAAATAAAAACACGCAAACAAACAAACAAACAAAAAAAACAAAACAAAACAAAACAAAACAGCAACTTACCTGAAAATCAAACGGAAAGTCGTAAAGTTCTTGTCTTTCTTTAAAATTTCCTTTGATCCTTCTTTTCTCGACGATATAAGCCTCGTTTTGTTCATCAACTTTGACTTCCCTCCAAACATTGTTTAATACACTTGTGTCTAAGTTCTGCACTACAAGTTTGGGGTTCCAATAATTGTTAAACTTTACACCTTGTTCCTATAATGTAATAAACAAAACACAGTAAAGATCATACCAGTTGGCATCCGATGTCATTTCAAGTAACATTGATGTAACGTCGAAATGACCTGAAGTAACGTTGAAATGGCGTTGAAGTAACGTTGAAATGACACTGAAATGACGTTGAAATGACGTTGAAATAACGTTGAAATAACGTTGAAATGACGATCAAGTAACGTTGAAGTAACGTTGAAATCACACTGAAGTAACGTTGAAATGTCGTTGAAGTAACGTTGAAATGACGTTGAAATAACGTTGAAGTAACGTTGAAATGACGTTCAAGTAAGTTGAAGTAACGTTGAAATGACGCTGAAGTAATGTTGAAGTGACATTGAAGTAACGTTGAAATGACGTTGAAAGACGTTGGGTATCTACTGGGATGGAGCTAAGCGATATTATATTTTAGGTATATAGTTGCGGTCAGTTTTGTTGGTGGACGAAATCATAATACCAAGGGACACTGAAATGACGTTGAAATGACGTTGAAATAACGTTGAAATAACGTTGAAGTAACGTTGAAATGACGATCAAGTAACGTTGAAGTAACGTTGAAATCACACTGAAGTAACGTTGAAATGTCGTTGAAGCAACGTTGAAATGACGTTGAAATAACGTTGAAGTAACGTTGAAATGACGTTCAAGTAACGTTGAAATGACGCTGAAGTAATATTGAAGTGACATTGAAGTAACGTTGAAATGACGTTGAAAGACGGTGGGTATCTACTGGGATGGAGCTAAGCGATATTATATTTTAGGTATATAGTTGCGGTCAGTTTTGTTGGTGGACGAAATCACAATACCAAGGGAAAACCTACAAATTTTGCTACAAGTCAATGGCAGACTTTAACTCATAATACATCGCCATGTACGAGAATCAATATTATTTTATAATCCGACATACACCAATAGAGAGGGTATCCACTACCTATCACATGGGGATATGATGAGCTGCTCTATAGGTCGAGCCCTAGGAACCTTCGCCACTAACCGCAGTAACTCTGGAATATAGCAATAGGACATTGTTTCTAAGCAACGGAATATACTCCCATCACCCGAAATGATCGCCAGCTTGTGCCTTACGGCTTAATATGTCCAGATGTCGGACATAATGCCATATTCGACCATTCTAGACTAATAGCATTGTTTTATTTGAACGTTCTTATATTGATTTCTAGACAAATAACGTATAACATACACCCAAAAGTACCCGAGTTTTCTCCTCCCGACTTAATATAATATAGGTTAGGGTTATGGTGTTTAACGCCATTCTCAACAATAGTTCAGTTATATTGTTGCGATCAGTCTTATTGGTGGAGGAAACCGGAGAAAACCACCGCCATTTATCACATAATGTTATGTCGAGTACGCGTCGCTTGAGCGGGATTCGAACTCACAACGTTAGTGATGATAGACACTGATTGCATAGGTAGTTGTAAATCCAACTACCATACGATCACAACCAGCCCTATAATATAGGATAAATATATCTACATACCCTATTACCATCCAACTTTTTCTCCCGCCATCTTGCTTGGATAAAAATATTAGCAGTAAAATTTTCAGCAACTGTCTCTATGTCCGTAATTTTTAAGAAAACTATCTTAAGGAAAACCTTTTTCTGAAAGAAAAATAAGAAATATTAACAGTATAAGATTACTAAAAAAAAAATCTTTTAAGAAATTATTGTCTTATCTATTAGTTATTAAATACTACTCAGTGATTGGTTAGTTGGATTATGGTGTTTAACGTCACTTTCAACAATATTTCAGTTATATCGTGGTGGAGGAAACCGGAGTACCTGGAGAAACCCACCGACCTGCCTCAAGTCACTGACAAACTTTATCACATAATGTTGTGTCGAGTACACCTCGCCATGAACGGGGTTCGAACTCACAACGTTAGTGGTGATAGGCACTGATTGCACAGGTAGTTGTTAAACTAACTACCATACGATCACGAGTATATTGACGACCACGACGGCCCCTTACTACTCAATGTATTTCATATAGATCTACAAACATATTAAATACTGTAGCTAAAACACGTATTTGATAGAATATGTTAAATGACATATATCTTCACCTTACACATCGATGAAATTCGAACCCGGATGTCGCTTCCATCCATGGCCAGTCTTTTATGTACTGTGACCGAATCTGAATTTGTGTACTCGTTTCAAGTCTGGTTCCGGATTGCATATATTGAGTCCGGTTCCTATTCCAATCCCGAATTTTTATAAATACTTATCCCAGACTGGTAAAGCGAACTTATCGCTGAAATCCACCATCTATCCCACATCCGGTTACGGGTATTAGGGTAAGAGTCCACGTTATTGGTGATTGGTCATTGAACAGAAGTCGTGAAAAATGTCGATAGAAATTCAGATTATTATAACCTGGGACAAACACAAAAGTGTGGCGGTGTTAATCCGATTTATGGATCACAACCCTACTACAGTAAATCCTGTCTGAACTTAACCCCTTTGGGACTGCATAACTTGTTCAGTTTAGACAGGTGTTTGGTTACCACAGGCTCAAATTACATACACGTTTAGTATATTGGACTGTAAAGTCTGTCTAGTTTATGCGTTTTTTCGGTTTACTTGGGGTTCGCTTTAGGCAGTTTTCACTGTATTTATGATATAGTTTTACGTACATACATACGAAATCTAATACTATTTTCGCAGACACAAAAAGAAACGTTATGAAAACAGGCAACAATTCTTGTTATTACTACTAGTATTTAAATACAGAGAATTATACACTTAGTATTGATCAATATAGATTATCCTATAATCTAAGCTTTTGTTTAATATAGCCACACAGTTATAACATCAGTATGGCAGGGAATATTAAAAATGTCGAATGCCAATGCTATTGTGGTAGTCAGGAACTGTATTCGTGACAGGAGTATTCTTAAACAGTCAAATGTGAGTTCATGTTATCATTATTGTCATTATTTATTTTGTGGGGAGGGGGGGATGGGGTTAGTTTATAGGGAAGAGTATTCTTAAACAGTTAAATGTGAGTTAATGTTGTCTTTATTATTATTATTATATTATTTTATTTGGGGGGGAGGGGGGGGGGACAGTGTATTGAATGCTATTTATTGATTGTTTGTTGCTTATCTAAGTTCATACCACGAACAGATAAATGAACGAAATATTATGTATGTAAAAAGGTGGAGAGGGTGGGAAGAAAATGCCTCGCAGCCGGCCAGTAACAATCAGCGATTCCTAGCTTTAGCTTTTTAGGACCGTGGTGCAACTTGAGATGTCTTTTTAATATGCAAAGAACTCGACATAGCTGTTTGCACAACTAGCCTACGTCCTCATGTTCCAAAGGATGGAGGGGGGGGGGGGGGGTACCCAGCATGCGGAGAAAGTAGACTAGATGCAATTCATATACTACTATTTTCTCGGAAATTGCTGAAAATGTGGTTTATATACCTATTTATTGTAAATATTCTGAAAAAATTAAATAGACGTATACTTATAGCAGACACGATAGGCATGTTTAATCAGTGGCACCAAAGTAGTAGCTATGGCCCGGTGACATTTACATCACCATGTACACTCCAGAAGTCCATTTTCAATACATAGGCCTACTTCTTTAAACTATGTATAGGTAGATAAAAAAAATCTTACCGCTGTTTCGTCCATTTTTTTTGTCAATAAACTCCAAGCGTTATTTTACATTGTAATTGTGACCGATATTTCCATATACCTATTGGTATAATTTTACATTTAAAATTTAAACTTCTACATGATAATGATCTTTTAGGATCAAACATTTAAACACAAATCAATTATATTGTTTCAGTTTGAGGGGCTCGGTACGGGGAAGATAAGTTTGAGTGTATTTAAATATAAGAGATATACATGTATGTTATATTTCTAATAACGTTAACCGCATCGGTGGTGTAATGGTTAGGCGTGGTCGCCTCGAGTGCGGTAGATCGTGGGTTCGAGCCCGCTCGGGTCATACCAAAGACTATAAAATTGGTATTTGTTGCTTCTCCGCTAAGCACGCAGCATTAAGGAGAAAGAGCAAAACTGGTTGGCTTGGAATCGTGATAATGTGTCCGAGTGGGGCGACATGTCTATCCGCGGACTCTTGTTTCAGTGAGCTAGAACTATATATAAAATCCAATTAATCATGTTGGTCTAGTACAAAGCGAACCTCGTCAATTACTTTGTTCTCGCCGTGCAATATGGTTGCAAAATATCAGAGTTGGCGTTAAGCAACAATCACTCACTCACTCTAATAAAGTTACCACATCTGTTCTAGTAAGGATGCAATCATTTGTGTGAATTTAAGTAATGGGGGGAATACGTAAATCTACAAAAATAGTGCGATAGGTCGGTGGTTTTCTCCGGGTCCTCCGGTTTCTTCCACTAAAAAAACTAACCACCACGATATAGCTGAAATATTGTTGAAAGTGGCGTTAAACACCATCAAACAAACAAGCAAAAAAAGTGAGTGAATTGTGGCTAAAAGCCAAAAGTGAGCATGTTTTCAGTAACAAGACTGCATTATACTTGACCAATATAGGCTTAGTTGGATTCAGATAGTGAATTTATTCAGAGAAACAACAAGCATCATAATGTAGCTCCACTCAGATATCTGCTCGGTCATGCAATAATGTCGGTCATTTGTTTTGATTTACAATTCTCGCGCAGCACGAGACCAATGACGTCATTCTGTATATTCATAGCGTACATAAACACAGAGGGAATACTTTTCAACGTCAAAATTACAAGATGAGATTAAAACAGAGAAGTTTGAATTGAATAAATTCCATGCAAGTAAAAAAGATCCTTTTTACTGATGTCTTTTTTTTTCTGATCATTATGCTTGTTAAATATGTTTCCATCGATGGTATTCACCAAACATTTGTATTTTTCCAGTTTGTTGATATAATCGACATCACAGTTCATGACCGTTTCTGGAATGTAGGCCAAGCAATTGTATTTTGAAATACTTTGCAAATATGATGATTGATCATTCAGATTCCACCATTTTCTAGAAAATGGCCGATTTTACCGGGAAAATACATGCAAGTGCTCTCCATTAGTCACAAAATGGCAGATTATTTTGCATTTCCACTGCTGCTTTAATAACAAATATACCCCTTACTTCTTGGGGTAATGAAATGAAATTCACAGTGAAGATAGAAAAAGAATTAATTTAACAGCAATAATAAAAATTTATAGCATAAATTGAACAGAGAATTAAATTAAACCAGACAGAAAAATGAGATTGTCTGGGTAAAAAAAAAACCTGTCATTATTACAAATAGCATCAACAAAACTGTATTGTTACCACTCTGTGATAATAAATGTGATTAAAATAAATTGAAATCAGTCATTAATTCTTTTAACAAAATGTGTCTGTCTTGGAAAAGGGGTGGTAAACAAATATGGGTCAGTATGTAATTAGTATCGATCTTTTTTCCATGGAACTTTACACATGTGAGCAAGAATAGATGAGGAACATAATTAAAAAGAAAAAAATGTTTACTTTTCAAACATGAAAAAAATAATCAAACATTATCCAATGACTGACCGACTTATTGTCAGACGAGGATACATTATTCTGACTCGGAGCCTACGGTCTGTTTTCTCACTACTTTAAATGTTGCTTAAGGGAGAATCACCAAATAACAATTTGATAGCATTTGGTTTGACCCAACCGGGGATCGAAAACTGGGGTTGATGGTCTGCAAATTAAAATTGTGAAAAAAAGTTCCAAATAAACGACAACCCAAAACATGTTTATTTTTTAATTTGTAAATTATCATTAAACTTGAAAAACAAGAATGCAACCCAATTGTTTTGTAACATTCCCCCTTTTCATGGTTTAAATACTTTCCATTGAGATAATTAGGGGTATGTGTATTAAAGGAACAAATTATACTTGTACAATGGTCTATTCACTGTCAAAATAAGTTTGTATAAACACAATATCATATATCACTATAAGGAATGATTACCGCTTGAATTGAAAATAATTAATGGCGGAGAGCGTAAAAGTCGAATCTTTGAATCAAGCTAACGTTGTGAACAAGACAGATAGAATAAAACCAAAGGTATGTCATTGTTGTTAATAAGTATTATTTTTTTCATGTGACAATATTCAATGTTTTTCCCATTATTGAGCACATGCGCTGATGACACGGAATTATCATCCCTGTTTTAACTTTCTGTTTACATATTTATTTTCAATAAAAAATTCTTTATTATTTCATCTCTTTTTCCTTACTTCAACTTGTTCGTGTTAATATTCATACTAAATTGTTGTTAACATATGATTGTATAGCATTATGGACACGAACAAGTTAAATTAAGGAAAAAGAGATGAAATAATAAAGAAATGTTACTGAAAATGAATATGTAAACAGCAAGTTAAAAAAAAAAAAAGAAGGGTGGTCGTAATTCCGTGCCACTAGAGCATGTGGTTAAATTCCTGCATGATAATTCCCGCCAATTCCTTTCAACGGAAATTAACAACTAAAAAATATGTTTTTGATCATAGGAGAAACAGCTTCTCCTTCTGCTGCCATCATCAGTAAGCCCCGGATGTTCACGCTCCATCAGTAAACCACGGATGTTCACGCTCCATCAGTAAGCCCCGGATGTTCACGCTCCATCAGTAAGCCACGGATGTTCACGCTCCGTTTATTCTCTACTCATCGTAATTGAAGTGTCATCAGTTGTGACGTACCGCCGATGTCTGCTACCAGTGGATTCCGATATTTCTCCACTCGCGATAGTTACATTTTCAAAACTAATACTGTCGAACCTCGTTGTCTTGAAATCGAAAGGGCCACCCGAAAATATTCGAGTTATCTGAGGTTTAAATAAAGCAATAATTTAGTTAAACACAGATTACGAAAATCTAAAAAAAAAAAAAAAACACTCTTTCTTGCAAATACAGTTATGTCATTGAAAGAGAAAAGAGAGTTGTTTCATACGTAGAGTATGTATACCTCTAAGTAACATTTATTACAAACTATTCCGATCATTGAAAGTAAAAACAAGAGTTCCTTCAAGTACTGATTACGAATACCTTAGAAAACCTCTTTAGAACAAACAAAATTTGTAATTAAAAAAAATGCATACTTCCAAATACCACTGTATTACAAATCTATTTTGGCCACTGAAATTAAACAAACCTAGTTTTTTTAATCTAGATTACACACAAAACAAAAACAAAAGAATAACACAATTCTGTGTTTAGAAAAAAAAGTTTTCGTAATCATACAAAACTAAAAGATTACATACAAAACATAAACAAAATTGTGTAATTGGAAGGAAAAAAAAGGTTTCATACACATACCATAGCTACCCTTTACTACCTCTTTACAAGCTAAACATCTTATAATATCCACAAAGAAAATATAGATACAAGTAATTAAAGTTACTACTCAATAATAATAGTCCTTTAATAAACCTCCTTGAACTATGTGTTTTTAATATTTTGATTGATATTAAGAGATAGGGTGTCTTTATTCTTAGTACAATGGTGGGTACGTTAAATAGACTGTACATTACCTGTTTGTCCTGACCAGTTACTATAGACGGCACGATATAGTTGAAATATTGCTAAAGTTGGCGTTAAACACCAATCAATCAACCAGTTACTATAGAGATACAAAATTTTAATTAAATTCAAATGGATAAGAAGGTAAGAATTATTCTTGTTTTATATAAATGTAGATCTATGTCAAAGTTAGTGCTCATCATGTACGCTCAAATTCGAAGTGATTGTTGTTTAACACAAACTTGGCATTTTGTTCTGCAACTAAATATCATGCCTATAACAAATATATTATTATGAGAAGCAAACCTTGATGTACAGTGGCGTAATGGTAGTGTGCTCGCCTCGAGTTCGGTATATCGTGAGTTCAAGCCCCGGTCGGATAAAACCAAAGACTGTAAAATTGGTATTTGTTGCTTCTCGGAGAAAGCGGAAAGACTGGTTGGTTCGGAATCAGGATAATGTGTCCGGGTAGGACAACATATGTATCCGCGGACTGTTGTTTCACTCAAAATCGAAAGATAATATATGTTTTTCCTTTCTAGTCCTATGAGTGTGAATGATTGTTGTTTGACACAAACTGATCGTTTTTTCAACTAAATATAATGGCTATAGCAAGTTGAGATGAGATGATGATGATGATGTCCACTTTGTACTAGATTAACGTGCTTACATACTTAACGAACATTCCACGGGTAGGAGTGTCGTCCCTCTCGTACACATTATCCCTAACCAACCTGTCTTGCTACCTTTAAAATATCTTATTGGGAAATAAACATGCAAAATATATAACACAATAGTACTTCTTACTTATGAAGTCTTCTCCGGTTTACATTGAATAATATGAGACAGGCAACCTGTTTGAAGGACGAAGTCCTCAAATTTCAATAATACGATGATCCGTATACGTTAGCCTCACCGGACGCAATTACGAACAATTTCGATGATATTGACCGTGGCATTTGATAATAAATTTGACCAAATTGATGAAGCTGATTGCATGTTCATATTTCAGATTAAACATCAATACTCCTTTTGAATCATAGCCCATATATTATTCAATGGATTGTTACGGGTTTTAAACAGATTTTCATGACCCCGTTCTAGTCACTCTGTGACCTAGATCCGGACACAATTTCGAACGACATCATAATAACCTTTCTAGTGTAAATTATTTAATGACAACTGTTAAAATTG
Source organism: Bathymodiolus septemdierum (assembly GCA_963383655.1). Taxonomy (NCBI): domain Eukaryota; kingdom Metazoa; phylum Mollusca; class Bivalvia; order Mytilida; family Modiolidae; genus Bathymodiolus; species Bathymodiolus septemdierum. The sequence continues at coordinate 16,813,829 of OY726527.1, read as the reverse complement.
AAAGAGCATTCATTCATTTACGTTCACGTATCCATTTGTATATAATACACATGACATAAAAACCTTTCCTTTATTCATACCATAAATGTGTGCCAGTTTGCATTCGGAATTCCTTGGACTCTTCAATGAATAAGGTACATCACGGATTTTGACATTTTGGGATAGATCAAGGTAAGGAAAATGTATTATATTGACTGTTTTTGTTTTAATTTCAATGTGATCTACATATGCATAGAACCAGGAGATCATATTCATTCCAATTACAGGCATAATATAACAAAATATGCGTACCTCAATGAATTTTAGCGATAGATTCCAAGTGCAATTGTCGATCGTTTTCTGTTTACAAATATGAAAACCCGTCGTCTGCAACATTCAACAACTGCGCATGAATAATTTTCTCCCAAAACGCGTGTAATTTCGCGGGGTATCTATTTATAAAAGCATTTTTTTAATTCATGTTTTGAAGGAACAATTAGGGGGACATACTTTTTATTTCGTTCGTAATTGTATCCGTTCGTAATTGCGTCCGGTGAGGCTATTATCTTTTATTTTGAATGAATTGTGTAGCCGATTTGTTATGGCTACGCCGCTCTTCCATCGGGAGTTTCGTAGAAAGAAATTGTTTTATTAGAATTTTATTTCAAGTTTATTTCGGTTTTGCATAGAGTAAATAATCAAAGAATGGGAATTTTTCATTGAAATAGATTTCTTTTGCGTTTCTAAATTATCAATTGATCTATTTTTTAAACTTCCGGTGAGCAGATTGTTGGCTATCAATATAGAAGGAAAAATCGGACAGTTTACCGTTAGAAGGACTTCGTCCTTTATAAATATCATTCTAATATGACGTCTTTCAAACGCTTTGAGTCCAAACCCGTGGTGAAAATAATATTAATCTATGACCGATTAAATTTATGACGTCATCGACAATTGATAACGATATTTTACCAATTTGTACATATTAGAATCGAAATAATTCATGGAAAGCCATATGTATATATTGTTTTTACCACGGGTCGGCCTTTATGTCAGCTTTTTAGCCCTCGCTTACGCTCGGGGTAAAACTTCATGACATAAAGTCCAACCCGTGGTAAAAACAATATATACATATGGCTTCCATGAATTATTTCTTAAATTAAGTATGGAAACCATTGATAGGTACAGTGATACCAAGCTTGATGTACCTCTTTGTAACTCAATGCCATTTTGTATGTGTAGCCTCGATCTAATATAATGAACAATAATAGCATTTGTCTAAACTGTCTAATCAATAACGTTACCTTAATTCTAAGTTAAACACACAATTTTAGTATCTAAATCAAATAATGTAAATGGACAGACTTTCCGGTTTATTAGAAAAAAAAAATTGAAAATCAATAAAAACAATTTCATTGATTGTTTTAGCATTTAGCATAACATCAAAATTATCTAAAACATTTAAATTTCGGTTACTTCCATGTAGGAAATACTAAATTATATTTCAATGTTTTCAAAATGTCTGATTGTGTTAAAATTATGACTTATGAAGAGGCAAAAACTCTTAACAAGACGAAACCAAAGGTAAGAATTGTTTTATATAGTTATAAAAATGAAGATATATTATTTAGTGCGCATGATGCGTTTCTGGAATAACCTTCATCAGTTACGCGCAAAATCGAAAGATTGGAAAGCAAAATAATGTAAAAGTGTTTGGGAACAAGTAAAACCAAAGGGCATAGACAAGATAGCCAAAAAAAAAATCGGCTAAGGTCACCAATGACTAATTTATTGAGCACAATTGTGCAGTAAAAGGATTTGAAGGCATACCAAGAGAAAACCGACTTGTCGCAAGTCACTAACAAACTTTATCACATAATCGTATCAAGTGCAACCCGCCATTAACAGGTTCTGAACTCTCAACTTTGGTGGTAAATCGAACTACCATACAATCACGTCCACGACTGCCCCCTGCATGATTAGAGCTGACTGCCAGGTAAGGTCTACTTGTTACCCATCAATTATTCTATATAAGCTTCCGAAATACATTCATTGTGTTTATTCTGTTATTACCTTATTTTTCAATTGTTTTATTATGTTATCCTTTTAGCTTTAAAATATACTCGAATATGTCGGCGGTAAGTCAATATTTTGATACCCTTTATTAAATGACTAACACATTATTGATCTGTCTTTATCCTTATATATGTTTTCCTATTGTATGACATCATATAAGTATGATAATACCAATAACAAAATGACCCCGTACTTAAAAATTAATATTGATTTTTGAATAAATCAAAATTAATACTACCAATACCAAACCGTAATAATTATGTGTGATGACAAATAGAGCCAGAAGTTATTTATGTATATTAAGTGTGATGACAAGTAAAGCTGGGAGTTATGTTTATTCCTAAGAAATTAACAATACCAATACAAACTGTAATATGGATTAGGCACAGCCTACAGGCGAGCATCGCATCTACGCATAGACATGTACATGTACAAATAGTAGTTTTGGGTTCTTTTCTTCATTATTCTTGATTATTTTTCTTTGTTCTCCATTTCGACTTACCTAGTTAATTCCATTGCAAAGAAGATTTTTGGGGCCGAGATATATCGGGGACGACTTTTTTTATGGGCGAAACAAGAAGGTCTAACGATTGTCTATTTTTTAAATAAATTAATCGTTTCGTGTAAAGAATCTGTACGGGTTCGTTTCTAATTTTTTTTTGTTATTTTTAAATTGGATAGTTATTTTTTATTCAAATTAATAGGCTATTTCCGGTGATTCACTCCGATTGTTCATTCTATGCTGAAACTTAGAATCCACTTCTGGTTGGTATTGATCGTATATATTGATTCATCTCCTTACACACATGTTGCTGTTTAGCTCGAATCTTGCGATGCTCGCTAATAATTATGTGTGATGACGAGTAGAGCTAGGTGCTATTTATATATATGTGTGATTACAAGTAAAGCTAGGAGCTATTTGTGTATATGTGTGATGACAAGTAAAGCTAGGAGCTATTTATGTATATTAAGTGTGATGACAAGTAAAGGAGCTATTTTTATATCTATGATTATCCTACTGTATTTGAAAGTAAACATTATAAAGAAATGGTGGTTAACAATAAAATGGTATAGCCAATATACTGTGAATTCATTAGTATTGGTGGTATGCCAATTTTTGCGGATTTCGTGCATAATATTAAATCCCGAAATTAAGGATTAAACGAATATTCGTTCCCATATATATGTTTACTGACTATAGAAGGGGATCAATGAATTTAGACATCCACGAAAATAAAATTTTCCTCAAACAGCGAATTTCGGTTACCACGAATTTAAATGAATTCACAGGATAGGGACTACACAATGACAAATAAATTATAGTATTTATGACAAGAAAGCTTAAACAATGATGGTCAACCATTCCACCAATATCAACAAATCATTGAACACAAAAAAGACCGACGACACATGGTGTTCGAAATCCAGGTCAATAATGTTTAATGGTTGATGTGATGAATGGGATTCCCCATATGTCAACCAATGGTAAGCATGTTAATGTATGAAGAACAACAAGTGTGACTTTTGACAATTGATTTAACCTAATTCCTATAACTGTTTTGTTATTTAAATTGTGTCGTGTCATTTTATTTTTGTCTTATTTATTTTTCTAGAAATATACTTTTTATTTGTTTCCTTTCATTTTTGGCTTAAAAGTTAACGCTACGGGTATAAGACAACATTAAAGAACTAATACATACATGTACTAGCAATCAACAACAACAAAACAAACAAACAAACAAACACTAATGGGCCAACAGGAACAATATATATACGAAATACAACACAGGTAGAGAAAAAACACCCATGGACCAATACGAAACACTATGCGTGTATACAACATAAATGGACCAATACTATGCGTGTATATAACATAAATGGATCAATACTATGCGTGTATACAACATAAATGGAACAATACTATGCGTGTATATAACAAATGGATCAATACTATGCGTGTATACAACATAAATGGACCAATACTATGCGTGTATACAACATAAATGGACCAATACTATGCGTGTATACAACATAAATGGAACAGTACTATGCGTGTATATAACAAATGGACCAATACTATGCGTGTATACAACATAAATAGACCAATACTATGCGTGTATACAACATAAATGGAACAGTACTATGCGTTTATATAACATAAATGGATCAATATTATGCGTGTATACTACATAAATGGAACAATACTATGCGTGTATATAACAAATGGACCAATATTATGCGTGTATATAACATAAATGGATCAATACTATGCGTGTATACAACATAAATGGATCAATACTATGCGTGTATACAACAACAATGGATCAATACTATGCGTGTATTCTACATAAATGGATCAATACTATGCGTGTATACAACATACATGGATCAATACTATGCGTGTATTCTACATAAATGGATCAATACTATGCGTGTATTCTACATAAATGGATCAATACTATGCGTGTATACAACATACATGGATCAATACTATGCGTGTATACAACATAAATGGAACAGTACTATGCGTATATACAACATAAATGGATCAATACTATGCGTGTATTCTACATAAATGGATCAATACTATGCGTTTATACAACATAAATGGAACAGTACTATGCGTATATACAACATAAATGGACCGAATAACAACATTATATGGATGCAAACCCGTGAAGAATTAATACGATTTGGAGGTTATTGATGCTTAACGCCACTTTCAACATTTAGCGTAGTTTATCGTGGTGATCAGTGTTATTGGTGGATGAAACTGGAGTACCGACATGAAAGCGTCGACCCGTAGTAGTCCAATGACAAACTAAATATTTCATAATATAGTATCGAATACACCTCTATGGTCGAAATCAATCTCATAACTTTAGTTTAAACATATTTTATTAATTAATAAATATAGTACAATATGATAAATTACAATATGATACACTACAAATAATTAAAGGGATTCGAAAACAAGTCTAGAAAAACTTCTCATAACTTTGATGGTGATATGCACTCTACCACATAAATTCGTATCGAGTGCACTTCACCACGAGGACGGTCAAATTCACAACGCTAGTGGTAATAGGCACCAATTGTATATTATCAGTTGCTAAAGTGAATTGCCATAGTATGCAGTGCACGAACCCTCCCCCCAACTGATACGAACATCTATATGTATCTAACATACTCTTTATCGACCAATAGTGATATTTCAGCATGCAAAACAATGATGTCTGGAAGACATTGAGTCCAATGCTTAAATGTGAAACGCACATTTCCCTCAGTGGATTCTCAAGTTAGCATGCACTATCTTAAGACACTTTAAATTTACTTCTCACTTGTTTAATTTATCTTCTTTAGACAAGCTGTAAACTATCGACTATCATAAGCATATTAACACTAGTAACATGATATAAATTTATCATTTTTTCTTAATCTACCGGAAGTAGTATCATATTATCTCCCTTTATTGTGAATTAACTCAATTTGCGAATTATAACATCAACTTCCGTCTCAGCTGTTGAAAGTAAATACACAAATATGCCAACAATATTGTTATATATATATGTTATAATTTATTAACATTTGACTTATAACCGGGTTTGTATTTAGATTAACACGACGGGTGCCATTTGTGGAGCAAGAACGGTTTACCCTTCCGGAACACCTGAATTCACACCCGGTTTTTAATGGGGTTCGCGCTACTCAATCTTTAGTTTCATGTTAATGTTTTGTAGATGTTGCTTGTCCTTTTCTCCTTTTTCTTTTGGTCATTGTGTTGTCTGTCCTTCTTCGATATACGGATTTTGATTACCCTTTGTTATCTTCAAACTCTTCACAAAAATGCCTATATTCCATGAACAGGACTATTCTATAGAGGGGACTAGCGAGGAAAAAATCAGTGTCACTGGATTCGAGCCCCGACACCAAATCACGTGTAAAGGTTACCATAGATCTAAATTATTATTTTTATCCAATCAGATAGTTCGTTCAATGATATGTAGCTTTGATATTTCTGGAAAATTTATGAAAGCGACAGTACTGATTTTAGCACATTTGAATGATAATGAAATAAAGTCTTTGAATCCTACCTTTGTGCCACTTTCAATATTCAGCCGAATCAGGGCGTAGAACACATACAAACACACATTGATATTTGATAGCTTTAGTTTTTGTGTTTTTCCAAATTGTTTACTAGTATTTTTTGCCTTTGATCTCAGCTACTTATTTGTCTTTAAATAAAGTTACGTCAGTTTTTAATATCAGTTCTTTGTATCATTTGCTTCTTTTGATAGTGGACATGTGTAATTATAACGGATAATTTATAAAACACTGTATTTTGAACGTCACGATATAGCTCAAATACGGTTAAAGTTGGCGTTAAACACCAATCAATCTGTATTTTGAACGTTTTTTTTATTTTTCAGAAATCTGTATTTATCCTTTTAATTACATCTTGGCATCTTTTAACAGTAGACTTGTTTAAAAATACTTGATAAAGCATTAACCACTGAACTTTGACCTTTTTCAGAAATCTGTATTTATCAAGGTAACATATCTAAAGATTAGTAACATAGAGACCGTTAAAGAACAGTTTTCAGCAGATGTTTTTATTAAGGCAAGATGGCGGGAACCAAGTCTTGATCATGGAAAGGTAATATGATATTCATAATAAAACACTCACAATGTCAAATGAAAATAGTAACATACGATCACTGAATACAGGTTTATCACCGCCACATGTTGTACCTGTCCCAAGCCAGGACTCGTGTTTTCAACGGCATATGTCATGGTCCTTTTGTGTCCAATGAGTTGAGGTGAGAGGTGATTGCTCACTTTGTTCCAGTATTGTTATAAATACTCTTATAGTGACAGGCGGAACCTTTGAGCCGTAATGAAAGCGGGAGGTTTGGCGCTTTGAAATCTGATTCAACCCACCATTTCTTTAGAAATGCCTGTACCAAGTCAGGGTCATTACTGTTTTCACAGTTTTCCGGTTGTTGACTGATATTGTCTGTTTATATACTTATGAGTTTTGACTTTCCCTTTGTAAGATTCTTCGGAGTTCGATAATTTTGTTATTACCCTTATTTGTTGGTAATTGGTGGACTTGTTGATAATCACCAATTACACATTCCTTTCATAATACAATATACCTGATATAATAACATCCAAAAACTACAATTCTGAAAAGAAAATGGCGGTCAGCTATTGCATCAATATCAACAAAACGAGCAGTGACCTCTCACCTTAACTCAGGGAGGTTATGGTTTTTTGTTTCTATCAGAATTTCTTTTTTTGGACAACACAAGAGTTAGAATATTATTCTTTTTTGTCCAGAATTTAACATTAGTTATATGACAAAAACTCTGTATCAGATTATTTTTTTTTCCTCCTCCAAAATCAGAATATTTTTTTCAGCAACATTGGGAATCAGAATATTTTTTTAGAAAAAAAACATACCCCCCCTTCAAGTTAAATGGTCGTTCCCTAATGCACGTCTTCACAGTAACCAAATTAAATAAATGTTTATGCATGTACACGCATACATTTCAATCAACGTGGACGACGCATATATTTGTGAGTTGTGGGTCAATGGACATTTCTACATCTTTCGTAATCGTCAATAAATAAAATGTTGTGCAATTAACGCACACTATTCAAAACTTCGATGTGATATGCCACGTGAGGCACGTGTTTTTGGAAAATGGATAAAGCCATGCACGAAAAAGGAAATGACTTCTGAATTTGATCTCTTGTATATATTAAATTAGACCCAACGCACGCGCGGTATAGTGACATCAGTGGCCAGCAGGTTATCATCAGTACGTTGATGGAGCGCGGAACTACAAAGAAAAAGAAGTGTCGTACGTGGTCATTTTGATCGTATTGCTAGATGTTTAGTTATATATATATGTTTTGTAGATTGTTGTTTGTCTTTTTTCTTTAGGCCATTGTGTTGTCTGTCCTTTTTCTTTAGGCCATTGTGTTGTCTGTCCTTTGTCTTTAGGTCATTGTGTTGTCTGTCCTTTTTCTTTAGGCCATTGTGTTGTCTGTCCTTTTTCTATTTACGGATCTGATTACCTCGTCGGTGCCTTCAAACCCTTCTTAACAACAATGTTTATACAGTACACTAGCCAACAGGTAGAAAGGTAAAAACTAAGCTTACGGCTTTCCCCGATAAACACGCTACATGTAATTTGTTATTATTGATACAATGAAATAAAAATTTAAAAATAAACAAAAAACATACGACGCTGTAAGAAAAATTCTAAAATCTCATTACAACGATCGTAGAAACTGTGGCAAATTCGATTCCCCTATTGCTAATTTCATACATATCTTAATGTTTATAATTATATGTTTCATATTCTAATTAATTTTAGAGTTCAGAAACAGCAAAGTTAGACCAATACTGGAATCCGAAGCTAGTAGTGCAGAATGTACTTGGTAGTCCTAAGCAGTCGATGTGGAAAGAAGTCATTTTCAGTAAAACTGGCGAAGCTTTTATTGTGGAGAAGCGGAGAATTAAAGGAACATTTGCAGAAATGTTGGAACTGAAAAATTTCCCATTTGATTTCCAGGTACGTTGTGTTTTTGGTTTTATGTCATACCTTTAGATAAATAATTATAGTTAGGTGTCAAACCACTAATTCACCAATCTGAGCTTATAGCATATACAATAGTAGTCATTTTTACAGAAAAAAAGTTCATTTCACTTTGTTGTATTTTGAAAAATGTTAAATGTAATTGCATAAATAAAATTGGTAATTGAAGGTCAATTATATATATATATATATATATATATATATATATATATATATATATATATATATATATATAGTTTTTGGATCCGCGAGTTGCAAACATTACATCCGGAAGGCATAAACAAAAAGGCCTAAATCTTTTGCTTTTTAACTTTTTAACCAGTCCTTGGTTAGTTGGTAAACTTCATCATTACATTTTCTCATTCTTTTCATATTGTTTATAAATTAGTGTACATATATACTTGAATAATATAAAGTATAAAGTTCAAGATTATGATTTTTAGTAATTTACGTCACGATAACTGATGGTCTCGTGACAATTTTTCAAATCAGATTACAGACGCTGATAAAGCTTGTCGGTCAAGCGAAATATCAGTCGATTTAATTATAATTATAGTCTTTTTGTAGACTTATAGTTATTTTTGTTACATTTTAACATCTTTTTTTGATATCGTTGTGCTAACATTTTAGACGTTTGTTTATCATTTTTGTTTGTTTGCACAGTATCGTTAACACTTGTTTCCGATCCGACATCTCGTAGGTTCATACGTTGGCTACTTTTTCAGACGTTTACATATATATATATATATATATTTGATCCCAAATGTGGTTGCATTTACATTGTAGTTGTATTTTAATCCTGTATGGAGGTCTTGATGCATGCCCTAAGCATACTGAATTCCCGAGAATGACGTTGCTATGTTAAAAGTAGAGGGTGTACCAGAGCATGGCATTTCACTGCAAGACTTTAAAAATGACATGCCATTCTGACAGATCGTAGAGGAATCCTGTATGTTTCAGAACATATATGGTGTTGGAAAGGTTAAGCTTCAGACAGAATGGCCAGATAGACTCGAAAAAACACAAATTTAGTAAATAAAATCTTATAGAAATTAATTAGTGTTTTTACACCTATTGACCCCACGATATAGCTGACATATTGCCGGAATTGACGTTAAACACCAATCAATCGCTACACCTTTATACAATCAATGTCGATCTTCCTCAACCTTTATTGTGCTTGGTTGTAGGTTTATATAAGTGATCTTTATTTTTCAGTTATTTTTTTTATTATTTCATTTCCCATCTGTTTGACGTTGAGCGTAACTGTGGAAATTAAATACAAAATGGACGTCTGATGTATACTATTCTATAAGTGTCTTCTCTTGAGGGAACTGTTCTCTTATAGTGTTGTCTGGTAAGGTATAGTGCCTGAGCCAATGACGAGGGCACGATACGTCACCAGATAACACTACAGGAAAACTGTTCACGAGACTAATATTTATAGTACGTAACATCTCATTCTGGAGATAAAAGAAAAAAATATAGGTAAATTCGTTTGTATTGCCAAACCTCGCCATGTTGACAGTAAAACAATAAACAGACTGCTTTGAACGCTTCCTGTTTCTTTTTATTTCTTTATTGTCTTATTCTGCCTGTTAACATATATCACCTTGGCCCAGCCTATCAAGTGATGTAAAAATATAATTTCATTTACAATCAACATTATTTTAAATTTCCCAATAAAATAGATTGTATTTTATTCACATCAATATATCAACAATACAACCGGGTACCTATAAAGTGCGAAACGAAATAGAAACGAAACGAAACGAAATCAACAAAAACGAAATCAACGAAATGAAAACGAAACCAACGAAAACAAAACGAAATACGATGCTAGACTACTTCCCACACATGTCTCAGTGTCTTTCATTAGGAGAGGACAGGATTTGATCACCATTAAACAAGAATACTATACATTTATTCAGCGGGAGTCTGTCCTTTTCAGTTAGTGGCTTCTTTTAAATTTGGGAACCATAAGAGCAACGTCAAGTCTGTTGAAAGGAGAGGAATTAAAATAACAGAAGTGCAGTAGTTAAAGTTCACTAATAAATATCCCCGTCCGAGCAAAATTTAAAAGTGTGTCGGAGAGACGAAAAAGTGTGACGACCGGACGGTCAAACGAACGAACGGACAGCAGAAGTCCTATATACCCCAATCTTTTTTTGGCGGAGGTATACAAATCCTATCAAAAATTAACTTTAGAAATTAAAAAAAAATCTACATATCTTGTAAAAGTACCTTTTTCCCATTGATCTCTTTTCATATTAAAAAAAACCCAAATCACCCCCTCTCCAAAATTTTTTCCGGTATTAATAAAATTTGATACGGCACATATTTTTATACCCCCGCTATCCAGCGGAAGGGGGGTATATAGTATTTGTCCGCGAGTTCTTCCCTGACTGCCTATGCAATTCCTCCTTAACAACTTGATGGAATTGAATGAATCTTACAGGAAATCTGTAATACCATATGGCAAGGTTCATTAATTTCATGAATTCTTTAGTACCAAATGGCATTGTGCACCTTCTATTTTTGTTTTCCCATTTTAACAGTTCTTGCTAAAATTTCTTCACTTTTGGACTTTGTCATTTAAGGCTATGTAATTGTCATACAAGGCTATACAATAGAGAGAGGATACTGTTGCGTTATCCATAACTCTTCCTAAACAACAGAATGGATTTCAATAAAACTTCCAGAGTTTCTTATGTTTACTTTTTGCAAGCATTATTTTTTCCAGAAGTTCTTCTGTAAGGAGGGCGCTCACTGTACGTCCTGTTATGTTGCTGTTGGTTTTTTTGTTAGTTCTTCAAAATAGAACAATAGGATTTGAAATAAAAAGTTTATAGTGTTGGGTCTTTTTGACCCCTGTATATCTCGGAAAGAACAACGGTAAGACATTACGCCAGATCTGTTGGCACACTACCGAATAAAGGTAATAACAATGGTACGTACTCCAAGATGCATGGGGATTAAACGTGACAAGTCGGGAAAATCCAGTAGTCAAATAGTGCCCAGAGTCTGAAACTCAAGACCATCCTGTAGGATTTGCCAAAAGGCAAATTTATGAAGAATACAAACGAAAAACGTAATAAAATCAGACGATAAATGAACCCTCAATATCCCAATCCATGAAAATACCCCCTCATATCCCCCCTTTTTTTTCTATATGCCCACTCCAGAAACTTTATAATTCATAAATAAAAATATGACATTTGAACTTCTGAAAGTTTGTCGGGAAGCAAACCCGGCTTGAATTGAGTTGCGGGTAATGTACGTGAGGAGTACTGTAACGGACAGACATGCAAGATGGGTTTCCCGGTTATAATTAATCAAAATTATTGTATTTAAAAAATCGAATTATCTTTTTTTTTTAATTTCTTTATTTCGTTTTGTCTTTTATTTTTTCCTTCCATTTTCTTCATATCAGTCTATTTCGTTTTGTTTTCGTTGATTTCGTTTTGCTTTCGTTGGTTTCGTTTTATTTCGTTTTTATTTCGTTGATTTCGTTTCGTTTCGTTTTTGTTGATTTCGTTTCGTTTCGTTTCGTGTTCATTGATTTCGTTTCGTTTCGTTTCTATTTCGTTTCGCACTTTATAGGTACCCCAATACAACCTGTATAAACAAAAGAGATCGAGCTACCATGAAAACATCGTGCGTCGGTTATTTTTACCTTTTACAATACAAGTGGGTTACATTGTAATCTGTGGAAAGGATTTTTTCCCCAATATAATAGATAAGTTATTTAATTCAATTTTAGAATAACAGAATTTATTTTCATTATCAATGTAAGGCGTTTTCTATTTTAATAGTTTTAAATCTTGCCAAAAATATATAAAAATAACGCGGGAAAATCTATGTCACAGGTATTGTGCCCGCGGGAAATCGTTTGAGCCTGGTATAGTCACCCGTTGTCAAGTGTACTGTTCAAAAATAGTTAACACTAATCATCCAATCAAAATAAAGCATTTTCATATGTTATGTACTATATTAATATAGCTATTTATGTTTTGTTTGTGACAATGTATAAAATATAAATATATTTGGATAAAAACGTAGATATCTAATTTAGTTCGCACGGCGCTTTTCTAGAATAAACTTCATTTAGGTTCACTCAAAATCGATTAAACTTTGAAATAATTTTCTGACGTTAAACATTGATGAGAACAACTGCACATGTAGATATATATATGCGTATTATGCATTAATTTAATGAAAGAAACGTGATATTGCTGATGTTCAATGTTTACAGTACATCTTAAAAGAATATACTGTGCCCTTTAATTTGGCAAGGTCAAAGTATAAATTGCATTGTGGGTAACTTCAATTATACTGCGTTCCACCAGTCACAATATCTACTATAATTAATAAAATAATTTGATTTAAAAGATACATGTACTGAGAATGTCTGACATGACAGAACCCAATTTAATTATTCTTTGTGTAATGTTAGATATACCAGAAGATGTTTAATGTTAACTGGTATTTAATTAAATAATCAGTGGGTTTAGCTCATTATCATTATGATGAATTAACGTTAGAGTTAAGCGAAGTAGTAATCAAGAGGCACTGGGTACACAAGACACAGCACGTAGACAAGCAAAACACCAAAACACAACATAAGACAGTAAACCACAACGATGAGCAAAACGGACGCCAACAAAAACCGGGGGTGAACCTAGGTGCGCGCGAAAACACCAAAAAATATATCGAAGATTAAATATCCGCCCATTTTTACATTTTGTAGGCATTTTACTCACATACTGAAAACACTTGTATAACCGCAATCATTTCAACAAAAGGACAGTTTGGGTCTTTAAAGCTAAATTATCCTCTGCACTTTTTATTGAAGTGCTTTTATCAAGCGCGAATTATCATCGGTCCTGTATTTGTGTGTTAGGGTATTGATTTGGTCTTTGTATCTACGATATTATATTAGATTTTAGAACTGTTCTGACAGTGTTATATTTGTGTATTTTTAATTTTAAATTGGTAATCTTCACGTGTTAGCGAAGTTTCTGGTCAGTGCTACTTTAGCCACAAACCAATTAAATGGCAATTTAAAAGAAGGGGGAAAAAAACGCCCTCTGAAAAGATATGAAACGCGACACAAGGAAATGCTAATTTATGAGAGTAAGAGATAGAGATAACGGAAGGGACAATCAAAATTGGACAATCCAGAAACACTGACAACATTGTGCACACAAGACACAGAACGAAGACAAATACAACAAAAATACAACACAGAAAACTGGAAAAAATTAGCAACACGGACACCACCAACTTCTATTATATAATTCATTATATTTTCATTCATACGAAAAACTGTTTCTGTATCCCATGTTTGCTCTCATGTTCTTTCTGACATTCACAACCCATGTTTTCTAATATTGCTTTGGTACTGATTGAAAAAACAATATACAATTAAAGACTTTTGATAAGGTTCACACGAAGATTTATCAACCTAGAAGAAGTGATAATGACCGAGACCAACGGCCAAGGTTATTATCACTTCTAGGGTTGATAAATATCATGCAAACCGATATCAAAAGTCAACAATTGTTATATTAAATGACTTGAGCTATGTATGCACAACATGCAAAAATACACCCTCGATTTAAATCGAACGCCATCAGGATTTCACCGATTTATATTTGGGTACTTGCAGTTATAATACACTAATTAATATTATCTTCCTCTCGTGCAAGACTGCGCGGTGATCATAATGTTTGTTAAAAAAAAAGCGATCGATGTATGGTTTTGACCAATCAAGAAAGTAGATTTTTTAGTCATTTAATAACTACATTTATCATATACTTGTATATAATATAGCAATTTTTTTTACCCTGTTAAAACTGTTGAAGTATATGATAACATGTCATTTTTCATACCATAACCTTTATCAGACCTCGTTCATATATCATCCCTTGAGCCTATCGGCTCTCGGGCTGATATCATGACGTAGGGCTGATAAAGGATATGATGTGAAAAATGCCATGTAATAATCTACATTTATTGACTATTTGTATTTTGTAGGATATCAGTGTTGTGCTGACATCAGAACACCCTATTCAAGAACTAGAAATCTTAGAAGATGAACAAGAACTCAGCTCCCTTAACGTGTCATGTTTTGTTGACGTCCAGGAATGGGAACTTAAAGACTTCGTCGTTACGGAAGCAAAACAGATGACCAAAGAATTCTCAGAGTCTAAAAATATATCATTTCCATTACTTACCATCAAGGCATTGGCAGTAAGACAATTCGGATTCTTTGTGTGGAATATACTAATTATCATGGTAAAATTATTTATATGTACATGTATATCAATTTAACACTTGCGGTAAGCACTTCCCGGCCCTTTCCTCATTTATCACGGGTTTGTAACTAGATTAATGCGACGGGTGTCACTAGTGGAGCAGGTACTGCCTACCCTTCCGGAGCACCTGAGTTCACCTCCGGTGTTTAGTGGGGTTCATGTTACTCGATCGTTAGATCTATGTGTGTGTTTTGTAGATCGTTGTTTGTCATTTTGTGCTTTTTCTTTTGGCCATTGTGTTGTCTGTTCTTCGATTTGCGGATTCTGATTACCCCTTTGCTATCTTCGAACCCTTCTTAAGCAACGTATTTCTTGGTTGAAATGAATCCCGATTCCTCGTGTTTTTGTTTTTACTTTTGTGGTGTGGCTATCCACTATTTGTAATATTTCGCGTACGGCATTCTTTTAAAGGAGAAAACGCCTTTCGAATGCTGGTTGTTGTTTTGGTTTTCAGCTTCAAATATCCATCATGTGACGAAATAAGAGAGTGATAATCTTTTGGATGCTATCTGAAAATATCTGATACACAAAATAAAATGCTAATGGTATCGCCCTTTAAAACATTGTTTACGTTTTTAAACGGTAAGATGTGGCAATGAGCTTGTTAACAACCCTAGAAATGATGTAAACAAATGATAAGATTGGGGTCAGTTATTGTGATGGCATCAAGACTCTAGCGGGAATAATATCAGTTTTCGGGCTTCGCTAAACAAATTTAGGAGAAGAGAATATCAGAAAGAACATTGTTTTTGTTTTCCTTTGAGACAATCGACAGTTTATTATCGTTAAAACTAGGTTAACCCGGCCTCTTACTAATGAAATGCTAATACGGACCAAATAGGGAAAGTGAGCGGTCATATATATGTGTGTTAAAGGTTTCATTTTCTACGGTTTTGTATTAGATTTTAGAAATGTTCCGTCAATGTGGTAAATTTTTTTTTCATTTCATTTCTACATTTGTTTTATTTGTCCATTTCAAACAATCATCAGTTGATTATCGCTTACTTTGGGTCTATACATATAGATTCTCCTTCAGTTGCCCGTGGGTTACGATATTTCTCCACTCAAGAGTTAAATTAAAAATGTTAACCACAAGCCGATAGGCGAGTGGTTAAAATTTAAAATTTAGCTCTCAAGAGTGGAGAAATATCGTAACCCACATGGGCAACTGAAGGAGAAATATCGTAACCCACATGGGCAACTGAAGGAGAATTTGTTTCTCTCATTATTTAACACGAACTATATTTCAAAATTACCGATTTGACAACATGCGGGGAAAGGCACGAGACATTTTAATCCTCTAGAGGATTACAGATTTTTCCACCACTGGTTCAGTGGAGTTAAAACGCCGTAATAATCGGAGAAAACTAGTTTAACCCCGCCACTTTTTTATTGAAATTCTCCTGCCAAACCAGGAACGTGATCGGTCATTATTTGATTGCTACATTTGTTTGTTATTTTCATTACAGATAATTATCAGTTTATTATCGTTTACTACATTTGTTTTTATTTTTCCATTACAGACAATCATCAGTCTATTATCGTTCACTACATTTTATTTTTATTTTTCCATTTCAGACAATCATCAGTCTATTATCGTTCACTACATTTTATTTTTATTTTTCCATTTCAGACAATCATCAGTCTATTATCGTTCACTACATTTTATTTTTATTTTTCCATTTCAGACAATCATCAATCTATTATCGTTCACTACATTTTATTTTTATTTTTCCATTACAGACAATCATCAGTCTATTATCGTTCACTACATTTTATTTTTATTCTTCCATTTCAGACAATCATCAGTCTATTATCGTTCACTACATTTTATTTTTATTCTTCCATTTCAGACAATCATCAGTCTATTATCGTTCACTACATTTTTTTTTATTTTTCCATTTCAGACAATCATCAGTCTATTATCGTTCACTACATTTTATTTTTATTTTTCCATTTCAGACAATCATCAGTCTATTATCGTTCACTACATTTTATTTTTATTTTTCCATTTCAGACAATCATCAGTCTATTATCGTTCACTACATTTTATTTTTATTTTTCCATTACAGACAATCATCAGTTTATTAACGTTCACTACATTTTATTTTTATTTTTCCATTTCAGACAATCATCAGTCTATTATCGTTCACTACATTTTATTTTTATTTTTCCATTACAGACAATCGTCAGTTTATTATCGTTCACTACATTTTATTTTTATTTTTCCATTTCAGACAATCATCAGTCTATTATCGTTCACTACATTTTATTTTTATTTTTCCATTTCAGACAATCATCAGTCTATTATCGTTCACTACATTTTGTTTTTATTTTTCCATTTCAGACAATCATCAGTCTATTATCGTTCACTACATTTTATTTTTATTTTTCCATTTCAGACAATCATCAGTCTATTATCGTTCACTACATTTTATTTTTATTTTTCCATTACAGACAATCATCAGTCTATTATCGTTCACTACATTTTATTTTTATTTTTCCATTTCAGACAATCATCAGTCTATTATCGTTCACTACATTTTATTTTTATTTTTCCATTTCAGACAATCATCAGTCTATTATCGTTCACTACATTTTTGTTTTTATTTTTCCATTTCAGACAATCATCAGTCTATTATCGTTCACTACATTTTATTTTTATTTTTCCATTTCAGACAATCATCAGTCTATTATCGTTCACTACATTTTTGTTTTTATTTTTCCATTTCAGACAATCATCAGTCTATTATCGTTCACTACATTTTATTTTTATTTTTCCATTTCAGACAATCATCAGTCTATTATCGTTCACTACATTTTATTTTTATTTTTCCATTTCAGACAATCATCAGTCTATTATCGTTCACTACATTTTATTTTATTTTTCCATTTCAGACAATCATCAGTCTATTATCGTTCACTACATTTTTGTTTTTATTTTTCCATTTCAGACAATCATCAGTCTATTATCGTTCACTACATTTTATTTTTATTTTTCCATTTCAGACAATCATCAGTCTATTATCGTTCACTACATTTTTGTTTTTATTTTTCCATTTCAGACAATCATCAGTCTATTATCGTTCACTACATTTTTGTTTTTATTTTTCCATTTCAGACAATCATCAGTCTATTATCGTTCACTACATTTGTTTTTATTTTTCCATTTCAGACAATCATCAGTCTATTATCGTTCACTACATTTTTGTTTTTATTCTTCCATTTCAGACAATCATCAGTCTATTATCGTTCACTACATTTTATTTTTATTTTTCCATTTCAGACAATCATCAGTCTATTATCGTTCACTACATTTTATTTTTATTTTTCCATTTCAGACAATCATCAGTCTATTATCGTTCACTACATTTGTTTTTATTTTTCCATTTCAGACAATCATCAGTCTATTATCGTTCACTACATTTTATTTTTATTTTTCCATTTCAGACAATCATCAGTCTATTATCGTTCACTACATTTTATTTTTATTTTTCCATTTCAGACAATCATCAGTCTATTATCGTTCGCTACATTTTATTTTTATTCTTCCATTTCAGACAATCATCAGTCTATTATCGTTCACTACATTTTATTTTTATTTTTCCATTTCAGACAATCATCAGTCTATTATCGTTCACTACATTTTATTTTTATTTTTCCATTACAGACAATCATCAGTCTATTATCGTTCACTACATTTTATTTTTATTTTTCCATTTCAGACAATCATCAGTCTATTATCGTTCACTACATTTTATTTTTATTTTTCCATTTCAGACAATCATCAGTCTATTATCGTTCACTACATTTTTGTTTTTATTTTTCCATTTCAGACAATCATCAGTCTATTATCGTTCACTACATTTTATTTTTATTTTTCCATTTCAGACAATCATCAGTCTATTATCGTTCACTACATTTTTGTTTTTATTTTTCCATTTCAGACAATCATCAGTCTATTATCGTTCACTACATTTTATTTTTATTTTTCCATTTCAGACAATCATCAGTCTATTATCGTTCACTACATTTTATTTTTATTTTTCCATTTCAGACAATCATCAGTCTATTATCGTTCACTACATTTTATTTTTATTTTTCCATTTCAGACAATCATCAGTCTATTATCGTTCACTACATTTTTGTTTTTATTTTTCCATTTCAGACAATCATCAGTCTATTATCGTTCACTACATTTTATTTTTATTTTTCCATTTCAGACAATCATCAGTCTATTATCGTTCACTACATTTTTGTTTTTATTTTTCCATTTCAGACAATCATCAGTCTATTATCGTTCACTACATTTTTGTTTTTATTTTTCCATTTCAGACAATCATCAGTCTATTATCGTTCACTACATTTGTTTTTATTTTTCCATTTCAGACAATCATCAGTCTATTATCGTTCACTACATTTTTGTTTTTATTCTTCCATTTCAGACAATCATCAGTCTATTATCGTTCACTACATTTTATTTTTATTTTTCCATTTCAGACAATCATCAGTCTATTATCGTTCACTACATTTTATTTTTATTTTTCCATTTCAGACAATCATCAGTCTATTATCGTTCACTACATTTTTTTTTTATTTTTCCATTTCAGACAATCATCAGTCTATTATCGTTCACTACATTTGCTGTCGGTAATGATAAACCACAGAACAGGTTACAGCTTGGTTTTACATTAACACTTACAGGCGTAACGTTTAGATTTGTAACCAATCAAAGTTTACCAAAGATATCATATCTTACCAAGCTGGTGAGTATTAATATACAGTTAAACCTGTCCATGCGGTCACCTGTATTAAAATGTCACCTTTTTCTTGTCCTGTCATAGAAAATTTCATATGAATTGAACCACTTTTATAGTCACCTTTCTTATAAGGCCACATTTTCTTTGTACCGAAAGTGACCACTTAATACAGGTTTGACTATATGATCTATTTATACAGGGGCAGCCATGTCCGGGATCGAATGGTTGTTGAATTTACAACTACCTATGCAATCAGCGCCTATCACCACCAATGTTGCGAGTTCGAATCTCGCTCATGGCCAGGTGTACTCGATACAACATATGTGATATAGTTTGTCAGTTACTTACAGTTTTCTCCGGGTACTCGAGTTTCTGCCACCAATACAACTGACCGCCACGATATAGCTGAAATGTTTTGGAAAGTGGCGTTGAACATCACATCTCCCTCTATTTATACACAATTGGTTTCATTTATTCATAAAATTCGAAGGAAAAGCATGAGATGCGAAATAGGATCAGAAGTCAGCTTCTAGCAAACGGTCCTCTCCTCATTCATGACTTATCACCGGGTTTGTAACTAGATTAACACGACGGGTGCCATTAGTGGAGCAGAAACTGCTTACCCTTCCGGAGCACATGAGTTCTCCCCTGGTTTTTAGAGGGGTTCGTATTGCTCGATCTTTAGTTTCCTGTGCAATGTCTTGTAGATCGTTGTTTGTCCTTTTTCTTTTGTCCATTGAGTTGTCTGTTCTTCTTCGATTTACGGATTCTGATTACCTCTTTCGTATCTTCAAACTCTTCTTATCACACACAGAAATCAATGATAACATGTTTGTATCAGATTTGTTGCTTGATAATAGATAAAACAGTTTGTACAGATCTAAGCGAACATTTACAAATCGTCGATAAAGTTGTTAAGCAACAATACAATTCTAACAGTATTTCGGTAATATCGACCAAGCACTTTTTTTTGTAATTTGTTTATTTTTAAAAAAGGAATAAACATGTAATGTGTACATTTAATTAACTATTCTTTTGACACCCATCACACATATACTAAGTTCATTTTCATTTATATCTACATCTCTATTTTAACCACGAACAATTGTTAATGCTAATTCGACCCAACACTTACTGATACACTTTATTATATAAATTCTACATTTCAGAAAATATACAATCGAAGTTAGATAATATTTATAAATAAAAACGTAGATATGAAATTTAATGCACACGATGCGTTTCTGGAATAACCTTCATTAGGTAGGCTTCGGTCAAAGCCAACATATTTGAAGGCTAAATAGATTAAAAGTCTTTGAGAGCAAGAAAACCACGGCGCATTAACAGGATAGCCATGTTAACTTAGCTTTGAATCGCTGTCATTGTATCTACCTACATTATTGATTTCATTGTAAATTCTATATTTCAGGACATATACATACTGTTTTGTATTATATTTAACTTCTGTATCAGTATTTGGCACGCTGTTATAACCAGGTTTAATGGTAACATTCTACTTTTCAGGACATATACATACTGTTTTGTATGATATTTAACTTCTGTATCAGTATTTGGCATGCCGTTATAACCAGGTTTGATGGTAATAGTGACCAGGACGTAATGGACAAATGGACATTCTACACTTTTATTATTATATATTGTGTATTCCAAGTGACATACTTTAGCATAGTCGTAGGAAATGTAAGTATGATTGACTGGTCATGGAGAGAACTCGATACAACTTTATATGATATAGTTAGTCTGTGTGTCTTGCGACAGGTCGGTGGTTTTCTCCGGTACTCCGGTTTACTCCACCAATAAAATTTACTGCTACGATATAGCTGAAATGTCGTTGAAAGTGGCGTTAAACACAATATCTCTAACACTAAACATTAATTATCCCAAACCTCATAGGTGTAAATATCATTTATGTAGGTATTAGTAGGAGGTTATAGAAGGGAACATGTCTTATATACTATGTTTATGTTTGTTTGCGCATAGTGGTGTGTTGTGTTCTTGTTTTTTTTCGACTTGTGTACCATATGTTGTCAGTTTCTCCGGATTGTCCATTTTTATTGCCCCTTCGGTATTCTCTAACCTTTATTGTATGTTAGTTGCCTGGAGTGTAAGTATGATTGAGTACTCGGAACAAAACCAACCACAAAACTGTCCCAAGTCACTGACAAACTTTATCATATAATGTTGTATTGGATACACCTCACCATCAGCGGAAACTGAACTCCTATTGTTTGTATTGATAAAGAAATTCCACGATAAATTTATCGCGATGATCAACCAATGTGTGTTGTCGACCATACAATTACATGAGTGCAAACTTCAACCTCACAATCAGAAATAGTTTATTATGTTGTTGGTTGCTTGATTTGATTTGATTATTGGTGCTTAACGCCACTTATATTTCAGCTATATCATGGCGACCAGTTTTAGTGGTGGAAGAAGCCGGAGTAGGCAAGCAACTGGTAAGCTTTATCATTTGCGGCTGCGAGTCGAGTGCACCCTTTTTGTAATTTACAAAGCCGTAATAAAAACGTAGATATCAAATTTAGTGCTCATGACGCGTTTTTGGAATAACCTTCTTCAGGTACGCTCATAATCAAAAGACAGGAAAGCCAAATAATTTAAAAGTGTTCGAAGCAAGTAAAACAATGGGCCTAACCAGAACTGCCTAAATCGACTAAAGTCATCTGTGCTTGAGATAGAAGGACTTTAGTTTTATTAATAATTACACATGTAAATTTCAAAAGTAGATATATCTAATAAACCATATCCCGTGCCGAATCGCTGACTACTGGGTGAATGATACCCTCGGGGACTAATTGTCCACCAGCAGAGGTATCGACCAGTAACTTTTATATTAGATGTGTCAGGTACATGTATATCCAGCAAAATACATTGAAGCAAATAATAACAAAGACGATCAAAATGCATCAACTTAATAAAAACGTTGATATCAAATTTAGTGTGCACGACGCGTTTCTGGATTAACCTTCATCAGGTACAATCAAAGTCGAAATGTTGGAAAGCCAAATAATTTTAAAAGTTTTGAGACCACGTAACCATAGGCCTTAATCGGGATCGTCAAAAGTCGTCTACGGTCACCTAATGGTTGTGAATTAATTCAATACAAACGTATTATAATAATGAAAAATGTTGGTAAGATGTAGGGCATACAAGATGAGTATGTACCATCTGCATACTCTAAAAGGGGGCCGTCGTTGTCGAGATCGTGTGGTAGTTGGATTTACAACTACATGTGCAATCAGTGCCTAGCGCCACTAACGTTGTAAGTTCGGATCCCACTCATGGTGAGGTGTACTTGATACAACATTATGTGATAAAGTTTGTCAGTGACTAGCGACAGGTCGATGGTTTTCTCCGGATACTCCGATTTCGTCCACCAATAAAGCTGACCGCCACGATATAGCTGAAATATTGTTGAAAGTGGCGTTATACAGCGTTATACATGTCTTATGTCTACGTTCATTAAAAAAAATCCGCCTGTTGAAGCTATATGTTTACACAGTGGATGTGGTCGATTGGTCTAACGGCCTGGACATAAAGTTAAGGTGCCCTAATATATCACACATATAATTATATCACTGTTGGGTTGAATAAAACTAGCTCAATCCCACCATTTTATATTGACGTGTCTGTACCAAAGCATGAAAGTGTATTTGTGTGTTGGAGTGTCGATTTTGCCTTTTTCTACGATTTTGATATTTGATTTAGGAATTGTTCCGACAGTGTGGTTATGTTTGTTTTTCATTTTGGTGTGATATGTTAATTATCATTGTAGTATTTCTGGAGACGACACAAGGTCACAAAACAGGAACGAGAATATCAAGTACGTATTGGTTATAGCTTATTATTGATGTTTAACGCCACATCAACAATATATCAGATATTTGTCATATAGGTCAGCTTTATTGTTGGATGAAATCGACTTACTCGGAGAAAACAACGGCCATGCCATTAGTGACATGACAACCTTTATCACAAAATTTGTATCGAATAAACATTGACAACCAAAGATGTAAAATATATTACTGGTAATATTTATACCACGGTTTTCCTAGTTAAGGGGGGGTAACAATATACTACAGGGAGATAACTCTTTAAAATCAGTTGAACGTTTTGATCATATGATGTTTGTATGCAGATTTCAAGCATCTCGGTGATCAAAACCACAGAGGGAAAAGCTGCTATGTGGCTAGTGAATTCATAGCTCCGAGTCTGTTGGTTGAAATTTGCTAAACTTTTGATATTTATTACAGTGGATATTAAACGAGCAGATCAAATTTTACCTGAAGTGTATGGTACCACCTTAAATGGTTAAACAATCGAATGTGAAACTTGAGACTGTTGAACCGTTTAACTCGGAAAACTGTTTTATAAATGATTTTTAACATGAAGCCTTGCAATATCACATCTAGGTCTTTGATTATTGCAGGGCTCTCTGAGAGTAATACAGCCTAGATTTAAAGTGTTCAATATCTCGTATCTGCATGTATTATATTATATTATAGTTCTTAGCTGTTGCTTACATTCTGGTATATAAACCATAAAAATATCAAAAGAAAAGAATGCATTCATGTTACACTAAAAATAGTCCATTCATGTCTCGGTAGGATTTCAGGGTACCAAGTAGACGAAAATAACCCGATGAAAATATACTAAACATTATTCAAATAAGATCACATCTAGGGAAACCTTAGTAAAGTATTTAGATACAATTGAAAACGTAGATATTAAATTTAGTATGCACGATGTGCTTCTGGAAAAACTTTTACCAGGTACGATCAAAATAGAAAAATGTGAAAGCCAAACGGCCCAATAGAGTTGCCAAAATCCGCTAAGGTTATTTACGAGAAGCTTAGTGTATATGGATAATCACATGAAAAAGAGTATAGCACAAATGCTGACAGCAATTAATTATAATATTGACATTTTAATTATTATTCTGTTTTTATCCCCACGCCAAGATATAGATGAAATACTGCTAATGTTGGAGTTGAACACCAATCAATAAATCAATGTTTTGACCCCTCACTTTCGTTGATTCTCTCTTACTGTTTTTTATATCTGATATTTCGTCATGTCTATTTTTATCTTATTTTCATGTTTCATTGCATTGTGATTTTTTTGTCCTGTTCCCTGTATTTATGTTTCACTTATGTTGTTTTGCTCTTACAGGAAAAAGCAGTAAAATTATTAGGAGAATCATGGAAGAGCAACCGTAAAATCCGAAATAAATCGAAAGTCAGAGATGGACGTGCATTAGCATTATGGTGAAACCGATAAACAAAAAGTAAAAACAAAGACGTTCTGTGAATGACTTTATGTATTAAGACATATTAATGACGCTGTTTGTTTTGTATGTAAAATTTAAATGTGTGGTCTGACTAATTATTGAATAAAACGACCCTAAATGATTCGTGGTGTTATTTCTATTTCGTCATTTCTTTTCTATATTTAGACACAATAAAAACGTAGGTTTCTAATTTAGTGTACACGACGGAATTCCAATAAAAACAAACATTAACCAGGTCCGCTCATGGTTAACAGACTGGAAAGCAATGGAATAGTTTGGCTCAATCTTTGGTTTTCTATGTAGTTCTTGTAACTAGATTAACACTACGGGTGCCACTAGTGGAGCAGGAACTGCTTACCTTTCCGGAGCACCTGAGTTCACCCCCAGTTTTTAGTGGAATTCGTGTTAATCAATCTTTAGTTTTATATGTATGTTTTGTAGATCGTTGTTTGTCCTTTTGTACTTTTCTTTTGGCAATTGTGTTGTTTGTTCTTCTTCGATATACGGATTCTGATTGCCCCTTTGGTATCTTCAAAGTCTTCTTGTAGATGATTGACTTGTTTGTGTTTTTTCAATTGGCCATAGAATTGTCTGTCCGTTGGTTTACGGCTTCTGATTATGTTCAAGCTTTACCTGTAAGTATTTCGGAGCAAGCAAGCGAAAGGGCCTTAGCAGTATAGCCATAATCGGCAATGGTTATCGTCATGGTTACAACTGTTTGATCATTTGACTAATTTTTATCAACACTATTCGGTAATTTTGGTATTGAGCTCATCTGAGGAATATGTGATATAAATTAGTTTTCTCCGTTTTCCTTGACTTTAAATCAAAATGATAAAATTGCAATATTCAAACATTATGGAATTTTATGCATTTCACGGATTAAAGGGATGCTGAGTTAGTGTATATTGCTAAACGAGCAACTACTCCTGTTCAGCAATTTCACGGTGAAAACAATATCCTTTTTGATGACAAAGTGAAACATGCTTTGTACGCTAAGCAGCATTTGTAATATAGAATTAACCCACCAAAACAATAACACAGATGTAGACATTTTCCACTTGGTCACATTATTCGGTCTAAGAACAAATAGTCTGTTTTTACTTTATTCTGTAATGGTACTTGCTCAGTTGAGTAGAAGAATATACAAATTTAAAATCTTTTGATCTAAAACCAGAGGCCAAATTACTATGTTTCTGTGAGAGTTAATGGTATAGTAAGAGGCATTTCATCTCATTATTAATAATCATGCTGTTATATCATCGTGGTAAATTTAATCGTTGGAGAAAATCGTGTTAGCTCGAGGAAAACATTGATCTGACGCAAATCACTGACAAACTTGATCACATTATCCCCTCTCTCCCCCCCCCCCCCCCCCCCCCCCCCCCCCCCCCTCTGCCCCGCATGTTTAACCAATCACCTAAACTAGTCCCCTTGTCCTGTCTATTATGATCTCTGTTTATTAAACTTGTCATGAGAAGCCTGACTCCAGAACGAGAGACAACTTAATCTAAAGTCTTTTGGTATTTGGATACTACGCTTCTGCTCTCAACTGAATAAGGGTAATAACAAAATTACCGAACACCGAGCAATCTTCCAAAGGGAAAGGCAAAACTCATAAGTCAACAAACAGACAAAATCAGTCAACAACCGGAACATCATTTTCGGATCTATGAATAAACTTGTTCCTTGTTCTGCATCGAATCTTCTTACAATTAGTATTTTTTACAGTAATAAAATGAAAAAAAACACACTATCGGAACAGTTCCAAAATGAAATAGAGAAAGCGTAGAAAGAGGCAAAATCGATCCCCCTGACACACAAATACATCACCGCTCACATTCCTGGTTTTGTACAGGCACTTTAATAAAAAGTGACGGGAATAAACTATTTTTGATAGACAAAGCAACAGTGACCTACTATTTGAGAAGAAACGAGTATTATTATTTAGTTATATCTAAACCATTTTTCGAACTGTGTCTTAACTTAC
Organism: Bathymodiolus septemdierum; assembly: GCA_963383655.1. Taxonomy (NCBI): domain Eukaryota; kingdom Metazoa; phylum Mollusca; class Bivalvia; order Mytilida; family Modiolidae; genus Bathymodiolus; species Bathymodiolus septemdierum. The sequence goes on along the minus strand of OY726527.1, from coordinate 16,786,761 downwards.
GAATGCGGGCAGTGTTTGGAACTTTGAGTTGAAAACATACTTGACACACGATAATAATCCGATAGGAAATAAACGTTAAAGAATACCGAACGGGTAATTAAAAATGGACAATCCTGAGAAACTGCCAACATAGGGTACACAAAGCGAAAACAAACAAAACAAACCAAAAACACAACATGAGTTTGACACTTCTATACGCAAGCAAACCCAAATAACGTAAATAATAAATGAAGCCTTCTACAAACAACTGGAGGTAAAGATGAACAGAACATCGAAGATTGGTTTTCCTTTTTATGATATTGATGCGTATATACTGGTACAGTGTAACCTTTCTAAATTAAACATTGAACCTCCTTGAGACAAAACGTTAAATTCAACGATTAGACTTTATTCAAAGAAAGTTTGAAGATACCAAAGGAGTAATCAGAAGACGTAAATCACAGGACAGACAACACAATAGACAAAAGGACAAACAACGATCTAAAAAACATTACTCAGAAAACTAAGGAACGAGTAACACGAACCCCACTAAAACCGGGAGTGAACACAACTGCTCCACGTGTGGCACCCGTGTTGAAGTTCAGTTTATATAGGAGTTCAGTTTATTTAGGGTTCTATTTAGACAGGGTTCACTGTATATATTCGAATGTAAGTCAAGACAGACATTAAACTACAACATACTCTTTTATTTTATAGTGTGCCGTGCTCAAAGATTTTACTGACAAAAGTGAGATCAGCAAGTGTGACTTTAAATTAGGGAATAAATAATGCATTTTATTTTTACCATGAAATGCTCACTTTAGACATTATATTATATCATTGTTCTCTATATAATCATTTCTGTTATTTGAACCGTATTTGAATCACTGTTAGTTGAGAAAACACACAAATAAATGTATTCTCTGTTGATCAAACTGTAGTCTTTGAAAAGAGTTTGATTTTAAGTAGTATGAGGGAAACATTATTTTCGTTGATATAAATGGTTATCATTGAAACAACCATTTTTTTTTTCAGACCAATAAATTAATTTTATGAACCTTTTATCATTCAACATAAAGTATTGGCTTCACTCGAAATTACATCGCCTTTCCTACCAAAGAGAGACAACTCCTGCAAAAATATGACATTATATCATTATGTGCTAAAGTTTGTCAGTGACTTCCGGCAGGTCAGTGGTTTTCTCTGGACACTCCGGTTTTCTCTGGACACTCCGGTTTCCTCCACCAATAAAAGGGACCGTCACGATATAACTGAAATTTTGTTGAAAGTGGCGATAAACACCATTAACCAAACCAAACATTTATGTAGATATCGTATGCCTAAATATATGTTTTGTTAGACAAAACTAGAAATTTGTTTTATTTTTTTTTTGCAATATTTTATGAAGAAACAATTCTAGCGAAAAGAATAATATAATTCAAGTATTGTAGGTGTAACAGCAACAAATACCATAAATAAAACCTCACCTTTACAAAAATATTGTAAAAGTAATTGTATTAGTTAACACAAATTTTCATTGTTTCCATTGTTCCATGGGTACATGGAATCGTATTTTCCAACAATTACAGACAACAATCAACGGGAAAATTGTATTTCGTTTGATTTTTATTAAATCCACGAAAAATAGAACACCACGATTAATAATGATTTCACAGTATATCATATTTTAAGTCTCACCTATATTTAGATTTAAATATTGATTCATTATTAAATAACGGTCACAACTTAAGTAAAATTGCTTTAAATAGACATTCAATGTATGATGTAATGTGAAGGTCGTTTGAAGAATAAAATAATCAATCACAAAGGTAGACAAATTACTGTGACTTTTTTATCGGAATATTCAAAATGGCGATAACAGTACTTGTGGAATATCAGTAAGTACATGTACATTATTATGATATTGTTTTATATGGTATCATTTTTTGTTGATTGTTATTTATTTCCTTACATTAACGTTGTCCTGTTTATACGCTCTAAGGGGCCTACGTGGCCGAGTGGTTAATATCGAAGACTTAATTCATTCTGACGACGACACGAAGTGGTTCACTGACATTGGTTCGCGTCATGTATCTTGTGTTTTAAGATTTCCAACGTCAGGTGTCGTGTTTGTTGTTTTGTTCGTTGAAATTGGGGTGAGGAGTGATGGTTCGTTTTGTTGGTATTGATGAAATAGCTAACCATCACTATTTCAACTTTCTTTTTTCATGTTCAGTGAATTAAGGTGAGAGGTGGTTGATTGATATAGGTTGATATTGGTGAAATTGTCTACCATCACTTTTTAAGCTTTGTCATGTAGTACGTACTATGCTACTAATAATGTCATTTACTTAATTCCTTTTCCTGTTAATACATATATGACTGCTTTTCAGCTTAGTGTCAAATCAAGCGTTCGCCGAACACAATCATAACTTATGTTGGAATAATTGGACAATCCTAAAAACACATAATTGCTTCCGTCTTTGAATTAAATAGCGTGATTGTTAATTACAATTATGAACTAATTAATTTCATTTGAGGATATGTTTGAGAGGGAGATATCCATAACTGCAAAATCTGGCCCCGCCCCATTTAAGACGAGTGTACCCGCCTTCTAATTTAGGAAAAAGATAGTTATGATTTCCTAATAAAAAAGATGTTCGGTTCGTCTTTACCACGAGTTGTTTGTAGGAGGACTCATGTCTTATCTACGTTATTTGTATTGGTTTGCGTATAGTGGTATCTAACACATATTGTGTTTGTTTTTGTTTTTTGTTTGTCTTCGTCTTGTGTCTTGTTTACCCAATAATGCCAATTTGTCCGGATTGTCCATTCTTGATTGCTCCTTCGGTTTTCTCTAACATTTAATAAATTAATTACACGAATAATTGACTTACCTCAGATATGGAAAGAAGTACTGAAAACTGATCGAGGTATATTAGGGTTTGAGAAGGCGTGAAATATATCCGAGGAACTGGGGGATCAGGAGATACAGGGTGGAGTTCCGTTAGGGAGGACAAGGATATAGAAATAACATCCATTACAAACATTTCGATTGAACTATTTAATAACTTAAATGCTGTATTACATATGCCTTCATGCTTTCAAGGGGCTATGGGTGCACACAACCAGTAAACGTTCTCTAAATATGCGAGTAGCACTTGGCCATCTCTATGAGAATTTGCAATTCTGTGTCCGGTGTTCGACATTAAAAGCGTGATGTATATATTGCAATATGACATAATTTATTTAAGATAACTGTGATGGTTTGGAGCGAGGTACTCTGAACTAAATGAGGATGCTCCCTTTACTACCATTGTAAGCATGTAAATGTCAAAATTTTGAATTTAATGGGATAGTCCATTACAACACAACATAAATTTAATCTTAGACATTGGTGATAATATGGAGGGAAATACCAAGAACTAAAGGAGGCGGATTCCATTCCGGCAATTCTAATGTTGTATCTGTCATCATTTCGATCTTAATACAGCATACCATAATTCTATTTTTAGCTCTAGGCGGATGTACTAAGAACTAAAGAAGGTGTAATATTCATATTCGTCTTTGAATTGCTAATGTGATGGTTAATTCTAATTTCAGAGATGGATGATGTTCTTTAGGGAGGTACCAAGAACTAATGGAGGCGGATCCCTTTCCGGCAATTCTAATTGTGTATCTGTCTTAATTTCGATTTTAATACAGCATATCATTATTCCAATGTTACACATTGTGGTGATACTCTTGACGGAGATACTAAGATCTAAAGAAGGTACTTTAAATATATTTGATTGTCAAGCAGTTATACAGACAATGGATCAGACACAAGTTATCAACATACGAGGTCTTCTCCGAAAGAAGGCGACTCCCTTGTAGCATACATATTCGTCTTTGAAATGCTAATGTGATGGTTAATTCTAATTTCAGATATGGATGATGCTCTGGAGGGAGGTACCAAGAACTAAGGAAGTCTATTATATCTGTTCTACCTGATGCGGATGTTGACAGTGTAATGGGACCTCAATGTAAGCAGTCAAGAATATGTATTTTTATTATATATTTATCAGGGGCGGATCCACTTTTCTAAGTAAAAGGGGGCGTAAAAATAATAATAATTGCACAATTTAGGAATTGTAAAGTAAATTTCAATAAATAATATAGATAATAAACCATGCGACTTATTAAAACAATATTAAACAAGTAATGTAGAAGTTAGGGCCGTCGTGGTCGTGATCGTATGGTAGTTGAATTTACAACTACCTGTGTAATCAGTGTCTGTCACCATTACAGTTCCGAGTTAGATTCCCGATCATTGCGAGTTGTACTCGATACAACATTTTGCGATAAAATTTGTCAGTGACTTGCGGCAGGTTGGTGTGGTTTCTCCGGTTTCCTCCGCCAATAAAACAGACAGCCACCATATAACTGAAATATTGTTGAAAGTGGCGTTAAACACCATAAATTCTCCAAAGTGAAAATCAATCTGAGGACAATGATTACAACAACTATGACATTTAGACCTATTTAATCAGTATGTATCACTGCTTAAGTTGTGAGTTTGATTCCCCCTCGTAGGGAGATGTACTCTATACACTGTATGTGATAAAATTTGTTAATATCTTGTCACAGGTCAGTAGGTACAGAGGCACCAGACCATATATTAGTAACAATTGCATGAAGTTGATGGTAGAACAACTGTAAATGTGTAATATAAGAAGAGAGGGCTTTCAAGGCAAAAATCGTCAAAAAATAAACAAATCGTTTTATGTTTTGAGAACGATTGGAATTTTTATTGATAAAGTTTATAGTGACTGTGGTGGGTCCTGCCGGGTACTCCGGTTTCATCTTCCAACTGACTACCACGATACAATCTGAAATATTGTTTTAAGTGAACAAAATAACTAGTATTAGTTAAACTCTTGCGTTTTGTTATGCTTATGTCGTTTTCATTTATGTTCCTTTTTCAGCTTCATATGAGATTAAAGTAAATGGAGAACTGATATTTTCTAAACTTAAGCTTGGTGGCTATCCTTACAACAACGACGTAAGTACACATAGAATAACGTCAGTTTTGAAGGGCAAGACAGACATTATCACTGGCATCGCAGCATGTACGTAAAAATGTGAAAGTTTGTATGTCAAAACACAAATAACTAAAATAATAATAAAATAATTAAAAAAGATACAAAAACATATAATTTTAATTTGATTAAATAAAATATGAAATAGATTTTACAATAAATATTATCTACAATATGTTAACCTGATTTACGATATATTACAGGTTATAGAAGCCGTGAAGAAAATCTCGTCGGGAGAAAAACCAGACGTAATCACAAGAGCGAAGATCCCAAACTTCCAGCTATAAAACAACACATGCGCACAGCACAGTTCCTGCTCTCAGCTGCTGTGCGTTGTATTTGTATACAGGCATATTAATGAAATAATAATTGATGCTAGCATGACCTTATCTATAGAGTTATACAAAACTAGAGGGTGGCGAGTGCGAGAAAAAAAACTGTTATTATTTGATTTGTGGTTAAAGTCATAATTTTCAAAGTTAAATGCTGCTGTCGAAATACTTCACTTTTAATTTCAAATTTGTCTTTGTTGTTTCAAATATGTAAATTTGTTTACCTTTAAGCATAAATTTGTGAAAATGACATTTAAACCTGAAATTATCAACAAAGGTTTAGATTGATGAACACACAAGAAATATTATCATCTGTTTTGTTTTTGTTGTTGTTTTTAACTTCTATTTAATTATAATTGTTGACGTTTGGTTCCGTGTTAATATTTAGTATGAATATATACAAATATGGCAATACAATGTATATGCAAATAAGAACCACAACTCTGTAATATATCAAACCAGGAACCACAACTCGGTCATATATCAAACCAGGAACCACAACTCTGTAATATATCAAACCAGGAACCACAACTCTGTCATATATCCAAACAAGAACCACACTAAAAGCAGTTATAATTAATTTTCTGGTTTGGGATAGGTACCAAAAGAACGCGATATTGTTATTTCTAGGAAACAGAACAGTTTGAAGATTCTAAAGTGGTAAACAGAAACCGTAAATCAAAGAAAAACACATAACAATGGCCAATAAGAAAAGAGACAAGCAGAGAAACAATGGTTGACAAAAGACTGTTTAAACTTCCTTTCCAGAAAACTAAAGATTGAGCAACTCGAGCCCACTAAACACCGCAGCGGAGATGACCGTATGGACCAATCAATCAAAACAAAGCTCATTATTAGCTGCTGCAAGTTGGCTTTACATGCATGGAGTATGTCGCTTGAGCTTGCGTTCCGTCCTAAAGGCGACATGTTCATATCATTTATCCTATGCACCTAGTGGATGCCACTTTCCGTTGTAAGAAGAAGAGTTTGAATATACCAAAAGAGTAATCAGAATCCGTAAATTGAAGAAAGACAGACAATACAATAGACAAAAGAAAAAGGTCAAACAACGATCTACAAAACATTACATAGAAAACCAAATAAATGATCAAAGATGTTTGTCTTCCGGTGAGTCAATGAGGATGACTCAGATCTGCTGCAAGAATCTTGGTATTCTCCAAAAAATGGAGCACTCATCTTTTGTTCCATTCTGACGTTGAGTCCCATACAACCATGAAACACCCATATTCATAAAAATAGCGGACATAATAGGAAATGGAATTTCACTTTTTGTTTCTATTTTTTAATTGACAAATTTCATATATTCTTTTCATAATTATGGATTATGTAAAAAAGAAACGTTACAATTGGGGAGATAACTCTAAAAATGGTAAACACAAGCACACGTGTAATACAGAACACAGATTAATAAAGCAACTAGTAGTTGAACTACCAAATAAAAATAAAAACACGTCTCTTCGTTCAAATGTGGTTGAAGAAAAAAGACATGTTTAACTTTTCGTGCACAATAAAATTTAATGTTAAAATTTAACAACAGACAGGCAGGTTTCACTGTGAATAAATAAATTCATCTCTGCGTTCACTGACACCGTATCGTCCATGTTCAACAACACCATGATAACGGTGATACCGGTGTGATCGTAATTTGTACTAGAATGTTCCGCCACATAGCCGGATATGAGCCTGCTCCTGTTCTTGACGATACTCAATCTAGCTCCGTTTGTGTGTGTTTTTACCATTGCTATGATTTGATAAAGTCCTTGGGATCGACAAATAAATACTCCAGATGATGAAAACTGTGAAAACTCCTGGACTCCGCACGACGTTTTGACATCGTCAAACTTTATCACGCCTCCACTTTTAACTTCTTTATTGTCATAAGAACACGATGTGAAAGCCACTGAAAAATGATACAAATAGTAAATACATACGAGGTTTGTGCATAGGAAACTAATTTAAATCCGCCACTTTCTACTGGTATGCCTGTACTAGATAAATTGCACATGGACGTTGAGGAGAACGTCGGTTCAATTTAATATTAACCACTGTGATGATATTTGTAATCAATTACATATATAAATATCTTCATATATAACACATAAGAATTTCAACGGCGGCTTAATCGCTTGTATCATATCTATGCTTGTCCCTAACACCTCATAAACAACGGATCATATAATTGCTGCATAATACCAGCAATGATAATATCAAGGAGTCATACAGTGGAGCAGGAACGGCTTACCCTTCCGAATCACCTGTGTTCACTCCCAGATTTCAGTAGTGTTCGTGTTGCTTGATCTTTAGTTTTATGTGTATGTTTTGTAGATCGTCCTTTTTCTTTTGGCCATTATATTGTCTGTCCTCTGATTTACGGCTTCTAATTAATTCCACCTTTGGTATCTTCAAGTTTTTCTTGTTAATGATTGCTTAACACATATAACTCGGAAATTTGACGAAACCGCCATCATCACCATGTCTGCAATACCGACTAAGATGTTGATGGACAACGTTAGATATATCTAGTCCCCAGTATGGAAAGATGGAATAATACAATGAAAAACAAGGAATACCACACACTTACAAAATACATTAAATTGTCAAATTCATAGAAAGAGGCACAATTAATACTCGCATACACATATACATGATCTCGCACTTTCCTGGCTTGATACGGACACTTCAATGAAATGTGTTGAGGTTAAGCTAGTTTTATCATATACTTGCAGATGATCAAGCTAAAATTTTACCCTGTAATACAACTTTGAGTTTTGTTTAGAATAATAAGAGGAGTCATGCTTATTTCACCCATTTTCACACGAATGGTCCAAGCGAGCTGATAAAGCAAGTTTATTAACTGCTTCCGGAATGTTATTACATGCCTTTCCGTCAATGTCCGTAAGTTAACTTCGTGAATTTCCGGGAAAACTATGTTTACAGACACGGCGGATTCAACTGTTTTATGAAATATTTGCACAGAAAATTATTAACTACCAATTTCTCTCTTATGATATTGAAAGTGCTTAAAAAACGTGCATTTATTGGATTTGTATATTAAAACAATAATTGTCTTGTTCTATAACTATATACATGTATTTAATTCTTGCCAAAATGACTAAACATTTTGGTACATATCAGTTATTTCCTCTGTTGAAGTATATGATAAACATATCATAACATGTAATTTTTCATTTATCACATCTTTATAAGTAATAACGTCAATTTTGCCCATACGTAAACACCGAAGTGCCACAGCGATATCAGCGCATGGGCAGATATCGGGGGAAAAAACTCTGATAACACGATATCAAGCCTCTCATGAGCTCCATGACGTCACTTCCGACCAACTGTCAATTGTCGTTTAGAAAATGTCGACGTTCAGAGAGGAAAGATTTATTGGCGTTTCGGAAGCAGAACTCTCAACCAATATCGATCACTCATATCCATAAGTTTGGTGTATGTGTGGGAAGTTAATTTTGTTCTTTTTAATTCAATGTTGAAATATGTGATAAATAGATTAATGCATGCCTTTTTCCATAGCAGGATTGTTATCATCCCTCGACCGATATCGACCCTTGGGCTAAAGCCCTCTGGCGGATATTGGTCTCTCGGGATGATAACAGTCTTGATACGGAAAAAGGCATGCATTAATCTATAAATCATCCCCTTTATCAGCCCTCGTTCATATATCATCCTTTGAGACTATCGGCTCTCGGGCTGATAAAGGGTATTTAAAAATCTATATCTATGATTCTAATAGTTTTAATTTTTAATTTTACGTTCAATTGTGTTGCTTTGCCATCCAGATTGCATTTCTGTATGACTGTGTTTTGTTGATATTCCACAATTACAGTCAAACCACCTGTATTAAGAGGTCACATTTGGTACAAAAAGGGCCTTATAAGACAGGTGACCTCTTAAAAATGGTACAATTTATATACAGTGCATATATGAAATTTTCTATGACAGGACAAGAAATGGGTGACCTTCTAAAACAGGTGACTGCTTAATAGAGGTGATCACATTGGTATGTTTGACTGTAGTTGTATATGATGACAAAATATACCTTATTGACATTTCTTTTATCAACCTGCTCTTTGATTCTTGTTTTTCCTGTTTTCATTACAGAAGATCACATAAAGATGGTATCGATATGTTGAAAATACACTCTCACGTAATGGCCGCACGGAATTCTGTCACGATTTCTCCGACGATCAATGTGATATTCATGCGAATGTCTTATTGACATAAATTGTACTCCATTTCATTGCACTTGTGATCAATATACAATTACGGCCCTCTGTTTAGGGAAACATCCAGATTTGTCAACCTGAGGGGAAAACAACCCCTCGAGGGTTGACAAATCTGGATGTTTCCCTACACAGAGGGCCGTAATTGTTTTATTATATTTTTGCCAATGTTTTATAGGTTATCTCCATTGTGGGGGAAAATTGGGTTGTTCGGCTGGGAACAATAGGATTGTTTCCCGGCAGCGCAAATTCTTGCCAATGTTTTATAGGTTATCTCCCTTGTGGGGGGAAATTGGGTTGTTCGGCGGGGAACAATATACAATTATTGCCTGCACTTAAGGTGAACATCATAATTGTTCACCCGAGGGGTGTTGTTTTCCCCCGAGGTCTTTAGCCCGAGGGAAAACAACATTCCAAGGGTGAATAATTATGATGTTCACCGCAAGTGCAGACAATAATTGTTTTATTATACCGAAACTCTATTTACAATAATGTTGGATGCAATAAACACTTATTTCTGTGTTTTTATCTTGTGTTTTCATAAATTTCATATTTGTGTTTTTAACTTCCGGTCAAGATTGTAATTCCGGAATGCAAAAACGGATACATTTCCGGACAGACATGGAACATCACATTTGTCGACCGGTGAACAACAGTGATGTTTCCCTGGGGTACCAATTTGGTAAAAACATCACTTTTATTTTATATATAATATATAATGTAAGGTATAATAATCTACAATTACGGCCCTCTGTGTAGGGAAACATCCAGATTTGTCAACCTGAGGGGGAAAGCAATCCCCGAGGGTTGACAAATCTGGATGTTTCCCTACACAGAGGGCCGTAATTGTTTTATTATATCTTTGCCAATGTTTTATAGGTTATCTCCCTTGTGAGGGTACATTGGGTTGTTCGGCGGGGAACAATAGGGTTGTTTCCCGGCAGCGCAAATTTTTGCCAATGTTTTATAGGTTATCTCCCTTGTGGGGGAAAATTGGGTTGTTCGGCGGGGAACACTAGGTGTTGTTCGGCGGGGAACAATATAGTTCTTTCCCGGCAGCGCAAATTTTGGCAAAGCATCTCAATTATTTTATTATCACATGACTAATTTAATCCAATCAAAATCTATCATATAGATTAAAATATAATAATAGTAAATATCTAATGAGAAGCTACAATTGTAACAAGGATGGTCGTGTCCGTGATCGTATGGTAGTTGGACTTACAACTACCTATGCACTAAGTGCCTATCACCGCTAAAGCTGTGGGTTCGTGACGAGATGTACTCGATACACTATGCGATAAAGTTTGTCAGTGACTCGCAGTGGTTTTATCCTGGTTTCCTCAGCCAATAAAACTGACCGCCAACGATATAACTGAAATATTGTTGAAAGTGGCGTTAAACACCAACAACCCAACCAACCAAACACCAGTTTTAATATTCTTACCTATATCACGATGTCCATGTTTTTGCTTGACTGTTTGTAACAGGTCGGAAACGGTGATATTGTCATCTTGATCTCCCGTTTGCTTCTGATCTTCGATAATATCTGAAAATATATTTTTTTTAAAGAGATTAATACATGACATTTTCCATATCAGCCTGGATATCACTCCATATCAGCCTGGATATCACTCCATATCAGCCCCTACGCGATTAATATGAATGTTGCAAGGGTAAAAGGTAAAACGTACTTTTAACAATTTACGTTTGGTTTCATATTTTTCAAGAAGCGTGAACAGCAGAATTTACTTCCCGAGAACTGTGTAAAAAGTATTTTTCGTGAACCGTGATGAGACCCCTACGACCCACACAACTCTGCAACTATATGATAACGGTAAATAAAATATGGTTTATAGGTTTTTTTACCCAGTAATAAGGCCACGTGGTTCATTACCACAAACAGTAGTCGTTTTACTAGCCACTCGCAAACACGGATAAAAGAATGGACTTCCTGTGAAATTCTTCCATTTAGAGTCTATATCAACAATATAATACGTTAGATTTCGTTCATTTTGTGGGGTTCGTGTTACTCGATCCTTAGTTTTATGTGCAATGTTTTGTGGATCGTTGTTTGTCCTGTTGTCCTTTTTGCTGGCCATTGTGTTGTCTGTCCTTCTTCGATTTACGGATTCTGATACCTTCTTTGGTATCTACGGTTTAATATATTCATCATACTCATGTTTTGGAAATTAATTAATTTCTGTGAGACCAAAAATAGTTCATGTTTATTCAGGACGATGACAAGTTCAACAGTATCTAAGTGAGGGTCGAGTCTATGGACGGACACTGGAAATCTAAGGAGAGTTAGGAACGAACAATTTAGCCTTTGTAGCGCTACTATTAGTCCGAGATTCCTCTGCCGTCCGACGGCTTTTTTTTCGATTTGCTGGAGCCGTGGGACATCAGAGAGCTCTGCATACGGAAAACAGCTGATTTGCCGCTGCAACTCTGCGTCGACACATTTCCACGTTCGTTTCATGGCTATCGGATCCGAAACCCTTATATAAATCGCTTCATCAATCATTTTTCTATTTATTCATAACCATCTTACCCCCAGAAAGTGGTGATACACTCGATTACAGCACAATTTTCCCTAGGGTAGAGTCTATGGACGGACACTGGAAACCTACACTGGGGTAAAGCTGATGACCGTAACTGTAATTACGGTCATCCCAAAGATGGCGGACGTGGAATCAGGTAAGAATCTTTTTTGTCGATTAAATTGTTTCTATAATGTATTTTAAATGACACATGCATTGACACGATAGTAATCTATGAACTTATCACAAGGAAATCACAAATTACGACTGAAAAATGTATATGAAAGAGAAAATCCGATTTAAAAAAATCGCAAAGATGGCCGTAACTGAAAACTGAGATGACCGTAATTACACCGCCGAATTATGATCAGTCACGGTCATCTTGGCTATCAAATCTTATAAGACTCCCGCCACGCTATCAAATCTTATGGCTTCTTATAAGACTCCCGCCACGTTATCAAATCTTATGGCTTCTTATAAGACTCCCGCCACGCTATCAAATCGTATGGCTTCTTATAAGACTACCGTCATGCTATCAAATCTTATGACTTCTTATAAGACTCCCGCCACGCTATCAAATCTTATGGCTTCTTATAAGACTCCCGCCACGTTATCAAATCTTATGGCTTCTTATAAGACTCCCGCCACGCTATCAAATTGTATGGCTTCTTATAAGACTACCGTCATGCTATCAAATCTTATGACTTCTTATAAGACTCCCGCCACGCTATCAAATCTTATGGCTTCTTATAAAACTCCCGCCACGCTATCAAATCTTATGGCTTCTTATAAGACTCCCGCCACGCTATCAAATTGTATGGCTTCTTATAAGACTCCCGCCACGCTATCAAATATTATGCAAGACAGTTTAATATATCGACCAATCGGGGAAGAGCTCACAGAGAGTGCTCAGTTTATATACCTCAAGAGTTAGTAGTCCCTTCTCTGATTGACCGGTTCAACATATGAACCCTGATGTGACCCATAGGGATGTCGTTGGATAATAGTGTGTTGAGAAGAAATGTGTTTCTAAAACAAACTACACATTTCTAATCTTAATAAGGTTGCGTGCATGCCCAACATATGGTGGATCGTGTGTGCTAGATACCCAAGCAAATCAAAACAAAGACTCTGATATAGAATTTATTGCTTCTGGGATTTAGAATGTAAGAATAAGGACTGGCTGTCACAGACTCGTAAAATGTGTCTGAGTGGAGCGGATTGTCTGTCAACAAAACTGTGCTAAAAGGGAACAGCATGTCTGTCAACAAAAATGTGTCAGAGTGGAGCGGATTGTCTGTCAACAAATCTGTGCTAACGGGGAGAGGCATGTTTGTCAACAAACATGTGTCAAAGTGGAGCGCCATGTCTGTCAATTAACAAAAATGTGTGTCAGAGTGGAGCGGCATGACTGTCAATAAGTCTGTGTTAAAGTGGAACGGTATATCTGTCAACAAGTCTGTGCTAACGGGGAGCGGCATGTCTGTCAAAAAGCATGTGTCAAAGTGGAGCGGCATGTCTGTCAATTAACAAAAATGTGTCAGAGTGGAGCGGCATAACTGTCAACAAATATGCTTTAGAGGAGAGCGGCATGTCTATTAAGAATACTTTTGTTTATGTAAGGTAGCACTTTACAAAGCCACTTCATAGCTGTGCGCTAAGACGAGTTTGGAGATACCAAAGGAGTAATCGGAATCCGTAAATCGCAGAAGGACAGACAACAAAATGGCAAAAGAAAAAGGACAAACAATGATCTACAAAACATACACATATAACTAAAGATCGAGTAACACGAACCCTACTAAAAACCGGAAGTGAACTCAGGAGTTCCGGAAGGATAAGCAACATTGAGTCAATCACTGACTTACCTTTAATATAATGATTCAACAATGCACCATTGTCTGTATTGTTGGTAATAAGATGTTTCTTGAGGTCCTTTACTTTATCAGCAATAACGCTATCCACATGGTCCTCCATTGCTATGGTAACGCCTCGCTTTACTTCTGACTTTATCACCACTTTAAGTTCCTTGATCAATTGTCTAATATCCAGCTCGACTTTCAGTGGAGCGTTTATCTTGTCGGTCAAAGGGATATCAATGGTGTCTGTACAATCTTCGTCTCTGCAATTCTGATCTGCACAAGAACTTGTTTGGTACATAACAAAACTAACGATGAAAATTTTATAAAAAATCATATTAATACAAATTTATCGTTCTTCTATCCGTATAATATATTTTTTTGAAGTCAATGGAAATATTATCTTAGACTGGTAATCTGACAGATAGTTAATCGCATATATGAACATATGTTTTCAGCTGCTGGTGTTACTTTTATTTACATAATTCATATACAAATTCTATCTTTGCATTATATATTAAACACATATTTTAATATTGTACACTGATTTCTAGAATGTTAGTAAAGATGTTACATCGAATTATATTTATTAGATAAGTATACGTAATCACTCATGCGTGCCCGGATATGGTTATTGCCTGATTTACTGAGAGCAAAGATCATCAGATGAGACAGACACGACTTGTCAGACTGTTTACTATAATAGGTGCAGTGCTTACAACATTAGAGAGTGTCTCGGTTTTAGCAGTAGCTGAAAGGGTTAGGGTTATGGTGTTTAACGTCACTATCAACAATATTTCAGATATCGTTGCGATCAGTTTTATTACTGGAGGAAATCGGATTACCCGTAGAAAAACCACCGACCTGTCGCTAGCTAATGACAAACTTTATCACATAATGTTGAATCGAGTACATCTCGCCATGAGCGGGATTCGACCTCACAACTTTAGTGAATGTTATGATAGGCACTGATTACATAGGTAGTTATTAATACAACTATCATACGATCACGACAACGACATCCCTTCAATGCATTAGGTACATTTTATGTAACAAACGTTAGTAATCAATGGTCTATTGTCCTCCCTACTCTCTCTGCTGATCAATTTACCAATCTGACCTTATTTTCAGATGAATGGGCCTTTATCTAATTACTTCGTAATTAATGTTTGTTGGACATTTTTCATAGATCACATTATTATCTTAAAAATCTTATTCCGTGCGATGGCTTTATGTCATGAATTATTTTAATTGTGATAGGAAAATAAAAATCAAACTTATTTTTTGAAGCGGAAAGTAATATGGAGCATTATACCATCCACTAATGTGCATGTTCAGTCAATTTGTCTATATTAAACAAAACAAGCCGAGTTGAAATTAAAAT